>NC_069416.1:2847379-3038231 GCF_026875155.1 Cherax quadricarinatus
AACTATGGGCCAGAGTGAAGGCACACACACACACACACACACACACACACACACAACACACACACACACACACACACACACACACACACACAGGATAGTAATGGAAAGCAGGAAGTGGGAGGTGCAAGTCAAAGCAGCAGAGGCCAGGATACAGAGTTTAGAAGAGGAACTGAAAAATCTGAAACAGCCTAAAGAACTAAAGAACATTTTGGGATTGACAACAGAGACTGCTACCTCAGTCACAAATAAGGGGACTGTAGGGAAAGAAGGAGCAAAACTGCATGTAGAAGCTCAATCAGGGGAGACTGTAGTAAATGAAAGAGCTAAGCTATATGAGCAGGCCCTAACAGACCATAGCAGAGCCCAGGGAAAGCCGAGAAGGGAAAATGACAGGCCACTGAGCCCAAGTACAGTAACTAGTGAAACTGAAGAAGGGAAAGCTGCAATGGAGGAAATCAAACTGAATGAGGGGATACACAGGAATATGCAGTGGGAGAATGAAAGGGTGAGGTCAGTCTTTGTGTATGGGCTCCAGGAAGTTGAAGGGGAAACATATGAAGAAAGAAAACAAGGGGGAAAAAAAGCAATTGAAAGCATCATGAAAGCAATAAGAGAAGACGACATGACCCAGCTGGAAAATTTTCGGAGAATAGGGGGGTTTGTAAAAAAAAGAACCCGGCCAGTGAAAGTGACCTTCAAGGCAGAATCGACTCGGAACAGGATCCTGCAGGAGAAAGCACGATTAAGGGACATGCCGGCATACAGGAAGGTGTATCTCGACCGCGACAGAACACAAGAAGAAAGGCAGAAACTGAGAGAGATGGTACAAAGGCGAAAGGAGGAAAGAGAGGGGATGGAGAAGACAGACAGGAGATCCCAGACACAGGAAGATCAAATACAGCCTCCCTCACAACTTCCTATAGAAGCCTCCCAACCAGGTCAACCCCAGTGCAACCAAACACTCGAAACCAAAACACCCATGCCACATCCAATGCCCCCACCCACTACACTACAAACTCCACCCCTACAGCAACCACCCATAGTTCCTTATCAGGTCTCCCACTTCCCAAACCCCAATACACCTCCCAGACTACAGTCTTAGAAAAGAATTTGAAGGTGTGGTATACAAATGCAGATGGAATAACAAATAAGTATGAGGAGTGGCACGAAAGAATCAAGGAGACATCCCCAGACATAATAGCACTCACAGAAACAAAACTCAACAATAATAACAGATTCAATATTTCCATCCGGATATCAAATCCTCAGGAAAGACAGGGAGGAGAGGGGGAGGAGGAGTTGCACTGCTCATTATAAACGAGTGGGGGTTTGAGAAAATGGAAGGAATGGATGGCACGGGCGAAAGGGACTACTTAGTAGGAACAATCCAGTCTGAGAGACATAAGGTGATAATTGCAGTAATGTACAACCCACCACAGAACTGCAGGAGGCCAAGAGAAGAATACAATGAGAGCAACAGAGCAATGGTTGACACACTAGCCGAGGTGGCCAGGAGAGCACACATGGGGGGAGCAAAGTTACTAGTTATGGGTGATTTCAGTCACAAGGAGATTGACTGGGAAAACCTGGAGCCCCATGGGGGTCCCAAAACATGGAGTGCCAAGATGATGGATGTGGTACTGAAAAACCTCATGCATCAACATGTTAGAGACGCTACCAGAGAGAGAGGAGAGTATGAACCAGCAAGACTGGGCCTTGTATTTACCTTGAGTAGTTCGGACCTCGAGGATATCATGTATGAAAGGCCCCTGGGAGCTAGTGATCATGTGGTTCTGTACTTCGACTACATAGCTGAGCTCCAAGTGGAGAGAGTAGCAGGAATATGGTGGGAAAAACCAAACTACAAAAGGGGGAACTGCCCAGGCATGAGGAACTTCCTTCAAGACATTCAGTGGGAGAGGGAACTGACAGGAAAACCAGTACAAGAAATGATGGACTATGTGGCAACAAAATGCAAGGAGGCAGAGGAGAGGTTTGTTCCCAAGGGAAACAGAAATAATGGGAAGAACAGAACGAGTCCTTGGTTCACCCAAAGGTGTAGGGAGGCAAAAACTAGGTGTACTAGAGAATGGAAAAGGTACAGAAGACAGAGAACTCAGGAAAATAAAGAGATTGGCCGAAGAGCCAGAAACGAATATGCACAGATAAGAAGGGAGGCTCAGCGACAATTTGAAAATGACATAGCATCGAAAGTCAAGACTGACCCGAAGCTGTTGTACAGCCACACCATGAGGAAAACGACAGTCAAGGACCAGGTAATCAAACTGAGGAAGGGTGATGGGGAATTCACAAGAAACGACCGGGAGGTATGTCAGGAGCTCAACACGAGATTTAAAGAAGTATTTACAGTGGCAACCAGTAGGACTCCAGGAAATCAGAACAGGGGGGGGGGGCACCAGTAAGTGCTGGATGAAACACATATAACCAAGGAAGAGGTGAAGATGCTGCTGTGCGAACTTGACACCTCAAAGGCAGTGGGACCAGACAACATCTCTCCGTGGGTCCTTAAAGAGGGAGCAGAGATATTGTGTGTACCATTAACAAAGATCTTCAACACATCATTTGAAACTGGGCAATTCCCCGAAGTATGGAAGATGGCAAATGTAGTCCCAATTCTTAAAAAGGGAGACAGACATGAGGCACTAAACTACAGACCTGTATCACTAACGTGTATAGTATGCAAGGTCATGGAGAAGATCATCAGGAGGAGAGTGGTGGAGCACCTGGAAAGAAACAAGTGTATTATTGACAACCAGCATGGTTTCAGGGAAGGAAAATCCTGTGTCACAAACCTACTAGAGTTTTATGATAAGGTGACAGAAGTAAGACAAGAGAGAGAGGGGTGGATCGACTGCATTTTTTTGGACTGCAAGAAGGCCTTCGACACAGCTCCTCACAAGAGGTTACTGCAAAAGCTAGAGGATCAGGCACACATAACAGGAAAGGCACTGCAATGGATCAGAGAATACCTGACAGGGAGGCAACAACGAGTCATGGTACGTGACGAGGGGTCAGAGTGGGCGCCTGTGACAAGCGGGGTTCCACAGGGGTCAGTCCTGGGACCTGTTCTGTTCTTGGTATATGTGAACGACATAACGGAAGGGATAGACTCAGAAGTGTCCTTGTTTGCAGATGATGTGAAGTTAATGATAAGAATCAAATCGGATGAGGATCAGGCAGGACTACAAAGAGACCTGGACAGGCTACAAGCCTGGTCCAGTAACTGGCTCCTTGAGTTTAACCCTGCCAAATGCAAAGTCATGAAGATTGGGGAAGGGCAAAGAAGACCGCAGACACAATATAGTTTAGATGGCCAAAGACTGCAAACTTCACTCAAGGAAAAAGATCTGGGGGTGAGTATAACACCGAGCATATCTCCTGAGGCGCGCATCATTCAGATAGCTGCTGCAGCATACGGGCGCCTGGCAAACCTACGGATAGCGTTCCGATACCTCAGCAAGGATTCGTTCAAGACTCTGTATACCATTTACGTCAGGCCCATACTGGAGTATGCAGCACCAATTCGGAATCCACACCTAGTCAAGCACGTCAAGAAATTAGAGAAAGTGCAAAGGTTTGCAACAAAACTAGTCCCAGAGCTACGGGGATTGTCCTACGAAGGTTGAGGGAAATCGGCCTGACGACACTGGAGGCAGGGGGTCGGGGGAGACTGAAACGACTATAAATCTGCACGGAAAAAGACAAGGGGAAAAAGCGGATTTTCCCGAGTGGGACACGGGGAAAAATAGGTCCAATTGGGAAGTTAAAAAGACTAAGAAAAAAGTGATGTTGGGAGTATTTCTTCAGTCTAGAGTAGTAAACCCACAAGAGCCTAGAAAGTGAAGTGTGGAGGCGGGAACCATACAAGTTTTAAGGCGAGGTATGAAAAAAGTCATGGAGGGGGGGGGAGAGAGGCCCTAGTAGCAATCAGTGAAGAGGCGGGGCCAGGAGCTAGGATCGCCCCCTGCAACCACAAATAGGTGAGTCAAATAGGTGAGTACACACACACACAACCCCAACCAACAAAAAACACACACACACCCACCACAACACACACACACACACACACACACACACACACAAAAGGGATGGAAAATAGTTTATGCCTTCAAAATAATAATTAAAGTTTTCCAAAATATTCTCGAAAATGTTCATGTAACCTGTGGCCATAAAGGGACAGGGCAAGTGATAGCTTTCTCAAGGGCAAGGGAGTGAGAACCAAAACTACTCCAGGGGAAAAAATTAGGGTGGTTAGCGATAACGGGGTGATTTTAAAAAAAAGTTTTTTTTAGCACTTACTAATTTAAATTTTACCTCTCAGATTTTTTCCCTTTTTTAGAATTTCAGGAAAAAATTTTTTTGGGAACAAAAATTTTTTTTTAACTTTAAACTAAAATTTCCAATTTAGGTTGCGTAAAGTTTTACAGTTTTGTTTAAGTTTTTTCTTACTTATACTATTTTTTTTTTTTAAAACTTGAAACTAAACTTTTAAATTTTTTTTAAAAGCAATAATTTTTTTTTATACACAAAGTTTTAAATATGGTTTAGGAAACTTATGTTTCATACAGAATTTCTGGACGATTAGGGGATCCAAAATTCTAAAGTTTATCCTGTTCCGGTTAAATTTTGTGATTTCCATATTTAGTTGACTTAATTTTCCTTCTTTTACCCTTATCTGATTTATTGGCAAATGTAGATTGTTCTTTGACTGATGAATCCCCATTTTCCAGTTCTGGATGGCAGTAAAAAGGAAAACAGTTTATGATGGCCTCCCCTCACTGGAACCCGACTGTCCGAAACAAATATTTCGGCAAAAAAAGGGGAGGGCTAGTTATGTTGGTGTATGAAAAATTTTAAGTCTTGTGGCTCTTTCAAACCGGAATTTTTTTGGGTGGCATTTTAAACCAGTGCTATCGATGTTAGGTTATGGAAAAAAAATTTTTTTTGTAGTCCTTGCAGGTAAACTACCTTGTTGTCCTTTACAACCTCACTCAGCGTTCCATTTAAAAAAGTCTCCCAGTACCTGAAGACAGTCGGTGGTTTCTTGAATGTGGGTAAACCCCAGTAAATCACGAGAGTTATACTTTCAAACGTATCCATTTTTTATGAAGATTTTTTCTAAAGTCCCTTCCCCCCAAAAAGGTAATTCGTGTAATTCCCAAATCAACTCTGTACCTAAACCTGTGACACGTAGTCCCCGGGCACAGACCGACCACATTGTACCACCACCGGGTTCGATTTCAAAGGCCCTAAAATCGGGAAAACCCCCTACCTAAAAACTCTAGAACTGCGACACATTCATCACTTTCAAAATTACAGTTAGAAAACTTTTATCCCTTGATACACCCCGACAACTAAACTACATGTAACCACCTGGGGTTCCAAAATTTACACTCACTCCCCCACTGATATAAACCAGAAAACTAATTTAATCTTAAAAAAAAAACCCTAACTAGTTATGTTTGCCTACTACTCCAATATGACACTTTGTATTGTCCCAAAAAACAAAAGCATTCACATTGCTAAACTCACCAAAATTATGATGTGTCACTTGCCTTAATACCATAATCTGAAAGGGTTTTTAATTTTAAGAACAAATTTAAAGTCTGCCCGAAATGCCTAGCATGCTAGGTGTCCTAGGGCCCCCTCTGAATTAGTATTTCTAACATGTAACCCAAACCAATCCCCAAAACCTGTAAACCCCACATTCCCTATAATAAAGCATTTGGGCACCTCTCAACAAAAGAGGTCAGTACCACTCCCAGCTTTTAGCAAAAACACGGCAGTATTATGTAAACTACCACGGACTGATATTATGTCAGCTACCACGACAGCTATTATGTCAACTACCACGGACAGTTATTATGTCAACACCCGTACAGCTATTATCAACTACCAGGGACAGTTATTATGTCAAACTGTAGGAAGTCTGTCCAGCCATGGTGGGTTAACCATAAAGGGGAGGCTGTCCCAAATCATGGTGGGGGTAAACCCACTCAGTGGGCGTCTGTGCAGCCATGGTGGTGTCATTTGTGGGCGTCTGTCCAGCCTGGTAGTTCACTCGGGGGCCGCTGTCCCAGTCATAGGGGTGTAACCACTGGGGGGGAGTCTGGCCGCCATGGAGTGAAACTCAGGGGGATTGTGCCAGTCATAGTGGTGTCATCGGGGACGTCTGTTCCGGGCAGGGCGTGTCCTCAGAAGGGACGTCGGGCCCCACCCATGGTAGTGTCATCAGGGGACGTCTGTCCCAGCCATGGTAGTGTCATTCAGGGGGACTCATTTCCCCAGCCATGGTGGTAACCCATCTTGCGGGCTTAAGAAAAAGGGTTCCAAATGACTAAATTAACTCTTTTCCCCCTTTTGTGTTTGAAAGGGAAATCTTTTTCCTTTTTATCATGTCCAATTTTGGGTCTGAAAGGATGGCTCGATTCAGCTTTCATCTGGTTCTTAATCCTCGGGGAGGTCATTTTTTCCTTTTCGTGTAAAAACTTTACCTTTTTTTATAAATAATATTAATTTTTTTTTCAACGACTGGTTCTGGAGGAAAAAAAGAATGAAGTGCCCTCTTCCTTCAGTCTGCTTTAATTTTTGGTTTTTCATTTTCCCATTTAAAAATAATAAATGAGTTAATAATTTCACAGATTATTTTCAGTTTGGTAAAAATAAGAGTCATTTACTACGATTGAGGTTATCAAGTTTTCTTCTGAGTAATGATTACTTTAAATTCTACTCGATAATTTGTCATTCCCCTATAATGATTAAAAAATTCCCCCAGATAAGTTCCCAAAATTATAAAAATTTAAAAATTCCCCTAATAATTTCCGTAGCTACTATATGACTGCGGGGTAAACAGGTTATTTTCCAGGGCTGCTGAAAATTGTGCCTGGAATTTGATATAAATTGAGATGAAAGTTTGAGAAAGAAAAGGTAGGGGTTTTAAAATTGTCGAGGCTGGAAGTTTGTCATGGTGAAAAAATGTAAATCTGACTAGGGAAAGCTGGAAGTTTATGTTGTGGTGCCAGAAAAATTTTTTATGGGGGTGAGAGAGACATTTGTATTTGAAGAGATCTGGTCCAAGGCCCAAAGTTTCAAAAAAAGTGACGAAGGTAATGCATTTGTTCCATTTTTTTTCCCCCCTAAATTGCCTTCCTTCAAGAACTCTGGCAAAAAAACGTTCTTTTTTTCAAGACTTTTTTGGTGTATTTGTTTTCTTTTTCCACCCTTTTTTTCATATTTTATTGATTTTCGTTTTATTTAACGAGTGTTTCATTTGTTTTTATATGTCTTCACCAGTTTTTTTCGGGCTCTGTTTCCGTTCTACTTTTTTTCCCCTCCGCGCTTAACCGACCTTCTTGTTCGGGTTCCCCTCCTTTCTCGTCCGTCCCTCTTTATTTTTTCCCTTCTCCCTCCCTTTTTTTGTTCAAACGCGTCTGTCTTGACGTGTTTTCATTCCATGTTCCCCTTCTGTTCGGCCCGTCTCTCTGGTTTCTTTATCTTTTTCCCCTATCCTTCCCTTTAAACTCTCACCTGCATCTTTTTCTCTTCTTTATCATGACTCCCCCAAGACCCGAAATCGTCATGAACGCAAACACATCAAACCCCCCCAAATTTCATGATTTTTAAATTTTTAACAGGATAAAAAGTGTACGTCAAATTAAAGAACCTTCGGAAATTCAAGTCGTTTTTTCATCAACACAAAGGCGAACCTGTCACCAATGAAAAGAAAAATTAATATTTTTTAAAAATTTTTGCAAAACATATTCGTCAAAATACTAGACTGGAATGAAAAAAGAAAGGGGCAAACGACGAGTGAGATCCAAAAGAAAAAAAAAATGGAAGGAATTATCGACAAATTGTTGTTTAAGGCAAACAGGGCCAAAGAAACATAAATTGTTGGTAAAGGGACAGTAGGTGTTGCATGTTCCTTCTCTTTTAAAATTTTTATTTCAAATTATTCTTGGAAACACTGTGGTAAAAATTGAAATTAAATGGATGAGAGAATATGAAATGAAAATTTCCTTCACAGTTAAAAAAAACATTGTGACACAAACCCGGTAAGTAATCCCAGTAAATCTTTTGGGACAAATGGGTTTGTGTACAGATCACAACAGCTTTAAAAAAAAAATTATTTAGACAAAAAAAATGCATCAGCAACATAAATTAAACCCGAAATCCCCCCTACTAAAAATACAAACAGTAACATAAAAAAATGGCAAAAAGAGAAAAACCCAAAATTCGAATGAACATTTTATAGAGAAATAAAGAACTTACAAAAAAACGGAAAATAACAAAAAAAAGATTCTATAAAACCCAAAAATAAAATTAACACTTACCTATAAAAATTTAAAATTAATAAGTATATTATTTTACTTGCATTTTTAAAAAGATGGTTCTTCCATTTAAAAAATTTGTCATTTTTTTTTTTTTTTTTAAAATGATCATTAAACGGTTTATCAGCTTGGAAATTGAAAATTTTGGGGTTTTTCTTCATTCCATAAAAAACTTTGTGAAAAAGGGTAATTAGGCACAGAGGTTTTTTAAAAACGCCTATAAAACCTTCAAAGGTTTTTCACATCTTGTGATTCTGGATATTTTTTTCTAAATAACAAAAAAGTACTGATAGTTCAAAAGGGTTTGTTGATCATTAAATGCTAAACTTAGCCCAAAACCAAAATGGCATTTGTGTTTCATCCAACTGTTTGTAGGAAATCAATTAATTTTTGCATGCCCTTTCCATTTACTATTAGCAGTTTTTAAAAAGGTAACTTACTCTGTGTTATGCTAAATTTAGACATAGAGAAAAGGGTATCTGAAGTAGACCCATCAATTTTTTAAACAAATTCACAACAACTTGTTTAAATTTTTTTGTGGAGGGTTTGTGTGGAAGGGAAATTTTCTCGATATTTAGAATCTCTAGGTTTTTTTTTATGAGGACAAATGAAAAGAAAGATAATTAGTAACAAAACATAAAAAGAGAAATGAATGATAAGATTTTTTTATTACTATAACAATCGGCAATTTCCCCCCAGGGAGGGTGGCCAAAAAAAAAAAAAAAAAAAAAAATTTCACCGTTATTCACTTATCATGTCTTTCAAATGGGCGGTATAGTACAGTTATGAAAATGCAAATTAACACCCCCCCCCTTTAGAGTGCAGGCACTTAATTCCCATCTCCCAATCAAATCCGGCCTGCTGGTTTCCCTGAATCCTTTCATAAATGTTACTTTGCTTCACCCCAACAGCACTCAAATCCTAAAAATATTTGTCTTCATTTGTCTTTTCTACAGTTCAGCATGCTTCGGAATCCAAGCATCTATCCCCTAGCTCCAAACTTTCCCCAGGCCGACCCCTACCCCCCCTTCACTCCATCCGCTTTTTTTACACCCTATTTTTTTCCATTCTTTTTGTTCCATTCTCTTACATGTCACAGCCCTCAACAACCCCTTTCCCCAGCCCTATGGTAATAATTTTGGTAATCCTGCACCCCCCTCCCAATTTTCAAAAAAGAAATTTTCCGATTATATTACACTACACATTTCCCTCAGAACGCTCCCACTGCCCCATCCTTTCCCTTTGGTTTCAACATTATCACCCCTATTTCACACCCATAGTATATAAGTGTTGGGTTAATTACTCTCATCATTTCCCCTTTTGTTCCCAAAAAAAAGTTCTTTGTCTCCCCAGCTCCTCAACACACCCCCTCACCCTTTTTTCCATGTCAGCTTAGATTCTAGTGTGGTGTTTTATTGTGGAAGAAATCACAAAAAAAAGCATGAGTGAAAATTGAAAAAAATACCAGAGTTTTAAATAGGAAATAAAACCCCAGTGTTTTTAGTGCTTACCCTGTATTTCAGGGAAAATTTTTAGGGCCCAAAAAACTCAGAAATACCTTCCCCTCAAAAAAAATGGTTGAGTATTGGTTGATGTGCTAAGTCTGTCTTTTCAAGACTTTTACCCAGATTAAACTGACTGGCCCCCCCCATTTGGGGAAAAAAAAATAAATGGAAAAAATTCCATTTCTGGATATCATAGTCACAGAATGGTAGAAAATTAAGTGAAATGTTTATCGAAGCCTACAAATAATGTTCAAAAATTTTAACTTTCGAAATTTCTAAACAAATATTAAACAGAGTGAATTTACTTACACGTTTATGAGAGCCCTTAGGATTTTGATACCCTGATTTCTATGATGAAGAATTTAAGAAAAAAAATCTATGCAATTGCATCTAATAAACAATATCTCGAACAAAACAAAAATTCTACAAGACAGAGCCTAATACCGAGTATAATCTTGAGAATTTGTTTCTTTTATCATATAATGAAAATCTCTCTCACTTCCCTCACACCCTAAAATAATTTAATGCTATAGTTGTCTTTAAATACGACAATACTATGAAACAAAATGGTTACAAGGTATTTCATTCTCCTTCTGTAAGTTCTGACCTCAGAAGCGATTTATATTTCAAAGAAGCACACACAAACAGGTATATACAAAGATCGTAGTCAGCAGAATCTGACGCCATGTCAGGGTAGTCTGGCAAGGTTGCTCTCAACTTGTTTCTGTGTGGTGCATTGACATAAAAGTAGCTTGTGAGGTCAGAACTTGCAGGAGGAGAATGAAGTAACTTAAAACCATGCTTAAGTCCCACTGCTGTGCCTGGGTAGGAGGAACTATGGCAAGTAAACGAGGCAGCATAGCTTTTGAAGCATCTGTGGCCGAGTGGCCTGGAATGTCACTTGCGAACCTTGCCAGACTCCCTAGACGAAGCTTCGATTCTGCTGACTGCGTTCTGTTTTTATATTATAATATATATATATATTATAATATATATTATATATTTATATATATATATTATCTTTTCATAACCTTACAGGAAAGAGTAAGGTTTGAGGATAACAAAAAGATTAGGTGATGAAAGATTGAATATCAGATTGGAGGGGAGAAGAGGGAGGTGAATTATTCAGATATTTGGGAGTGGACGTGTCAGCGGAGGGGTTATGAAAGATGAGGTGAATCATAGAATTGATGAGGGAAAAGAGTGAGTGGTGCACTTAGGAGTCTGTGGAGACAAAAGAACTTTGTCCTTGGAGGCAAAGAGGGGAAAGTATGAGAGTATAGTTTTACCAACGCTCTTATAGGGTGTGAAGCGTGGGTGATGAAAGTTGCAGCGAGGAGGAAGGCTGGAGGCAGTGGAGATGTCATGTCTGAGGGGCAATGTGTGGTGTGAATATAATGCAGGGGAATTCGTAGTTTTGGGAAATTAGGAGGAGGTGCGGGATTACCAAAACTGTGTCCAGAGGGTGAGGAAGGGTTGTTGAGGTGGTTCGGACATGTAGAGAGAATGGAGCGAAACAGAATGACTCAAGAGTGTATCAGTCTGTAGTTGGAAGGAAGGTGGGTAGGGGTCGGGCCTAGGAAGGGTTGGAGGGAGGGGGTAAAGGAGGTTTTGTGTGCGAGGGGGTTGGACTTCCAGCAGGCATGCGTGAGCGTGTTTGATAGGAGTGAATGGAGACAAATGGTTTTTAATACTTGACGTGCTGTTGGAGTGTGAGCAAGGTAACATTTATGAAGGGATTCAGGGAAACGGCGGGCCGGACTTGAGTCCTGGAGATGGGAAGTACAGTGCCTGCACTCTGAAGGAGGGGTGTTAATGTTGCAGTTTAAAAACTGTAGTGTAAAGCACCCTTCTGGCAAGACAGTGATGGAGTGAATGATGGTGAAAGTTTTTCTTTTTCGGGCCACCCTGCCTTGGTGGGAATCGGCCGGTGTGATAATAAAAAAAAAAAAAAATATATCTTTCTTCTTTCTTTCAACGTACCAGCCGTATCCCACCGAGGCAGGGTGGCCCAAAAGAAAAAACTGAAGTTTCTCCTTTTAAATTTAGTAATATATACAGGAGAAGGGGTTACTAGCCCCTTGCTCCCAGCATTTTAGTCGCCTCTTACGACACGTATGGCTTACAGAGGAAGAATTCTGTTCCACTTCCCCATGGAGATAAGAGGAAATAAACAAGAACAAGAATTAGAATGAAAATAGAAGAAAACCCAGAGGGGTGTGTATATATATGCTTATACATGTATGTGTAGTGTGACCTAAGTGTAAGTAGAAGTAGCAAGACTTACCTGTAATCTTGCATATTTATGAGACAGACAAAAGACACCAGCAATCCTACCATCATGTAAAACAATTACAGGCCTTCGTTTTACACTCACTTGGCAGGACGGTAGTACCTCCCTCCAACCTTTCCTAGGCCGACCCCTACCCCGCCTTCCTTCCACTACAGACTGATACACACTTGAAATCATTCTGTTTCGCTCCATTCTCTCTACATGTCCGAACCACCTCAACAACTCTTCCTCAGCCCTCTGGACAACAGTTTTGGTAATCCCACACCTCCTCCTAACTTCCAAACTACGAATTCTCTGCATTATATTCACACCACACATTGCCCTCAGACATGACATCTCCACTGCCTCCAGCCTTCTTCTCGCTGCAACATTCATCACCCATGCTTCACACCCATATAAGAGCGTTGGTAATACTATACTCTCATACATTCCCCTCTTTCCCTCCAAGGACAAAGTTCTTTGTCTCCACAGACTCCTAAGTGCACCGCTCGTTCTTTTCCCCTCATCAGTTCTATGATTCACCTCATCTTTCATAGACCAATCCGCTGACATGTCCACTCCCAAATATCTGAATACATTCACCTACTCCATACTCTCTCCCTCCAATCTGATATCCAATCTTTCATCACCTAATCTTTTTATCCTCATAACCTTACTCTTTCTGTATTCACTTTTAATTTCCTTCTTTTGCATACCATACCAAATTCATCCACCAACCTCTGCAACTTCTCTTCAGAATCTCCCAAGAGCACAGTGTCATCAGCAAAGAGCAACTGTGACAACTCCCACTTTATGTATGATTCTTTATCTTTTAACTCCACCTCTTGCCAAGACCTCGCATTTACTTCTCTTACAACCCCATCTATAAATATATTAAACAACCACGGTGGCATCACACATCCTTGTTTAAGGCCTACTTTTACTGGGAAATAATCTCTCTCTTTCCTAAATACTCTAACTAGAGCCTCACTATTCTCGTGAAAACTCTTCACTGCTTTCAGTAACCTACCTCCTACACCATACACCTGCCACATTGCTCCCCTATCCACCCTGTCATACGCCTTTTCCAAATCCGTAAATACCACAAAAACCTCTTTAGCCTTATCTAAATACTGTTCACTTATATGTTTCACTGTAAACACCTGGTCCACACACCCCCTTCCTTTCGTAAAGCCTCCTTGTTCATCTGCTATCCTACTCCGTCTTACTCTTAATTCTTTCAATAATAACTCTACCATACACTTTACCAGGTATACTCAACAGACTTATTCCTCTATAATTTTTGTACTCTCTTTTGTCCCCTTTGCCTTTATACAAAAGAACTATGCATGCTCTCTGCCAATCCCTAGGTACCTTACCGTATACCATACGTTTATTAAATAATTGCACCAACCATTCCAAAACTATATCCCCACCTGCTTTTAACATTTCTATCTTTATCCCATCAATCCCGGCTGCCTTACCCCCTTTCATTTTACCTACTGCCTCACGAACTTCCCCACACTCACAACTGGCTCTTCCTAACTCCTACAAGATGTTATTCCTCCTTGCCCTATACACGAAAACACAGCTTCTCTATTTTCATTAACGACACACACACACACACACACACACACACACCACACACATATATATATATATAATTATATATATATATATATATATATATATAATATATATATATATATATATATATATATGCAAAACAACCACTCTGAAAGAATAGAGAAATTCCAAGCGCTTTCGTGACTACTCACATTATCAAGGAACTATGAAAGTAAAGCATCCAAGGAAGCTATATAAGGGGTCTGGCCGGCACCTCACTATCAGATCCCACAACGGTTTAAACACCTGACGCGCGCCGACCCAACTTGGATAGGTCCTTGGCACAACTCACCCCACAAACTATTCTACCCAAGAAATAAGAAATTTTAAAGATTATTTGTCCAGTGCATTATTAAATTCTTCCCAAATTTTATTAATTATAAATGGATCTAATTTATATAAACCAAAGGAATTATTCATATTATTGTCAAAACTGGTTTTTATGAAACAAGATTCAATTATATTCCTGTCGACCATGGACTTGCTTGATACTACTTTCTCAACTTTTTGAAAATTAATTGGATGGTTAAAATCTCTTACATGAATAAATAGAGCATTGGAATCTTGTCCAGTTCTAATGCTATATTTATGTTGTTTTAATCTCAGTTCGAGATTTTTACCAGTTTGACCGTAATAAACTTTATCGCAAATTTTACAAGGAATCTTATAGACACATCCATCAGCATTTTAGGGGGAATTCTTTATCAAAAGTTTTTTTACTGTATCAAGATTTTTGAATACAACTTTAATATTAAAAGTCTTAAGAAGAGAAGGCATATCAACCAAGTTTTCATGGTAAGGGAGAACAACATTATTTTTAGTTGAATAAGGCTGGTTGTCCCTTTTTGGATTGTTAAAAGTATTTCTAGCAACTTTAAAAGATTTATCAATTACATTTCTTGGGTATTTTAAATCATTACCTATTTCATAAATTTTGGATATTTCCTCATCTATGAACTCAGGACTACAAATTCGTAAAGGTCTCAGAAACATTGATGAGAAAACAGACAGTTTGACTCTATCTTGATGCGAGGAATAATAGTGGACATAGGAACAGTTATTATTAGGTTTTCTGTAAATTTTAAATTTGAATTCATTATTACCCTTAATAATTAAAACATCTAGAAAAGGCAATGAGTTATTTTCTTCAAACTCAACAGTAAAGTTTATTGAATGGGCTAAGCTATTTAATTTTCCAAGGAAATGGTGTATATCTACATTTTTGGGCATAAGACACAAAATATCATCAACATATCTGAACAATTTAGCTCTATTAGGGAGGATTGTGTTAAGTAACTTGTTTCAAAAAATTCCATGTATAGGTTACTAAGAACAGGTGAAAGAGGATTTCCCATTGCCATACCAAACTTCTGAGTGTAAAATTTATCATTAAATACAAATTTTGCATCAACAATGCAAAGTTTAATAAGTTTAATGATAGTAAACTGGCAATGGTAAATCATAGTTAACGAGTTCTTCAGATAAGAAACTAATAAATCATCAACAGGAACTTTCGTAAAACAAGGAAGTAACATCAAAAAACCATGTTAAAATCATTTAAGTCAGTCAAGGAGCTTAATTTATCAACCAAGTCTATGTTGTTTTTAACATTAAAGTTAGAAATTTTGCCAACAATAGGGCTCAAAATATCAACAAGCCATTTGGATAATTTATATGAAACTGACCCTATGGAGCTAATAATTGGTCTGACTGGATTCCCTGGTTTGTGGTGTTTTTATTAGTCCATACATGTAAGGCAAAGATGGATTAGTGGAAGTAAATTGTTTGACTAATTCATCTTTGCCTTTCAGTAGAAGTTTTATTGTTTTATTGAAATTGCTGTTAACGGTTTCTAGGGGAATTTTCCTAAGTTTAGAATAGGTTTTCAGTATCATCTAAGAGATTATTCATTTTTTCTTGGTAATCATTTTCTTTCATAATTACTATTGCATTTATTTTGTCTGCTTTAGTAAGGCGCAAATTTTTATTGTTATTAAGTGTATCATAGACTTAAAGAATCTTTGAGGGCAATTGGGAATGTTTGGTTTTAACATAGAGCTATATACCATTCCTTTACTAATATTAATTTCATCAGAGGATAAATCAGAAAATTTTTCAAAGTTACAAAAGGCTTTTGCAATTTCAACATTATTAAGTTTTTTTGAAGTTGCAAAACTTAAGCCAAAACCTAGAGCAGCAATTGTATGTTTGTCTAAAATTTCATCTGATAAGTTAATTACAAAATTGTTATTAGCATGCTTTGTCCAATCACTATTTTCAATTAAAATGTATAATTTTCTTTGTAGTTTGCTCTTGAGTTCATTACAAATTCTTCTGAGTTTATTATAGCAAAGATCCAACATGCTTCCTTCTCCTGAGAGCTTTACGAATTTGTAGTCATGAGTTCATAGATGAGGAAATATCCAAAATTTATGAAATAGGTAATGATTTAAAATACCCAAGAAATGAAATTGATAAATCTTTTAAAGTTGCTAGAAATACTTTTTACAATCCAAAAAGAGACAACCAGCCTTATTCAACTAAAAATATGTTGGTTCTCCCTTACCATGAAAACTTGGTTGATATGCCTTCTCTTCTTAAGACTTTTAATATTAAAGTTGTATTCAAAAATCTTGATACAGTAAAAAAAACTTTTGATAAAGAATTCCCCCCAAAATGCTGATGGATGTGTCTATAAGATTCCTTGTAAAATTTGCGATAAGTTTATTACGGTCAAACTGGTTAAAAATCTCGAACTAAGATTAAACAACATAAATATAGCATTAGAACTGGACAAGATTCCAATGCTCTATTTATTCACGTAAGAGATTTTAACCATCCAATTGATTTTCAAAAAGTTGAGAAAGGTAGTATCAAGCAAGTCCATGGTCGACAGGAATATAATTGAATCTTGTTTCATAAAAAGCAGTTTTGACAATAATATGAATATTTCCTTTGGTTTATATAAATTAGATCCATTTATAATTAATAGAATTTGGGAAGAATTTAATAATACACTGGACAAATAATCTTTAAAATTTCTTATTTCTTGGGTAGAATAGTTTGTGGGGTGAGTTGTGCCAAGGACCTATCCAAGTTGGGTCGGCGCGCGTCAGGTGTTTAAACCGTTGTGGGATCTGATAGTGAGGTGCCGGCCAGACCCCTTATATAGCTTCCTTGGATGCTTTACTTTCATAGTTCCTTGATAATGTGAGTAGTCACGAAAGCGCTTGGAATTTCTCTATTCTTTCAGAGTGGTGGTTGTGCCGAATAGGCAGAACTTGCGACCTTGGCTTAAATGGCGACGCTCATCTTGCCGAATAAGACAAGCGAAAATTTTTGTATGCAATAATTTCGCCAAAATCATTCTGAACGTAACGAGAAAAATATATTTCACTGTGTTTGTTTAGTATTAAATTATTGTAAACAAATCAAAATATATTTAGTTGGGTTAAGCTAAAATAAATTGTTCTTGTTACAATAAGGTTAGGTAAGTTTTCTAAGATTCTTTTGGTGCAAAATTAAAAATTTTTGCATTAACATTAATGGAAAAAATATATATTTGAACGTATAAGAGAAAATTTTATAAAAGGATTTAATTTTAAATGAGTTCTTGCTAACTGACCAGTTTTTCATATTCGGCACGTTATTATATATTATATATATATATATAATATATATATATATATATATATATATATATATATATATGGGTGAAGGTTGGTAGACAGCAACCACCCAGGGAAGTACTACCGTCCTGCCAGATGACTGTGAAACAAAAACCGTAACTGTTTTGCATGATGGTGGATTGCTGGTTTCTTTTTCTGTCTCATAAACACGCTAGTAACAGGGATATCTTGTACTCCTACTTACACTTTGGTCACACTTCACAGACACGCACATGCATATATTATATACATACATCTAGGTTTTTCCCCTTTTTCTAAATAGCTCTTGTTCTTTTTTATTTCTTCTATTGTCCATGGGGAAGGGGAAAAAAGAATCTTTCCTCCGTAAGCCATGCGTGTCGTATGAGGCGACTAAATGCCGGGAGCAATGGGCTAGAAAACCCCTTCCCCTTTTATAAAATTTACTAAAAAAGAGAAGAAGAAAATTTTTAAAAAAATGGGATGCTTAAATGTGCGTGGATGTAGTGCGGATGACAAGAAAACAGATGATTGTGTTGTTATGAATGAAAAGAAGTGGATGTCCTGGCTCTAAGCGAAACAAAGCTGAAGGGGGTAGGAGAGTTTCAGTGGGGGGAAATAAAGGGGATTAAATCTGGATATCGAGAGAGTTAGAGCAAAGGAAGGGGTAGCAGTAATGTTAAATGATCAGTTATGGAAGGAGAAAAGAGAATATGAATGTGTAAATTCAAGAATTATGTGGTTTTAAAGTAAAGGTTGGATGCGAGAAGTGGGTCCATAATAAGCGTGTAGCACCTGGAGAAGAGAGGAATGCAGAGGAGAGAGAGAGATTTTGGGAGATGTTAAGTGAATTTTATAGGAGCCTTTGAACCAATGGAGAGAGTAATTGTGGTAGGGGACCTGAATCTAAAGAAGGAGAAACTTTTAGAAGGGTGTGGTGGGGTAAGTTTGGGGTGCCAGGTGTAAATGATAATGGGAGCCCTTTGATTGAACTTTTGTATAGAAAGGGGTTTATTTTATAGGTATACATATTTTAAGAAAAAGAGGATAAATAAGTATAAAACGATATGATGTAGGGCGAAATGACATTTAGTTTGTTGGATTATGTATTGGTAGATAAAAAGACTGTTGAGTAGACTTCAGGATGAAACCATGTTTATAGGGGGCCACAGATATATCAGATCACTTTCTAGTTGTAGCTACACTGAGAGTAAAAGGTAGATGGGATACAAGGAGAATAGAAGCATCAGGGAAGAGAGAGGTGAAGGTTTATAAACTAAAAGAGGAGGCAGTTAGGGTAAGATATAAACAGCTATTGGAGGTAGAGGGGCTAATGAGAGCAAAAAGGCAATGGGGTCGAAGAGGTATGGGGTAGGTTTAAAAATGTAGTGTTAGAGTGTTCAGCAGAAGTTTGTGGTTACAGGAAAGTGGGTGCAGGAGGGAAGGGGAGCGATTGGTGGAATGAGATGTAAAGAGAGTAGTAAGGGAGAAAAGGTTAGCATATGAGAAGTTTTTACAAAGTAGAAGTGATGCAAGGAGGGAAGAGTATATGGAGAAAAAGAGAGAGGTTAAGAGAGTGGTGAAGCAATGTAAAGAGAGCAAATGAGAGAGTGGGTGAGATGTTATCAACAAATTTGTTGAAAATAAGAAAAAGTTTTGGAGTGAGATTAACAAGTTAAAAAAGCCTAGAGAAAAAAATGGATTTGTCAGTTAAAAAATAGGAGAGGAGAGTTATTAAATGGAGAGATAGAGGTTTTGGGGGAAGAGGGAGGGAATATTTTGAGGAATTTTTTAAATGTTGATGGAAGAGAAGGAAGCTGTGATTTCGTGTATAGGGCAAGGAGGAATAACATCTTGTAGGAGTGAGGAAGAGCCAGTTGTGAGTGTGAGGGAAGTTCGTGAGGCGTAGGTAAAATGAAAGGGGGTAAGGCAGCCGGGATTGATGGGAATAAAGATAGAAAATTTTAAAAGCAGGTGGGGTTTATAGTTTTGGAGTGGTTGGTGAAATTATTTAATAAATGTATGGAAGAGGGAAAGGTACCTAGTGATTGGCAGAGAGCATGCATAGTTCCTTTTTTTATAAGGCAAAGGGGGTAAAAGAGAGTGCAAAAATTATAGGGGGATAAGTCTGTTGGTGTACCCCGGTAAAGTGTATGGTAGAGTTATAATTGAAAGAATTAAGAGTAAGACAGAGAATAGGATAGCAGATGAACAAGGAGGCTTTAGGGGAAAAGGGAGGGGGTGTGTGGACCAGGTGTTTACAGTGAAATATATAAGTGAACAGTATTTGGATAAGGCTAAAGGGTCCCTTTTTGGCATTTATGGATTTGGAAAAGGCGTATGACAGGGTGGATAGGGGGGCAATGTGGCAGATGTTGCAAGTGTATGGTGTAGGAGGTAGGTTACTGAAAGCAGTGAAGAGTTTTTACGAGGATAGTGAGGCTCAAGTTAGAGTATGTAGGAAAGAGGGAAATTTTTTCCCAGTAAAAGTAGGCCCTTTGACAAGGATGTGTGATGTCACCGTGGTTGTTTAATATATTTATAGATGGGGTTGTAAGAGAAGTAAATGCGAGGGTCTTGGCAAAAGGTGTGGAGTTAAAAGATAAAGAATCACCACAAAGTGGGAGTTGTCACAGCTGCTCTTTGCTGATGACACTGTGCTTTTGGGAGATTCTGAAGAGAAGCTGCAGAGATTGGTGGATGAATTTGGTAGGGGTGTGCAAAAGAAGAAAAAATTTAAAGGTGAATACAGGAAAGAGTAAGGTTATGAGGATAACAAAAAGATTAGGTGATGAAAGATTGAATATCAGATTGGAGGGAGAGAGTATGGAGGAGGTGAACGTATTCAGATATTTTGGGAGTGGACGTGTCAGCGGATGGGTCTATGAAAGATGAGGTGAATCATAGAATTGTGAGGGAAAAAGAGTGAGTGGTGCACTTAGGAGTCTGTGGGACAAAGAACTTTGTCCTTGGAGGCAAAGAGGGGAATGTATGAGAGTAAGTTTTAAACCCAAAGCTCTTATATGGGTGTGAAGGTGGGTGATGAATGTTGCAGCGAGGAGAAGGCTGGAGGCAGTGGAGATGTCATGTCTGAGGGCAATGGTGGTGTGAATATAAAGCAGAGAAATTTGTAGTTTGGAAGTTAGGAGGAGGTGCGGGATTACCAAAACTGTTGTCCAGAGGGCTGAGGAAGGGTTGTTGAGGTGGTTCGGACATTTTAGAGAGAATGGAGCGAAACAAATGACTTCAAGAGTGTATCAGTCTGTAGTGGAAGGGAAGGCGGGGTAGGGGTCGGCCAGGAAGGGTTGGAGGGAGGGGGTAAAGGAGGTTTTGTGTGCGAGGGGCTTGGACCCTTTCCCGCAGGCATGCGTGCGCGTGTTTGATAGGAGTGAATGGAGACAATGGTTTTAATACTTGACGTGCTGTTGGAGTGTGAGCAAAGTAACATTTATGAAGGGATTCAGGGAAACCGGCAGGCCGGACTTGAGTCCTGGAGATGGGAAGTACAGTGCCTGCACTCTGAAGGAGGGTGTTAATGTTGCAGTTTAAAAACTGTAGTGTAAAGCACCCTTCTGGCAAGACAGTGATGGAGTGAATGATGGGTGAAGTTTTTCTTTTTCGGGCCACCCTGCCTTGGTGGGAATCGGCCAGTGTGATAATTTAAAAAAAATAAATATATATAAATATATATATTATATATATATTATATATATATTATATTTATATAAAATATATATATATATATATATATATATGTGTGTGTGTGTGTGTGTGTGTGTGTGTGGTGTTTTTATTATCACACTGGCCGATTCCCACCAAGGCAGGGTGGCCCGAAAAAGAAAAACTTTCACCATCATTCACTCCATCACTGTCTTGCCAGAAAGGGGGCTTTACACTACAGTTTTTAAACTGCAACATTAACACCCCTCCTTCAGAGTGCAGGCACTGTACTTCCCCTCTCCAGGACTCAAGTCCTACCTGCCGGTTTCCCTGAACCCCCTTTATAATGTTACTTTGCTCACACTCCAACAGCACGTCAAGTATTAAAAAACCATTTGTCTCCATTCACTCCTATCAAACACGCTCACGCATGCCTGCTGGAAGTCCAAGCCCCTTGCACACAAAACCTCCTTTACCCCCTCTCTCCAACCTTTCCAAGGCCAACCCCTACCCGCCTTCCTTCCACTACAGATGATACACTCTTGAAGTCATTCTGTTTCGCTCCATTCTCTCTACATGTCCGAACCACCTCAACAACCCTTCCTCAGCGCTTGGACAACAGTTTTTGGTAATCCCGCCACCTCCTCCTAACTTCCAAACTACAAATTCTCTGCATTATATTCCACCACACATTGCCCTCAGACATGACATCTCCACTGCCTCCCGCCTTCTCCTCGCTGCAAAATTCATCACCCATGCATCACACCCATATAAGAGCGTTGGTAAAACTATCTCTCTAAATTCCCCCTCTTTCCCTCCAAGGACAAAATTCTTTGTCTCCACAGACTCCTAAGTGCACCCCTCACTCTTTTCCCCTCATCAATTCTATGATTCACCTCATCTTTCATAGACCCCTCCGCTGACACGTCCCCCTCCCAATATCTGAATACATTCACCTACTCCATACTCTCTCCCTCCAATCTGATATCCAATCTTTCATCACCTAATCTTTTTATCCTCATAACCTTACTCTTTCTGTATTCACTTTTAATTTCCTTCTTTGGATACCATACCAAATTCATCCACCAACCTCTGCAACTTCTCTTCAGAATCTCCCAAGAGCACAGTGTCATCAGCAAAGAGCAACTGTGACAACTCCCACTTTATGTATGATTCTTTATCTTTTAACTCCACACCTCTTGCCAAGACCCTCGCATTTACTTCTCTTACAACCCCATCTATAAATATATTAAACAACCACGGTGGCATCACACATCCTTGTCTAAGGCCTACTTTTACTGGGAAATAATCTCTCTCTTTCCTAAATACTCTAACTAGAGCCTCACTATTCTCGTGAAAACTCTTCACTGCTTTCAGTAACCTACCTCCTACACCATACACCTGCCACATTGCTCCCCTATCCACCCTGTCATACGCCTTTTCCAAATCCGTAAATACCACAAAAACCTCTTTAGCCTTATCTAAATACTGTTCACTTATATGTTTCACTGTAAACACCTGGTCCCACACACCCCTTCCTTTCGTAAAGCCTCCTTGTTCATCTGCTATCCTACTTCGTCTTACTCTTAATTCTTTCAATAATAACTCTACCATACACTTTACCAGGTATACTCAACAGACTTATTCCTCTATAATTTTTGCACTCTCTTTTGTCCCCTTTGCCTTTATACAAAAGAACTATGCATGCTCTCTGCCAATCCCTAGGTACCTTACCGTATACAATACGTTTATTAAATAATTGCACCAACCATTCCAAAACTATATCCCCACCTGCTTTAACATTTCTATCTTTATCCCATCAATCCGGCTGCCTTACCCCCTTTCATTTTACCTACTGCCTCACGAACTTCCCCCACACTCACTACTGGCTCTTCCTCACTCCTACAAGATGTTATTCCTCCTTGTCCTATACACGAAATCACAGCTTCCCTATCTTCATCAACATTTAACAATTCCTCAAAATATTCCCTCCATCTTCCAATACCTCTAACTCTCCATTTAATAACTTTCCTCTCTATTTTTAACTGACAAATCCATTTGTTCTCTAGGCTTTCTTAACTTGTTAATCTCACTCCTAACTTTTTCTTATTTTCAACAAAATTTGTTGATAACATCTCACCCACTCTCTCATTTGCTCTCTTTTTACATTGCTTCACCACTCTCTTAACCTCTCTCTTTTTCTCCATATACTCTTCCTCCCTTGCATTACCTCTACTTTGTAAAAACTTCTCATATGCTAACTTTTTCTCCCTTACTACTCTCTTTACATCATCATTCCACCAATCGCTCCTCTTCCCTCCCGCACCCACTTTCCTGTAACCACAAACTTCTGCTGAACACTCTAACACTACATTTTTAAACCTACCCCATACCTCTTCGACCCCATTGCCGATGCTCTCATTAGCCCATCTATCCTCCAATAGCTGTTTATATCTTACCCTAACTGCCTCCTCTTTTAGTTTATAAACCTTCACCTCTCTCTTCCCTGATACTTCTATTCTCCTTGTATCCCATCTACCTTTTACTCTCAGTGTAGCTACAACTAGAAAGTGATCTGATATATCTGTGGCCCCTCTATAAACATGTACATCCTGAAGTCTACTCAACTGTCTTTTATCTACCAATACATAATCCAAAAAACTACTGTCATTTCGCCCTACATCATATCTTGTATACTTATTTATCCTCTTTTTCTTAAAATATGTATTACCTATAACTAAACCCCTTTCTATACAAAGTTCAATCAAAGGGCTCCCATTATCATTTACACCTGGCACCCCAAACTTACCTACCACACCCTCTCTAAAAGTTTCTCCTACTTTAGCATTCAGATCCCCTACCACAATTACTCTCTCACTTGGTTCAAAGGCTCCTATACATTCACTTAACATCTCCCAAAACCTCTCTCTCTCCTCTGCATTCCTCTCTTCTCCAGGTGCATACACGCTTATTATGACCCACTTCTCGCATCCAACCTTTACTTTAATCCACATAATTCTTGAATTTACACATTCATATTCTCTTTTCTCCTTCCATAACTGATCATTCAACATTACTGCTACCCCTTCCTTTGCTCTAACTCTCTCAGATACTCCAGATTTAATCCCATTTATTTCCCCCCACTGAAACTCCCCTACCCCCTTCAGCTTTGTTTCGCTTAGGGCCAGGACATCCAACTTCTTTTCATTCATAACATCAGCAATCATCTGTTTTTTGTAATCCGCACTACATCCACGCTCATTTAAGCATCCCAGTTTTATAAAGTTTTTCTTCTTCTCTTTTTTAGTAAATGTCTATAGGAGAAGGGGTTACTAGCCCATTGCTCCCGGCATTTTAGTCGCCTCATACGACACGCATGGCTTACGGAGGAAAGATTCTTTTCCACTTCCCCATGGACAATAGAAAAAATAAAGAAGAACAAGAGCTATTTAGAAAAAGGAGAAAAACCTAGATGTATGTATATATATATATATATATGCATGTGCGTGTCTGTGAAGTGTGACCAAAGTGTAAGTAGGAGTAGCAAGATATCCCTGTTATCTAGCATGTTTATGAGACAGAAAAAGAAAACAGCAATCCTACCATCATGCAAAACAGTTACAGGTTTCTGTTTCACAGTCATCTGGCAGGACGGTAGTACTTCCCTGGGTGGTTGCTGTCTACCAACCAACTACCTATATGTATATATATTGTATATTATATATATATATATATATATATATATATATATATATATATATATATATATATATATATATTATATATATATATATATATATATATATGTCGTGCCGAATATGCAAACTGGTCAATTAGCAAGAACTCATTTAAAATTAAGTCGTTTCTGAAATTTTCTCTTATACGTTTAAAGATATATATTTTTCATTACTGTTAATGTAAATTTTTTTAAATTTGCATCAGAAGTATCTTAGAAAACTTACCTAACCTTATTATAACAAGAACAATTTATTTTAGCCTAGCCCAATTAAATATATTTTAGATTTGTTTACAATAATTTAATACTAACCTAACACAGTGAAATATATATTTTTCGTTAGGTTCAGAATGATTTTGGCGAAATTATTGCATACACAAATTTTCGCTTGTCCTGTATGGCAAGATGAACGTTGCTATTTAAGCCAAGATCGCAAGTTCTGCCTATTCGGCACGACATATATATATATATATATATATATATATATATATATATATATATATATATATATATATATATATATATATATATATATATATATATTATACGTCGTGCCGAATAGGCAGAACTTGCGATCTTGGCTTAAATAGCAACGCTCATCTTCCCATATAGGACAAGCGAAAATTTGTGTATGCAATAATTTCGCCAAAATTATTCTGACCCTAACGAAAAAAATATATTTCACTGTGTTTGTTTAGTATTAAATTATTGTAAACAAATCTAAAATATATTTTGTTTGGTTAAGCTAAAATAAATTTTTCTTGTTATAATAAAGTTATATAAGTTTTCTAAGATTCTTCTGGTGCAAAATTAAAAATTTTTACATTAACATTAATGAAAAAAAATATATCTTTAAACGTATACGAAAAAATTTTAGAAAGGCCTTATTTTTAAATGAGTTCTTGCTAATTGACCAGTTTTACATATTCGGCACGGCATATATATATATATATATATATATATATATATATATAATATATATATATATATATATATATATATATATATATATAAACTGCGGCTAGCCGGGGGATCGAACCTGTGTTGTTTTAGCCCGCCTCGTGGGATGAGAGCGAAAATTCACGACGCTTTGAACCACCGGACCATTCAATCTTACAATCAACATGAGCCTAGCGAACTAGGCTTGCTTCATGTTGCAAGAACAACGAAGGTGTGGTTGCCTCAGAGCTAATTTCATTCTTCTCCCCATAAGGTGTACAAGTGTCCAAAAGCAGTACATATATGGTTGATAAATTACTCGCATTTACAACACTATCTTTAATGAGTAAACGTTTGTATGGCTGCATCAGTCCATACAAAGGGGAATGGTGAAGAACAGGATGAGTTTAAGGTAATCAGTCCCTCAGCCTATGGGCATAGACGTGGCTTATATACTGTAGGCAGGAGAGGTGCAGCAGTCGTAGGTGATATCACATTTGTCCAATGTGGAAGTAGGTCACGTCCAAGGCCTAGGCAAGTGAAGAATTCCCTGTATTAAGATCCCAAGATGTTGCTGTGTTAGACAGGGAATACAGGGAATTCTTCACTTCTTTAACCATGTCCTAAATGAAACAAGCTGGGAAAATAACCTAAAGGACACGGGTCAGAACATTTGCCTAAAAAAATGAACTCTGTGATTCTTGAGATCTGCTCAAGACACATTCCATTAAAAAAAGAAAGAGAAGATGTAAACTAGAAAGAGAGACACGCTCCCTATTCACATGAAGAATAGTCACAGAACTGCTGAGAAGGGCCAATATATCTGAAATACGAAGGGAGGCACTGGTCAATGAAATTGCAAATATCGAACATAAGCTGAAGGAATCTTACAGGAGACAAGAGTCTCAGGAAGAACTAAAAGTCATGAAGGAAATTAAAAACAAAAAAATACTTCTTCCCTTATGTCAAATCTAAGGGAAAAAAACTGGGCTCCTGCTCAGGCGGGAGTGAGATATTTAAAGTCTCAATATGACTCAGTGTTCAGCGAGCCGCTACCCAGACTAAGGGCCGACATTCCAAATGAATTCTTTATGAATGAAACTCAAACTTCGGTCATCTCAAAAATCTCGGATATTATCCTAACTCCACATGACTTTGAAGAGGCAATAAATAACATGCCCATGCACTCTGCCCCAGGCCCAGGCTCATGGAACTCCGTGTTCATCAAGAATTGCAAGAAGCCTCTACCTCGTGCCTTCAGCAGTCTATGGAGAGGGACCATGGACACAGGGGTCATCCCACACACTAAAAACAACAGACATAGCCCCACTCCACAAAGGTAACAGTAAAGCAATTGCAAAAAACTACAGACCGATAGCACTAACATCCTATATCATAAAATCTTTGAATGGGTTCTAAGAAGCAAGATCGCCAACCACCTAGATACCCATCAGTTACACAACCCAGGGCAACACGGGTCGCTCTTGCCTGTCCCAGCTCCTGGATCACTATGACGACGTCCTAGATGCTGTTGAGGATAAACAAAATACAGATGTAGTATACACAAACTTTGCAAAAGCTTTCGACAAGCGTGACCATGGTGTAATAGCACACAAAATGCATTATAAAAGAATAACAGGAAAAATTGGTAGATGGATCTATAACTTCTTGACAAATAGAACACAAAGAGTAATAGTAAACAGAGTAAAGTCCCAGGCAGCCATGGTAAATAGCTCTGTTCCACAAGGCACAATACTCGCTCCAATTCTATTCCTCATCCTCATTTCTGACATAGACACAGATGTAAGCCATAGCTCCGTGTCTTCCTTTTCACATGACACCGGATTACCATGGCATTGACCTCCATCAAAGACACTGCAAGACTCCAAGAGGACATCAACCAAATTTTCGAATGGGCCACTCAAAACTATATGAAGTTCAACGAGGCGAAATTTCAACTACTCAGATATGAAAAACTTGTGGAAATTAGAAATGTATCAGCGTATTCGACAAATTCTAACCATACTATAGAGCGAAAGAGAAAGTGAAGGACCTGGGAGTGATAATGTGAGGATCTCGCTTTCAAAGACCACAACAATATATCTACCTCATCAGCTAGGAAAATTATAGGATGGATAAAGAGAACCTTCAAAACTAGGGACGCCAAGCCAATGATGACACTTCAAATCGCTTGTGTTCTCTAGGCTGGAATACTGCTGTACACTAAAGGCCCTCTTCAAGGCTGGCGACATTGCAAACCTGGCGAGTGTACAAACAACTTTCACGGCAATATAAGTACGATAAGGAACCTAAATTACTGGGAACGGAATCCAGGCGAGTGAGAGACATGAAAATATACGCTTGGAAGGTGCTGGAGGGATTGGTACCAAACCTGTACACAAAAACCACTCCCTATGAGAGCAAAAAACTCGGCAGGAGATGCAACATTTCCCCAGTGAAAAGCAGAGGCGCAACGAGTACATTGAGAGACAACACAATAAGAGTCCGGGGCACAAGACTGTTCAATTGCCTCCCAGTATACATAAGGGGGATTGCCAATAGACCCCTGGCTATCAAGAAGGCACTGGACAGGCACCTAAAGTCAGTACTTGACTATCCGGGCTGTGGTTTGTAAGTCAGTTTGCTTGCGCCTGGCAGTAACAGCCTGGTTGATCAGACCCTGATCCACTATGAGGCCTGGTCTCTGACCGAGCCGCGGGGGCGTTGACCCCCGAAACCCTCTCCACGTAAACTCCAGGTAACCCTTGGGCATGACCAACTTCCACACTGGACAAATGTGACACCACCTACGACTGCTGCACCTCTCCTGCCTACAGTATATGAGCCACGTCTTCGCACATATGCTCTATTCTTTTCAAGATTGATGGACTGATTACATCGACTCAAGGCTGAGGGACTGATTACCTCAAACTTCTCCTGTTCTTCACCATTCTCCTTTGTATGGACTGATGAAGCCACTGTGTGGCGAAACGTTTCCTCATTAAAGATATCCAAGTGTTGCACATGTGTCTAATTTATCAACTTATCAGTTTTCTGAACGTTTCATCTGCAGATACTATTGTAACCACGAAAAAGTGATATTTAATCAATAACAAACTGCCGAATATGGTAAAAGTGGTCAATTAGCAAGAACTCAATTTAAAATTAAGTCCTTTCTCAAATTTTCTCTTATACGCTTAAAGATATATATTTTTCGTTTATGTTAAACAAAAAAATAATATTTTTGTACCAAAAGAACCTTAGAAAACTGACCTAACCTTATTAAAACAAGAGCAGCTTAATTTAGCCTAGTCCAACTAAATACACTTTAAATAATTTACAATAATTAAACAATAAGCAAAAACAATGGAATTTATTTTGTTCGATATGTTCAGAATGATTTTTGTTAAATTATTGTATAAACAAATTTTCGCTTGCCTTATTGGCAAGAAGAACGTTGCTATTAAAGCCAAAATCGCACGTTTTACTTATTCGGCACGACATACACACACACACACACACACACCACACACACACACATATATAATATATATATATATATATATATATATATATATATATATATATATATATATAATTTTATTACATAATATGGTACAAAAAGGTTTAAGAGATACATTGTTGATATAAAGATGACATAATGTACAGTACATGAGATGTGAGAGATACATGTCTAGTACATATTGTTATTGATTATAATGCGAAAATCTTATCCAGCTCTACAGAGCAGAGCTGTATATATATATATATATATATATATATATATATAATATATATATATATATATATATATATATATATATATATATATATATATATATATTATATATATATATATATATATTTATAATACATATATGTCGTGCCGAATATGTAAAACTGGTCAATTAGCAAGAACTCATTTAAAATTAAGCCCTTTCCAAAATTTTCTCTTATACGTTTATAGATATATTTTTTTCATTAACGTTAATGTAAAAATTTAAAATTTTGCACCAAAAGTATCTTAGAAAACTTACCTAACATTATTATAACAAGAACAATTTATTTTAACCTAACCCAACTAAATATGTTTTAAATTTGTTTACAATAATTTAATACTAAACAAAGACAGTGAAATATGTTTTTTTCGTTAGGTTCAGAATGATTTTGGCGAAATTATTGCATACACAAATTTTCACTTGTCCTATATGGCAAGATGAACGTTGCTATTTAAGCCAAGATCGCAAGTGCTGCCTATTCGGCACGACATATATATATATATATATATATATATTAAGACAAGCGAAAATTTGTGTATGCAATAATTTCGCAAATATCATTCTGAACCTAACGAGAAGCATATATTTCATTGTGTTTGTTTATTATTAAATTATTGTAAACGTATCTAAAATATATTTAGTTTGATTAGGCTAAATTAAGTTGCACTTGTTATAATAACGTTAGGTAAGCTATCTAAGGTTCTTTTGGTGCAAAAATTATAAATTTTTACATTAATTTTAATTACCACAGGCCTTAAGGATCATTCATTATAAAGAAATACAAAGCATGCAAGCAACATCCATGTTTAAGAAAAACAAAACATGCAAGTAACGGCCGAACATAATGTGGAAGAGAGAATACCCTGTTTCCAGCAGGAATAAATCCCGTGGCGGAGGAATTATCTGCCACACAGCTGATCCTCCCCGCATGTTGGGGATTTCTGTTTAACTGCCCGCACAGGTAAATCTTCCGTTGATGATATATGGAAGCTTTTATTGATGTGGAGTCGATAACCAGATGCGTTTCTCCTGCTTTACGTTCATTTAGTATCATGTAGTGAAGTGTAGGACAGCCGTAGTCTGATCTACATATCTCTTTATGGCGTAATGTAGAGGGCGAAGCGCATGTCCTCAGCATGAGTGTAGATAATGTGTTCCCCCTCATTATCATGTAGAGAACTGGCAGTGTAGGTCATGTGTTCTCCCTGATTATAACATCAAAACGAGCATCAGTGTAGGTCATGTGTCCTCCCTCATTATAACATCATGAAGAGGAGCATCAGTGTAGGTCATGTGTCCTCCCTCATTATAACATCATGAAGAGGAGCATCAGTGTAGGTCATGTGTTCTCCCTCATTATAACATCATGAAGAGGAGCATCAGTGTAGGTCATGTGTTCTCCCTCATTATAACATCATGAAGAGGAGCATCAGTGTAGGTCATGTGTTCTCCCTCATTATAACATCTGAAAGGAGCATCAGTGTAGGTCATGTGTTTCCTCATTATAACTCTGAGAGGAGCATCAGTGTAGGTCATGTTTCTCCATATAACATGAAGGAGATCATGTAGGTCATGTGTCTGCAGCAAGATAAAGACATGAAGAGAAGTACGAGGTACAAAAGGAAGCATAGAGATAGACGCAAAGACAAGAAGATAGACACAAAGACTAGCGAGAGGACTCAGAGGAAATAAGATAGATACAGAGACGAGCAAGTAGTCAATGACTAGTAGAAAAATTGATTCAGACAGGTGGGTCATCAGACAAGTCGGAAAACACTGAGAGAAATAGTTAAATAGTCAAGCATGATGATATATAAACAATCAGGAAGACATGTAAACAAACTGGTACATATACAGACAAGAAGGAAAACACATTGAGAAGCAGGTACTTAAAAGTACTCACGAGCAGGCAGACACAAATACAACGAATATCGGCCCTGGATCCAGTCCACACAATTCCGAAAGCTTTCATAATGCTTCACGTCTCATATAGAATATAAACTTAAGATAAGTCATACTGAATGACAGTGAATAAACAGAAGCATAGAAGGTTGCCGTGCCGTCCTCCTACGCTGGATCACTGCGCACGTCCAACACTGGATCACTGCACACGTCCAACACTGGATCACTGCGCACGTCCAACACTGGATCGCTGCGCTCGTCCAATACTCGATCACTGCGCACGCCCAATACTCGATCACTGCGCACGTCCAACACTGGATCACTGCGCACGTCCAACACTGGATCACTGCGCACGTCCAACACTGGATCACTGCGCACGTCCAACACTGGATCACTGCACACGTCCAACACTGAATCGCTGCGCTCGTCCAATACTCGATCACTGCGCACGCCCAATACTCGATCACTGCGCACGTCCAACACTGGATCACTGCGCACGTCCAATACTGGATCACTGCGCACGTCCAATACTCGATCACTGCGTACGTCCAATACTCGATCACTGCGCACGTCCAATACTGGATCGCTGCGCACGTCCAATACTGGATCACTGCGCACATCTAACAGTGGATCACTGCGCACGTCCAGCACTGGATCGCTGCGCACGTCCAATAATGGATCACTGCGCACGTTCAACACTGGATCATTGCGCACATTAAACACTGGATCACTGCGTACGCCTAACACTGGATCACTGAGCACACCCAACATTGGATCACTGCGCACGCCTAACACTGGATCGCTGCGCACGTCCAACATTGGATCACTGCGCACGCCCAACACTGGATCACTGCGCACGTCCAATACTCGATCACTGCGCACGTCCAACACTGGATCGCTGTGCACGTCCAATACTGGATCGCTACGCACGTCCATTACTAGATCACTGCGCACATCTAACAGTTGATCACTGCGCACGTCCAGCACTGGATCACTGCGCTCGTCCAATACTGGACCACTGTGCACGTCCAATACTCGATCACTGCGCACGTCCAACACTGGATAGCTGCTCACGTCCAAATTAATTTTGGGTGTGATTTATAGGCCCCAAACCATGATAGGGAGTGCAGTAAGCTGTTATGGGACGAAATTCATAAGGCATCTAGGTATGAAAATGTTGTGTTAATGGGAGATTTTAACTTTAGACAAATTGATTGGAACAATATGACAGGAAATCTTGAGTCTAGTGACTTTCTTGATACGGTTCAGGATTGTTTTTTAGAGCAGGTTGTGACAGAACCAACTAGAGGAAACAATCTGCTTGACTTGGTTTTTGCCAACAAAGATTCACTAATTAATAATCTTGAGGTTAATGATGAGCTTGGGGAAAGTGATCACAAATCACTTAGTTTCAATATATCATGGAATTGCCCAGATAACTGCAATCAAATCTTTGTCCCAGATTTTCGCTTGGCCGACTTCATGGGACTGAAAAATTACTTGGGTGGGCTAAATTGGGATGTCCTGACTATGGGTCAGGTAGGTGATCTTGGTTGCCAATATGACGTTCTAGCTGCCCAGACAACTTTTGTTCCGAGCAGGGAAATTAGATCTAACAAAAATGATCCCAAATGGATGAACAATAGATTAAAACATCTCATTGGTCAAAAGAGAGGCATATATAGGTGTATCAAAAGAGGGGATGGGCAGTTATGAAATCAATATATTCAATTAAAGAGAGAAATAAAGAAAGCAATAAGAAAAGCAAAAAAGGATTATGAGGCTAAGGTCGCAAGGGATTCAAAGACTAACCCAAAAGGGTTCTTTCAGGCATACAGAAGTAAGATTAGGGACGAGATTGGCCCACTTAAGAGTAACTCTGGTCAGATCACTGACAGTGATAAGAATATGTGTGAAATTCTAAATACATACTTCCTCTCAGTTTTCACCCAGGAAAATACTAGCGATATTCCTGAAATAATAGATTACGTAGAATAGGATGATAAACTATGTACGATTGCGGTAACTAGTGACATGGTCCTCAGACAAATAGAGAAGCTAAAACCTAACAAATCCCCAGGTCCTGATGAACTGTTTGCAAGGGTGTTAAAGGAATGTAAAGAGGAACTTAGCATACCTTTGGCTAATCTTTTTAACATATCACTGCAAACTGGCATAGTGCCTGATAAGTGAAAAATGGCAAATGTAATACTTATTTACAAGGCAGGTGACAGGTCCTTGACTTCGAACTATAGACCAATAAGCCTGACCTCCATAGTGGGAAAATTTATGGAATCAATAATTGCCGAAGGAATTCGTAGCCATCTTGACAGGCACAGATTGATTAATGATTCTCAACACGGTTTCACAAAGGGGCGTTCCTGTCTTACGAATTTACTAACTTTTTTCACTAAGGTGTTTGAGGAGGTAGATCATGGTAATGAATATGATATTGTGTATATGGACTTCAGCAAGGCTTTTGATAGAGTTCCACACCAGAGGCTATTGAGGAAACTTAGGGCACACGGAATAGGAGGAGAAATTTTTTCCTGGGTAGAGACATGGCTGACAAATAGACAGCAGAGAGTTTGCATAAATGGGGAGAAATCCGAATGGGGGCACGTCACAAACGGTGTTCCTCAGGGGTCAGTGTTGGGCCCGTTGTTGTTCACAATTTACATAAACGACATAGATGAGGGAATAAAAAGCGACATAAGCAAATTTGCTGATGACACCAAAATAGGCCGTCCAATTCATTCTAATGAGGACATTAGAGCACTCCAGGATGATTTGAATAGACTGACGCAATGGTCGGAGAAGTGGCAGATGAAGTTTAATATTGACAAATGCAAAGTTCTAAATGTTGGACAGTTAAATAACCATGCCACATATAAACTAAATAATGTAGATCTTAATACTACCGATTGCGAAAAGGATTTAGGAGTTCTGGTTAGCAGTAACCTAAAACCAAGAGAACAGTGCATTAGTGTTCGCAATAAAGCTAACAGAATTCTTGGCTTCATATCTAGAAGTATAAATAATAGAAGTCCTCAGGTTGTTCTTCAACTCTATATATCCTTGGTTAGGCTTCATTTAGACTATGCTGCTCAGTTCTGGCCACCGTATTACAGAATGGATGTAAATGCCCTGGAAAACGTACAAAGGAGGATGACGAAGATGATCCCATGTATCAGAAATCTTCCCTATGAGGATAGACTGAGGGCCCTGAATCTGCACTCTCTCGAAAGGCGTAGAATTAGGGGGGATATGATCGAGGTGTATAAATGGAAAAGAGGAATAAATAAAGGGGATGTAAATAGTGTGCTGAAAATTTCCAGCCAAGACAGGACTCGCAGCAATGGCTTCAAGTTGGAAAAATTCAGATTCAGGAAGGATATAGGAAAGCACTGGTTTGGTAATAGAGTTGTGGATGAGTGGAACAAGCTCCCGAGTACAGTTATTGAGGCTAAAACGTTGTGTAGTTTTAAAAATAGGTTAGATAAATACATGAGCGGGTGTGGGTGGGTGTGAGTTAGACCTGAATAGCTTGTGCTGCTGGGTCTGGTACAGTGCTCCATCCTTGAGTGGGGATGACCAGACTGGGTGGGTCATTGGGATAATCCGGGGGGTGGGTCATTTGTCTAATCCGGGGGGGGGACATGGACCTGCTTCGCATGGATCAGTAGGCCTTTTTCAGTGTTCCTGCTTTCTTATGTTCTTATGTTACCGCTGGAATATCGTGTAGGAGCATTGCTATATGTCTGCCAGCAGCATTGGTTGCCGAGTGAGAGTGCAGTACTGGGTGATGTGCGTTGAAGTCTCCACCCACAATAATACACTCAGTGAGTGCTAGCGAGAGGAGCTCTGCAATGTCGAGGGTGTGTCTTGGGTTATTGCGGATGATATAGATGGTAATGAGCATCCTAGGTATGTGTGCAAGGATGGCCTGTACCTCGACATCCTCCTCACAGTCCACAGGGTTGGCTATAATCTCGTGAGGTATCGCATCTGATACGAATACAGCTGTGCCTCTGCAGTGAACGCCTGCATCAATGTGTCGAAAATACCCAGTATATAAGCCTGAGAGGTGGCTTATATACTGCAGTCAGGTGAGTCGAAGCAGGAGGTGGGATCACAGTGGGACCATCCACTAGTATAAGTAGGTCTTCGTCCAAAGGTTGGAGATTTCTTTGTATATAAGCCACTTCTAAGTATATAAGCCACATCTCTGGCCATATGCTGTACTTCCTACAAGAGTGACGGACTGATCACATCGATTCCAGGCTGAGGGACTAATTACCTCAGACTCTTCCTCTCCATACACCTTCCTGCTTTGTATTGGACTATGAAGCCACTGTGTGGCGAAACGTTTCTTCATTAAAGATTCCCATATTTTGCATAAGTGTCTCAGTTCTTCAACAATTCACTGAAAAAAAATTGCAGAAAAGTATACATCCTTTAAGAAATAGTTGACAAAAATAGTTCATGACAAACTTTACAAAAAAGTAAACATTGCAAAATAAGATACACACTTTTACGTAATGGTTAGTAAACAACATTACATGATAAAAACAATTAACAATGTTACACAATGTGAAGGCTTACTCAGCCCTGTAACAACTTCAGTATTACGAAGGCTGGCTCCTCCTCAGGAAAATTAATGAATAGAAAAAGAGTAATAAGAGTCAAATATAAACACTTTATTATTTAGAAATGAAAATATAAAGCAATTAAATATGAATTTTTATCCTACTTGAAAGAGAAATGAAAAATGAAATATAAAAATATTTGAATTCATCGCTAATATGTACAGTTAGACTGTGGTGTCTGATGTTGTTGACACCGCGTGTTGTAGACATTGTAGCCGTTGCTGATGATGGGGGGGGGTCACAGATGTTGAGTGACAACCCAACGACTAGTTCCTCACAGTCTCTAGCCTTGAATAGTATGTCAAGATGATAGGAACACAGGTTCTTCACCACTGTAAAGATGAGAGGTAGTTGCCTGGGGTTGACTACACTTAGGTATGCAGATAAAACGGTGATGTCTCAGAACTTATGTAAAGTTCGTCTCCTTCAACACTATTTCTTTGGTTGCCAGATGACCCGAGCTGACATTCCAAACTAGAAAGAGATAAAGGTTACAAACTGCCTAAGAAATCACTCTCCATGATAAGTAAAGTGTTTAAAAATCATGGTGATTATCTAAAAGCACATGGAAATCAAGGCAGAATGAACTAAGTCTTAAAATTGGTCAAAAGTGAAGCTTTTAACCAATATATCCACTAGAATAGGAGCAGAGGCTTTTACTTACAGTTGTGCTGGGAGCTGCGAGTCAAGTGATTAACCATTTGGTCGGAGCCCCACACGTCACCTTTCCGGGTGGAAAAAGAGGGAGGATAGTGGGAGCTAGACACTGACCCTACCCTAACAATCAGTATATGGTGACTATCGCCACCATATACTCGCTCGCTACTCCTATCTGTTGAACTTTTCCCTCACACTCCCCCATACCAAGATTTATAGTCAAGGAGTATAAGAAGAATAGGCGAGGAAAAAGTTCTAACACGTGGAAGTCGCGTAAGGCAACAAATCTTCTACTGACTGTCACGACTTAACCAGTCAGAGAAATAATTGGATGAACCATTGATATACACAATATGAAACTCAAAACCTTGGAGTGCCAATGTCCACCTCAAGACTGTTGGTTCCCTTAAAAGTTTCTAGGTATATCAAAGGTTTGTGATCCGTCTCTAAAATTAATTCTTTTCCCAGTAAATAAAATTTAAGCTTGGAGATGCCCCACACAAAAGCCAAACATTCCTTTTCTATGGTGGAGTATCTTGTTTCTGCAGGAAGAAGTTTCTGGCTTAGGAAGCATACAGGGAAGGGTGTACCATCATGGTACTGTAGTAACACTGCACCTAAGCCGTATTGGAGGCATCAGTTCTTAAACAAAATGGTTTATTAATATCTGGAATCTTAAGTATATGGTCTTTTGAGATGTTTTTAATCTCATCAAACTTTTGTCGAGCTACGTCGGAAAGTTCAAGAGGTTCCTTCACAGACTTTTTAAGGTAATCAGATAGGATGCCTGTAAGATTGGTAATGTTGGGGATAAACCGTGCATAAAAATTTACAGAACCAAGAAAGCTACGCATGAGCTTCTTGGTTTTGGGGAATTTAAAGTCTAATAAAGCTTTGATCTTACTGGGGAGAGGCTGCAAAGAATTATTTGAAAGAATCAGTCCGAGATATCTAATTATGTTATACCCAAGGAAGCATTTCTTCAGTTTGGCAGTGAGGCCATGTGAGCGTAACCTACGTAAAACTGATGTTAATGTTTGGATATGTTCGCCCCACGTGGATGTCATTATGTAAATGCTGCCAAAATAAAGTGAAACATTGGGCATATTACCCAAGACCTTTCTCATCAGTCTCACGTAAGTAGCACAGGCAGTTACCAAACCGAAGGGCATAGTTCTATACTGCATCAGTCCTTGGTGGGTAGGAAAAGCGGTGTACTGCTTAGAAGAAGGATCTAACATTACTTGATGATATGCCTGCGCAATATCAGTTTCTGAAAAGAAAGAAGTCATAAAATTTGTGTAGATCGCTATCTATAAATAACAAAAAGGCACAATACCGTGACTGGAACGATACACAAATAACCCGCACATAAAAGAGAGAAGCTTACGACGACGTTTCGGTCCGACTTGGACCATTGACAAAGTCACACGGTCAATGGTCCAAGTCGGACCGAAACGTCGTCGTAAGCTTCTCTCTTTTATGTGCGGGTTATTTGTGTATCGCTATCTATTAAGGGCACAGGCTCAGCATCCCACCGAGTTATAGCATTAAGTCCTCTGAAGTCAATAGTAAGTCTACATGAATTGTCTTCCTTCTTAACCATGACTACTGGTGAGCAATATGCAGATACTGAAGGTTCAATGATCTTTAGTTTTAATAATCTATCTTCCTCTCGGTCAAATACATCCCTAAGGTGAACTGGAACTGGGTATAATTTCCGTTTGATAGGGTTGTCCGTGACTAAGTCAATCTTATGGACTACCGTGGAGGTGACACCTAGAATATCAGTAAAAACATCTGAGAATTTACCCACACATTGAAGTAGTTCATGTTTCTTATGGTCATCCAAAGACTCATTGATATTAATGTTTGTTGCACCAGAGTGGTCAAGAGTCACCAAGTCATGTAGTTCTTCATCATAGTCTACGTTAGAGGTGTCAATTACGCACACCTTACACTCCTCAGTGGTCTTATCAAGTTCGTGTGGAAAAACTAAATCAAAATCGTACAAACAGTTAATTAACCGAATTTCTTCTGTAATATTTCTTAAGAATGTTGATATGATAAAGCTTAGGTTTCCCCTTGACTTCTATGAGGTAATCAAGCTTCCCACAAATTTTCAATACCTGATACGGACCTTTCCATGCTACTAATAATTTATTTGACTTTATTGGTAAAAGTACCAGAACTTCATCCCCTACTTTAAAACTTCTCCTCTGACTTTTAGTATCAAAACATGTTTTGTACTGGTCCATTGATGAGCTTAAGTTGTTCGAAACTATGTCAGAGGTCTCCTCAAGTTTGGATCTAAGGTCAGGGAGAAACTAAGAAGACTGAACCTCAGCATTCACCTCCTCATTAGTCCATAAGTCATGATGGATGGCCAATGGACCTCTGGCCTGTCTACCATAGAGAAGTTCAAAAGGTGAAAACCCCCAAAGAGTCACTGGGAACTTCCCTCATGGCAAACAAAGCACAGGGTAGGTAACGACGCCACTCCTTAGGTTTAAGGGAGCAAAGTTTCCTTAAAATGGACTTGAGAACCTAATGCTGGCGCTCAATCCTTCCATTACAGCTGGGATGATAGGGTGATGTGAAGAGAGGCTTCACTCCCAGAAGTTGGTAGAGATGTTGCATTAATTCGGATGTGAATTGTATCCCACGGTCAGACAAAATTTCTCGAGGGATGCCAACTCTGGAGAAGATGGACAAAAGGGCTTCAGCCACCTCTGTAGTAGTTATGGTCTTTAAGGGTACGGCTTCACAGAAACTCGAAACATAATCAACTAACGTTAATATATATGTATGTCCCCTAAATGAAAGTTGTCATAAGGACCAACGATGTCAATAGCTACTCTTTCAAACGGTACCGTAAAGATTGGCATTTTGACCATAGGTACTCGCCTGGTACCTCGAGAGAATGACAGTTGGCAAACTTTACACGATCTGTAATATGTAGTGATATCTGAGGACATTTTGGGCCAAAAATAGGTTTCCCTAATTTTATTCAAGGTTTTACGATGCGAGAAATGTCCGGCCATTGGCAGGTCATGAGCCATTTTAAGAACAGTCTCTCTGCATTGACTTGGAACAACTAAGATGGAATAGTCTGTCTCATCTGAATTTAATTTGAATACTGATTTATACAAGATACCTCTTATATATTCAAATTTATATGAAAAATTTTTCCTTTGGATAACTTGATTTTGTCTAGCTGCATTATGGCAATTCTGAAGAGAAGGGCAATTTCGTTGTAAATTGACAAAGGAGTCCTTCGATATATCTAAAGGCTTAAAGTCAGGGAAAATCAAAGGATGGACAGTAGGAGAAGCCTGGGCTTTGGTCTGAGCCCTAGTCAAGACATTTATAGTATCGGAGGCGATATCCTCACTTTCATCTAACAAGTGAACCGGTAATCCTACTACCTCGCTTTCGAGAGCAGCATCACTGGTTTTTAATCCCACATGAATATCACGAGACATTGCCTCATCTGAACTGTCGAGGGGCTTCTCTGATTTTACAGGAAGAGGAGCTGAAAAACTGATGTCCATCTTTGGTGATGAAAGGTCAACCTCAGAAGGAAGAATGGCACCTTTCATATTACCTATTAGTACGGAGCAAGAAGTGATGGGAGCTAGTACGGCTTCAGACCAACCTGTGAACCATTTAGACCTAATGTAACAACGGATGGTAGGAAAAGTGTCTGTACGGCCCAAGTAGTCCTGAAAGGATAGCAGAGGAATGAGTTTCTTTAAGGTTAGGGAACAGCTTATCAGAAATAGCTATACAGGTGCATCCAGTGTCTCGTAAAATGGTATTATCAGAAATAGCTATACAGGTGCATCCAGTGTCTCGTAAAATGGTATTATCAGAAATAGCTATACAGGTGCATCCAGTGTCTCGTAAAATGGTATTATCAGAAATAGCTATACAGGTGCATCCAGTGTCTCGTAAAATGGTATTATCAGAAATAGCTATACAGGTGCATCCAGTGTCTCGTAAAATGGTAGATACATTAAGTCCATTAACTGTTCCTGAACAGAATGGTGCATGGTCATTACTGTTGCAACCCCTGAATGGGTTACAATGATTATTATGTATGTATAATGTATATTACATTTTCATTTAATTTTATATTGCTTATATTTGCGATAATAGCTAAATCGTAAATGTATGACTTTATATTATTATTTGACTGTTAAATTGTTATTTGACTTATGTTGTTAGGATGTACATAATATGTGCTCAGTTCAAGTCTTGATTGTATTGTGTATCGCTATCTATTAAGGGCACAGGCTCAGCATCCCACCGAGTTATAGCATTAAGTCCTCTGAAGTCAATAGTAAGTCTACATGAATTGTCTTCCTTCTTAACCATGACTACTGGTGAGCAATATGCAGATACTGAAGGTTCAATGATCTTTAGTTTTAATAATCTGTCTTCCTCTCGGTCAAATACATCCCTAAGGTGAACTGGAACTGGGTATAATTTCCGTTTGATAGGGTTGTCCGTGACTAAGTCAATCTTATGGACTACCGTGGAGGTGACACCTAGAATATCAGTAAAAACATCTGAGAATTTACCCACACATTGAAGTAGTTCATGTTTCTTATGGTCATCCAAAGACTCATTGATATTAATGTTTGTTGCACCTGAGTGGTCAAGAGTCACCAAGTCATGTAGTTCTTCATCATAGTCTACGTTAGAGGTGTCAATTACGCACACCTTACACTCCTCAGTGGTTTCTTATCAAGTTCGTGTGGAAAAACTAAATCAAAATCGTACAAACAGTTAATTAACCGAATTTCTTCTGTAATATTTCTTAAGAATGTTGATATGATAAAGCTTAGGTTTCCCCTTGACTTCTATGAGGTAATCAAGCTTCCCACAAATTTTCAATACCTGATACGGACCTTTCCATGCTACTAATAATTTATTTGACTTTATTGGTAAAAGTACCAGAACTTCATCCCCTACTTTAAAACTTCTCCTCTGACTTTTAGTATCAAAACATGTTTTGTACTGGTCCATTGATGAGCTTAAGTTGTTCGAAACTATGTCAGAGGTCTCCTCAAGTTTGGATCTAAGGTCAGGGAGAAACTAAGAAGACTGAACCTCAGCATTCACCTCCTCATTAGTCCATAAGTCATGATGGATGGCCAATGGACCTCTGGCCTGTCTACCATAGAGAAGTTCAAAAGGTGAAAACCCCCAAAGAGTCACTGGGAACTTCCCTCATGGCAAACAAAGCACAGGGTAGGTAACGACGCCACTCCTTAGGTTTAAGGGAGCAAAGTTTCCTTAAAATGGACTTGAGAACCTAATGCTGGCGCTCAATCCTTCCATTACAGCTGGGATGATAGGGTGATGTGAAGAGAGGCTTCACTCCCAGAAGTTGGTAGAGATGTTGCATTAATTCGGATGTGAATTGTATCCCACGGTCAGACAAAATTTCTCGAGGGATGCCAACTCTGGAGAAGATGGACAAAAGGGCTTCAGCCACCTCTGTAGTAGTTATGGTCTTTAAGGGTACGGCTTCACAGAAACTCGAAACATAATCAACTAACGTTAATATATATGTATGTCCCCTAAATGAAAGTTGTCATAAGGACCAACGATGTCAATAGCTACTCTTTCAAACGGTACCGTAAAGATTGGCTTTTGACCATAGGTACTCGCCTGTCCCCTCGAGAAAAATGACAGTTGGCAAACTTAAAACGATTGTATAGTAGGATACTGAGACATTTTGGGCCAAAAAAATTTTTTTTCCCTAATTTTATTCAAGGGTTTACGATGGGAAATGCCCGGATTGGCGGTAAAAGAGCCTTTTTTAAGAACAGCCCCTCCTGCATTGCTTGGAACAATTAAAAAGGAATAGTCTGTCCATTGAATTTAAATTTGAATAGTTTTATACAAGATACCTCTTAATATTCAATTTATATAAAAATTTTTGGGGGGGAACTTGTTTTGTCTAGCTGCATTATGGCAATTCTAAAAAAGGGCAATTTCGTTGAAAATTGACAAAGGAGTCCTTCGAAATTTCTAAAGGCAAAGTCGGGGGAAAATCAAAGGGGACAGTAGAGAAGCCTGGGCTTTGGTCTGACCCTATCAAGACATTTAAGTATCGGAGGCGTACCCACTTTCATCTAAAAGTAAACCCGGGAAACCCCTACTACCTCCTTTCGAGGCACATACTGGTTTTTAATCCCACAGAATATCACGAGACATTGCCTCATCTGAACTGTCGAGGGGTTTCTCTGATTTTACAGGAAGAGGAGCTAAAAAAACTGATGTCCATCTTTGGTGATGAAAGGTCAACCTCAGAAGGAAGAATGGACCTTTTCATATTCCCCTATTAGTAGGGAGCAAGAATGAGGGGGTAGTACGGTTTAGACCAACCTGTGAACCTTTTTTGACCCAATGTAACAACGGATGGTAGGAAAGGGCTGTACGGCCCAAGTAGCCTAAAGGATGCAAGGGGAAAGAGTTTCTTTAAGGTTGGGAACACTTATCAGAAATATATACAGGGGATCCCTGTCTCGTAAAAAAGGTATTATCAGAAATAGCTATAAGGTGATCCGGTCTCGTAAAGGTATTATCAAAAAAGCTATACAGGGGCTCCAGTGTCCTCGTAAAAAGGTATTTTAGAAATAGCTAACAGGGATCAGTGCTCGTAAAATGGTTTTTTCGAAATAGTATCAGGTGCATCCGTGTCTCGTAAAATGGGAGATACATTAAGTCCATTAATGTTTTCCCGAAAGAATGGGGCATGGTCATTACTGTTGCAACCCCCGAGGGTTACAATGATTATTTTATGTATAATGTATATTACATTTTTATTTAATTTTATATTGCTTATATTTGCGATAATAGTAAATCGTAAAAGTATACTTTATATTATTATTTGCTGTTAAATTGTTATTTGACTTTTGTTTTTAGGATGTACATAATATGTGCTATTCAAAATTTTTGATTGTCAAAACTACTGTAATTACGCTTGTCGCTCGTTTACTGCCCCGGGTTCTGACTGTGCTGTCCCCGGGGGGGATCACGTGATCGGGGGGGGGGGGTGTCCCCCACCTCTCGTGAAGTATTCAGTCTGCTCTGACTCGCTTTTGGGGGTTGGACAGATTTTTCTGTTCCCTATTCTTTTTATTCTGTAGAAAATTGTTCACAGAACTTTTTTAAGATTTTGTGATTTTTGAGTTTACGAGGTTGTGGCCCCCAAAACACTCGAGTATCCAGGTCCTGACTTATTTTACTGGTTTCTGTGTATTGTCACAGTAGGGTTTTTCCCATGCTGAACTTGATTCTTGTTTTGGGAGTTTTTGTAACTTTTGTGGAGGTCGCGATGGGCCCTACTTTTGTGTTATATTATTCCCCTTTTCCCGTTTTGTCGCAGTCGCTTTTATATGGCATTGGGCTTAGCATTTTTTCATTGTTCGCAGACTGTTCGGTTGCCAGTCGGTCAGAAGTTATTTTATGAGACTTTGTCCAATTGTTTAAGTCTAGTCGAGCGTGGGACTTGCGAACTACATAGAGCACTTACACAATACACACTTATTTAATATTTGTAATTCTTATTAAATTTAATGACCAGACTGTACTTAAGAATTATAAATGGAATTGCTTTCGCACAATAATATTGAACTCGAGAGATTTTATTTTATTTTGATTTTTGGGGATTATTTAATTTAATTTTAAATTTATAAAATACCTCTAGATTAAAAAAAATTTTTTAAATTTTAATTTCCCTTTGTTAGTAGCCTCCAGTTGTAATCCTGAAGCACTATTGAATAATACTGAATTTCTAATGGATAATTGGACAAGGATACTGACTACTTGTTACGAAAACCCAGTAACAGGCTGGATGCTAGAAGGGCAGTCCTTTCTAGTATTCACTGGAGATCTCTAAGCTTTTAGAATAGCGTTTTTTGTAACAATTACACTCTTTAAAATATCTTCCAACTTTTTGCACTTTCTTAGGACAATCGGGACGTTTATGTCCCTTAACACCACATAAATGACAAACCGGAATAAAAGAAGTCAGTTTACTTTCCACTTGAGGCTTTGATTTCTTATGATCTGGTGAACCCCTGCCCTTAGGGTTCGATCCCTTTAGGTCTTTATAGGAATTATGAGCCTCAGCATAGATAACATTTTTTTATCTCCACATATACCTCAATGTACCACTCACCTTTTTTCCTTCATCAATTCTATGATTAACCTCATCCTTCATAAATCCATCTGCCGACACGTCAACCCCCAAATATCTGAAAACATTCACGTCTTCCCTACTCCTCTTCACCAATTTGATATCCAATTATCATCACCTTACTCCTTTCTGTTTACTTTCAACTTTCTACCTTTACACACGCTCACAAACTCGTCCACTAACATTTGCAATTTTTCTTTAGAATCTCCCATAAGCACAGTATCGTCAGCAAAAAGCAACTGTGTCACTTCCCATTTTGTATTTAATTCCCCATAATTTAATCCCACCCCTCTCCCGACCACCCTAGCATTTACTTCTTTTACAACCCCATCTATAAATATATTAAACAACCATGGTGACATTACACTAAGACCTACTTTTACTGGGAAGTAGTCTCCCTCTCCTCTACACACCGTAACATGAGCCTCACTATTACAAAAAAGTAATTTTTAAAAGATAAGATTTACTCCTTTTGTAATAAAGAGTTCGGGATACATAAATACACACATTAATAAATTAATCTTTAATATATAAAAATCAACTATCTTTGGTCTAGAGGTATTTGAACTATGATATAATAATAATATGTACATGTTACTATAATAAATTATAATTAGCATTACTAAAATAATAAATAATTCATAACCCTACACAGGGTACAACTCTTGACACTACTGTGTCACTATATATAATATATATATCTATGCTAAAATAATAAATTATAAATAACATTTGTATAATAAATTACAATCAACTGCTTCTCACGACACGAGGCCAGTCACATGACACTATTCAGTGTACACTACAACCAGGCCATCTTCAGTGTCCTACGACACCCTTTTCATCTCAGTGTTCCACTACGGTCCTGTGCATATCTCAGTGTTCCACTCCATCATACGTTCCTAAGTGTCACACTACGGTCCTGGCCCAGTTCAGTGTAACACGCCAACCATTTCTTCATGTAATGTCCCACCAAACAGCATCTGATGATTCCGGCCCACAGTTGATCGACGTAGACGGTGAGTCCACAGACATCACCGGTAGTCCAGTAAATCCTCTCCAAAGCCGGTTGACACACCGCTAGCCGAACACCATGCTGCAAGCTCACTGAATGCGGCCGTCAAATAACTGAGGCCAACAGACTCAGTGAGCTGCGGTGAGCGGTTCTTCTAACGCCAGTAGATAGGTACGATTAGGTGGTCAGGTACCTACTGCGTAGATGTGTACCCTGAGGAGTTCAGGTACTTAATATTGAAGCCAGTAGACGTGTACCCTTAGGTGTGCAGGTACCTACTGCTTAGGTGCGTATCCTGAGGCGCTCAGGTACATACTGTTACTAAAGCCAGTAGACTGTACCCTTAGGTGGTCAGGTAACTACTGCTTAGCTGTGCACCGCGAGGCACTCAGGAACTTACTGCTCTAAGGCCGGCTCAGCAGTCCCCACATTGGGTTTGATGACGTACCCAGTGGTACTGCCGGCCGGCAGGTTAACTATTTAACCGCTAGTTTGGCAGGGGGCCGCAACACTCACTATCCTCATAAAAGCTCTTAACAGCATTTAGTAACTTACCACCTATTCCATATACTTGCAACATCTGCCAAATTGCTCCTCTATCCACTCTATCATATGCCTTTTCTAAATCCATAAATGCAATAAAAACTTCCCTACCTTTATCTAAATACTGTTAACATATATGGTTCAATGTAAACACTTGATCTACACATCCCCTACCCACTCTGAAGCCTCCCTGCTCATCCGCAATCCTACATTCTGTCTTACCTCTAATTCTTTAAAAAATAACCCTACCGTACACTTTTCCTAGTATATTCAGTAAACTTATTTCTCTAAAATTTTTACAATCTCTTTTGTTACCCTTTCCTTTATATAAAGGGGCCATACATGCTCTCCACCAATCCCTAGGTACCTTCCCCTCTTTCATAAATTTAATAAACAAAAATACCAACCACTCCAACACTATATCCCCCCCCCCTGCTTTTAACATTTCTGTCATGATCCCGTCAGTTCCAGCTGCTTTACCGCCTTTCTTTCTACGTAATGCCTCACGCACCTCCTCCACACTCACATCCTGCTCTTCTTCACTCCTAAAAAATGGTATACCTCCCTGGCCAGTGCATGAAATTACCACCTCCCTTTCTTTATCGACATTTAATAGTTCCTCAAAATATTCCTGCAATCTACTTAATACCTCCCTCTCCCCATCTACTAACTCCCCTTCACTGTTTTTAATTGAAAAATCCATTCGTTCGCTAGGCTTTCTTAACTTATCTCACTCAATTTTTTTCTTATTTTCATTAAAATTTCTTGACAGAGCCTCTCCCACTCTATCATCTGCTCTCCTTTTGCGCTCTCTCACCACTCTTTTCACCTTTCTTTTACTCTCCATATACTCTGCTCTTCTTATATCACTTCTTCTTTGTAAAAACCTCTCATAAGCTACCTTTTTCTCTTTTTTCTCTCTTACATATATATATATATATATATTATATAAATATATATATATATATATATATATATATATATATATATATATATATTGCAACCACGGACGAATGATATTTAATCAGTAACAACATTGCGAGTAGCCGAGGATTCGAACCCATGTCGTTTTGGCCCACCTCATGGTAAGCGAAAATCACATGACACTCTAACCCACAGGACCACCAAATCCTACAAGAATCAAGCACCCAGCAGAGCTACATGTTTTACCTTGATCCGGGGACATGCGGTGGTATGGGTGCCTGTGGTCTAATTTCATTCTACTCCCCGTTTTGTGTCCTAGCCTCCACGAGCATTATATATATTATTGTAACCACGGACGAGTGGTATTTAATCAATAACAACAATCGGACAAACCGAGGACTCGAACCTATGCCGTTTTGGCCCTCATGGTGAGCAAAAATCACATGACGCTCACATGACCCACAGGATGTGAATGTCAAAGACCCTCTCACACAAAACTTCCTCTTTTCACTTCCTCCAGTTTTTTCCGGCCTTCCACCATTAATTTATTCGCTGTATAAGTTATCTTTTTTTTGGTCCATTCTCACACAATATTTAGACCACCTCTACAACCTCTCCAGACCTCTCCCGATAATGCATTTAGTAACCTCGCACCTTCTTCTAATCACCAATCGAATTCTCTGCATCATATGCACAACCCAAATTGCCATCAGACATGATATTTCCACTGTCTGTAGCCTCCGCCTCTCTGCAGCATTCATCTCCCATGCTTCACATTCATATTAGTGTTGTTACCACTATTCTCTCATACATTTCCCTTTTTTTTCTTATGTGGATAATGTTCTTTTTCTTCTCAAATTCCTCAATGCGTCACCCACCTTTTTTCCCTCCCTAATTCTAATATTCATCTGGCTTTTCTTAGAGCCATGTGCTGAAGAGTCTTTCCTCGATTATTTGAAGATATTCACTTCCCCCATACTCCCTTCTTCTAATTTGATATCCAATATTTCATTATATAAAGCGTTTGTCACCCTCTTAAGTTTACTCTTTCGTATGTTCATTATTAATTTCCTTCTTTTTACAAAAACCTTCCAAAGCTTCCGAACTTCTCTTCAGAATTTCCCAAAAGATCAATGCCATCAGCAAAAATGTAACTGTGACAACTCCCATTTTGTATTTGATTCTATATTTTTTAATCCCACACCTTTCACCAACAACCTAGCATTCACTTCTTGTATAACCCCTCTATAAATATGTAAAATGACCATACTGACATTACGCATCCCTGTCTAAGGACTACTTTTTAGTGGAACACAATATGCTCATTTCTGTATACACTATCCTGAGACTCACTGTCCTCATAAAATCTTTTAGCTGCCTTAGGTAATCTGTCACCTGTCCCATTCATTTATAACATCTGACACAATGCTTCCCTCTCCACCCAATCGTATGCCTTTTCTAAATCCATGAATGCACAGAAATCTCCCTTACTCTAATTTTTTGCTTCAATGTAAACATTTGGTTTAAACATCAACACTTCCAAAAGTATCCTTGTTCATCTATGATTCTGTTGTCCGTCTTACCTTTAATATTTTTCAGTGTTAACTCTGCTAAACACTTTTCCTAGTATTCTCAGCAGGTTTATTCCCCTAGATTTTTTACATTCTCTTTTGTCCTGTTTTTTTCCTTTATACAGAGGAGAAAGGGACAATCACTAGGTACCCTCCCCCTTTTCATATATTTACTGAACCTGAACGAATGTACCAAACACTCAAAAATTACATCCCCTCCTGCTTTTAACATTAAACCCTTTCGTTTTGCACACTGCCTCATACACCTCCACCACACTCACGTCTGGCTCTTCCTCACTCCTACTAGATGTTATACCTCCCTGGCCAATGCATAAAATCACTGCCTCCCATTATCGTCAACATTTAACAGTTTTCATAATATTCTCTTCTTTTTCACAACTTCAGCTCTCTATCTAATAACTCTCTTAACTGTCAAGTCTGTTCGTTCTTTTCTCTTTCTCGACCTATTAATCTCACTCCAAAACTTTTTTTTATTCTCAGCAAAGTATGTTGATAGCTCCTCACCCAGTCTTTCATTTGCTCTCATTTTACACTCCATCACTACTCTCTTAACCTATGTTTTACTCTTCATATACTAAACCCACTTTATAATACTTTGTAAGAACTTTTCATCTCCTAATTTTCCTCCCTTTCCTTCATCATTCCACCAATTGCTCCTCTTCCCTCCCGTACCCTCCTTCTATATCCACAAACTTCTGCTTCAGTTACTTTAAGTATGATATTTAAACTTACAGTAGCCTTTATAATTTTCCCCATAATCGTTTTCTGGTTAGGTCAAAAAGAAGCGTATATTTTTTGAAGAAAACAGGCACTATGGCTAATTATCAGACAAGATATGTCTCTGAACATTATGCAGACAACTACTACATTCACTCTTAGTGTTTTCAAGACCAGTATTAAAATATATCTGCTGGACTGTTATCATTCTAATTGAGATTAGTTAGAACTTTAGGGAGGTCAGGTGTTTTTTGGCTTCCTCATGAGCAGCGAGGTCAGGTGTTTTTTGGCTCCGTCATGAGCAGCGAGGTCAGGTGTTTTTTGGCTCCGTCATGAGCAGCACCAGTGAATACCATCACACCGTATGAAAGTCGTTGTGTTGACTCCGTTTGAAGTTGTCTTAGAGATTCAACGTCTTCAATTTTGCTCAAGCTAATTTAAAGTTCTTCTGTAGTTTTTGCATTTCTCTTTTTCTATTTTTTTTTAGTTAAAAATCACTTTAAAATTTTCGTTCTCTATCCTTGTTTACCTAATTATTATTATTTCTCTATTTTCCTTATAGATAACTCTCACATTATTTTCCCTCGAATAAACCTTGATTTTATGTTATGGTCTACCATTTCTTGGACTGTGTTTACATCAAACACGCAAAGCATAAAAGTTTTGACTCTACATGTCCGAGTAGCAACATTATTAGCAATTACAAGATTAAACTCTACTTATTTCAATTTTAAATAAACGTTTATTCAAAGCATTATGGTAATTGTCTTTATTTTTTCTGTTAATAGAGTAGTATGGCTGGAGAAAGAGTGAAGCCAAAATATAGCATTTATCTATAGAGCATTTTCCTCTACTATCATATCCTCGTCAATCTAGACAGAATAAAAGGCAGTCAAACTGCAGTAATCTTGGATATTATCAGAATGGCCACTCCATTTGCCATTCTGATAATATCCAATCTGATAATATTTTATTCCATATGCTCTACAGTTTTGATGAGAATTCCTAAGAAAAATGACATATATACAGCGAGTTATTTAGAAGGTCTTGGGAGAAAATTTAGTAATGCTGAACAGTCTACAAAATAAGGGTTTATCTCTAGTATCACTAAATAAATATATCTTATATATAAGCTAGGTCATTTAGACGAGCATAATTATCTGTCTCTTAATGAACATCTTCTTCTGGCAACATCTAACTTAACCTTCAACTTAAACTAAATCTTCCACTGTCATACTAAGCCCCCACCGTATATATATTTTGTACTCTGGTTTACAACTAAACCATTCATAAAACCTAGGTCTTTTACTAGCAACATGTAATAAGTCTTAATAAACCCTTAAGTTTCGACTAGTAATATACATGACATTAACCTTCCACATAAACCAAGTCGCCTACTATAACAAGCAAATCAGATTATTACGATAATGGGTAATAAAACAAGAAAATGTACAAAAACATTCCTTGCTAAAGAGACGTCAGGCCACGGGCACAGTGCTTAATCATGGAAAATGGCTGGATATATCGACAGTGTCGCTGAATATTAGCGCTATGAATAAAGTGCGGGGCAATGATTATGGGACGTGATGTTGGCCGTGAGAGTGAAATATTGGTCATTTTCTGGTTGCTGTTGGAAGCTGTGACCCATGTGTGGTGGTGGCGGTGGTGGTGGTGGTGGTGGTGGTGGTGGTGGTGATGACTGTGGTCGGTGGTGGTGGTGGTGGTGGTGGTGTGGTGGTGGTGGTGGTGGTGTGGTGGTGGTGGCGGTGGTGGTGTGGCGGTGGTGTGTGGTTGGTGGTAGTGGTGGTGGTGGTGGTGATGGTGGTGGTGACTGTGGTGGTGGTGGTGATGGTGGTGGTGACGGTGTGGTGGTGCTTGGTGGTGGTGGTGGTGATGGGGGCGTGGTGGTGGTGGTGGGGCGGGTGGTGATGGTGGTGGTGGTGGTGGTGGTGGTGGGTGGTGGTGGTGTGGTGGTGGTGGTGGTGGTGGGTGGTGGTGGTGGTGGTGTGGTGGTGGTGTGGTGGTGGTGGTGGTGGTGGTGGTGGGGTGGTGGTGTGTGTGGTGGTGGTGCGGTGGTGGTGGTGGTGGTGGTGGTGGCGGTGGTGGTGGTGGTGGTGGTGGCGGTGGTGGCGGTGGCGGTGGTGGTGGTGTGGTGGCGGTGGTGGTCGGTGGTGGTGGTGGTGAGTGGTGGTGGTGGTGTGGTGGTGGTGGTGGTGGTTCGGGTGGTGGGTCGGTGGTGGTGGTGGTGGTGGCGGTGGTGGTGGTGGCGTGGTGTGGTGGTGGCGGTGGGTGTGGCGGTGGTGGTGGCGGTGGTGGTGGTGGCGGTGGTGGTGGTGGCGGTGTGGGGTGGTGGTGGCGGTGGGTGGGGTTGGTGGGCGGTGGTGGTGATGGCGGTGGTGGTGTGGCGGTTGGTGTGGGGTGGTGGTTGGCGGTGGTGGTGGTGGCGGTGGTGTGGCGGTGGTGTGGCGGTGGTGGTGAGGCGGTGGTGGATGGCGGTGGTGTGTGGCGGTGGTGGTGGCGTGTGGTGGTTGTCGGTGGGTGTGTGGCGGTGGTGTGGTGGTTGCGGTGGTGTGCGTGGTGGTGGCTGTGGTTGGGGGTGACGGCGGTGGTGGCGGTGGGTGTTTATGGCAGTTTCCACACTTGTTTACAGTGTATGATGGTGTTGGTTATTGCAGTTTCCACCCTTGTATACCGTGTATCATGGTACTGGTAATGACACCTTCCATCCTTGCATACCGTGTATCATGGTATTGGTAATGGCACCTTCCATCCTTGTATACCGTGTATCATGGTATTGGTAATGGCACCTTCTATCCTTTATACCGTGTATGATGGTGTTGGCTATGGCACCTTACATCGTACTGTGTATCATGGTAGTGATGATGGTGTTGTTATGGCGCCTCACATCTTGCTTTGTATCATGGTAATGATGGTGATGGTTATTGAAGCTACGACTCACAGGAGGAGTTCAGAAAAGAAGTTCTTCAAGCAGTGTTCAGTCACAGTTTCGGTCACAGGATGAACTTTACATTAGTTGATTTGTGTTCGCAACTTTCAGGCAGGTGTCACGTATTTTGCTGCAATTCAAAAGTTGCACAATCTCATTTCTGGGTCACTTCTGTACAGTTTTGCTCTAGTATTAAGGTTGGGTTTCGTGACGTCATGAGTTAGTCAAGTAATTAATTCCTCACTGACAAACGAATACATATTCAAAGTTTTATTTAGATTTGTTTTGTTTATTTAAACTTCTACAATGGTTATAACAGTAATGCTGTTAGCTTTAGCAACTGATAACACAATAAGTCTTATCTTACATTTCACAGGACTTCCAAGAATATGATTTCTACTTTAAGGCAGGAAACTGGAAGCTAATATATTTGTCCGTGAATCTTAGACTTAACTGCAGACAGAACAATGACAGGGAATAAAAATAAGAAGTGTAAATATCGGATGGAAAAAAATGTAATTGAAAAATAAAACAGGAGTATCAACTGACGGATACTGTTTTAATGTAGATCTTTCTTAAATTATCCAAAAATGAAAAGGACTAACTACTGTAAAGAAAATAAAAAGGTACAGTCCTCACAGACCAAAAGAAAAATAAATAAAAATGGTGTGGCGCCACTGACACGTCGCTTCAGCTAAGTGGTGCCATTCTGTTCTCACTTCCATATTGTATGAAGAGACCAGATGTGCTTGCCGTCGCCCAAAGATATAACATTTTTTAATCTAGTGTAGACTCAAATAACCTTGGGGATTTTTATCCTTACAGTGTCGGTAAGTACTGATGTTAAGTCTGTGCAAGACGAATAGTTTAGCATATTATTGATATGTTATATAAAGACCGTTTGAAACATATATGAGTGTACCATGCAAATGAAAAAAGTGCAACAAAAGAGGCCTCAATAAATGTTGGTCTGCCCTTTTAGGGCCAGTTTTCAATTTCAGTAAATAAATATTTATAAAAAATATTTATATTGCTTATATGAATTTTGTAGTGGTCTGGATGTGTGCAGAACATTTATATTATTCTTCCAGATCAATGAGAAATTGTTTTATGGTGAGCCCTCCAACACCAAGTCAAATATGTCTGCATTTTGGAGGAAAATGACTCAGAACCGGAGGTAGATGACCCAGAATTGCTTGAAAGTGGTGCTGAATACTTGCCACCAGATGCAGAGGTGTCAAGTGATGAGGAAGAGGAAGAAATGCCAGCCAAAAAGCGAAAAGTAGACAAGAAAAAGAAAGGTATTACGACCAAGGAGATGCCTGATGAAGATATTCATGATGAGCTTGTTGCTGACAGTAACCCCAGCTGGACCTTTGGTGACATCCATAATAACCCTTTACCCTCCATTCTAGCAATTAGTAATACAGAATGACTGTTCTTTCTCAGGGAATTCAGGAATGTGGGACTTGAAAATTTTATCCCTTTGCAATGTGTCAATGTAGCAATTTGGTTTGTTTTTATATTTTTCTAATACCTAAAAAAGGTTTGGATACAAGTTCCATTTATGTTTTTGATATTGTCTGTTTGTATAATAAATTAAAAAAAATAGTTATTTGCTGTTTTATTAACCATTCCAAGTTTGCAGCATCCAAATTTATACTCCCTTAAATGGGCAGGCCATAATAAATTAGGGCTTCGCAGATTAGCAATTGCTTGAAAACTAACCATCAGAATTTCATTTATATGGTCTCATTGACCTTATATTGAGTTACTCTATCCACTATAGGGAGTTCAGTTTGAATTTCTAATTTTATGACCATTTGCCCCATGAAGGGCTTTGGCACCAGTCTCATTGTGATGAAAATCCATAAGACCCATCGTTAACCCACTGGCCTTAGGATACCTAGCTGAGGTGTCAAAGGCAAGACACCATAATACTGTTGAGGAACCTCTTTCCACTAATACTTCTGAGGCAGTCGCCTAGGCACTAGTGGAGCCCACAGAACCAGTGCCAGTGTTTGTTCATGGCTCCCACTTCCAACCCCACTTCTCACCTGTGAGGAAATGTTTCTCACCCCTTTTCCATCATCTCCAACGAATCTGAGGATAATCATAGAGTTTCTTGAATGTCGTGGGATCTGATGAGTCATTCAATGAAAGTGACTTTGATAGGTAGCAAGTCTCATCTAAAAATTAACATCACGAGGATACTAGTGGCGATAGCGAGACCTTCACATGATCCCAGAAGCTAAGTAAAAAGGCAAGCACCAGTGGAGCCACTTTAAAATATTAGGGCAAATAATGAAAGGCACCATCATGCAAAGCAACATAAAACACATCTTCAGCAATAAATATCTCCTGGAAACTGATCTTAGCTGCCACAACTCAGATATCCTTTTGATCACAGCAGCAGCAAGACCAGACCAACGAATCAAACTGTAAGGTTACTCAACCTTTGAGGAATCAAGAGGTTCCAGCAACAGAGTTGCAAACCTAATACAAAATGAGACCAATCTTCTGCAACGTTGATTTCGAGAAGTATAATGTTTTAACAAGCAATTGACTTCCTCAAGTCACAACAGTAGGAGCAGTGTACTTCTCATCGAGACAGTCCTCTATAGCTAATCGCTCTTCATTATCTACTTAGCAAAATAGTACATAATTTGTTGAATTATTAGGGAGGACGGAGTCCAGACACGGGTCTCAATCTTATGACGATCCATTTTGGCTGGTTAGAACATAAGAACATAAGAAAGGAGAAACACTGCAACAGGTCTACTGGTCTATGCGAGGCAGCTCCAATTCTTCCCACCGGCTTAAACTATCTCATTGATCAAAAGAGAGGCATATATAGGCATATGAAAAGAGGGGATGAGCAGTTAAGGAATCAATATATTCAATTAAAGAGAGAAATAAAGAAAGGAATAAGTAAAACAAAAAGGGATTATGAGGCTAAGGTCGCAAGGGATTCAAAGACTAACCCAAAGGGGTTCTTTCAGGTATACAGAAGAAAGTTTAGGGACAAGATTGGCCCACTTAAGAGTAACTCTGGTCAGATCACTGACACTGATAAGGGTATGTGTGAAATTCTCAGTACCTACTTTCTCTCAGTTTTCACCCAGGAAAATACTAGCGATATTCCTGAAATAATAGATTATGTAGAACAGGACGATAATAAACTATGCACCATTGTGGTAACTAGTGTCATGGTCCTCAGACAAATAGAGAAAATTAAACCTAACAAATCCCCAGGCCCTGATTAACTGTTTGCAAGGGTGTTAAAGGAATGTAAAGAGGAACTTAGCATACCTTTGGCTATTTTTTTTAACATATCACTGCAAACTGGCATAGTGCCTGATAACTGGAAAATGACAAATATAATACCTATTTATAAGGCAGGTGACAGGTCCATGGATTCGAACTATAGACCAAAAAGCCTTACCTCCATAGTGGGAAAATTTATGGAATCAATAATTGCCGAAGCAATTCGTAGCCATCTTGATAGGCACAGATTGATTAATGAATCTCAACGCGGTTTTACAAATGGCGTTCCTGTCTTACGAATTTACTAACTTTTTTTCACTAAGGTGTTTGAGGAGGTAGATCATGGAAATGAATATGATACTGTGTATATGGACTTCAGTAAGGCTTTCGATAGAGTTCCACACCAGAGGCTTTTGAGGAAACTTAAGGCACACGGTATAGGAGGAGAAATTTTTTCCTGGGTAGAGGCATGGCTGACAAATAGGCAGCAGAGAGTTTGCATAAATGGGGAGAAATCAGAATGGGGGCACGCCACGAGCGGTGTTCCTCAGGGGTCAGTGTTCGGCCCTTTGTTGTCCACAATTTACATAAACGACATAGATGAGGGAATAAATAGCGACATAAGCAAATTTGTTGATGACACCAAAATAGGCCGTCCAATTCATTCTAATGAGACACTAGAGCACTCCAGGATGATTTGAATAGATTGATGCAATGGTCGGAGAAGTGGCAGATACAGTTTAATATTAAGAAATGCAAAGTTCTAAATGTTGGACAGTTAAATAACCATGTCACATATAAACTAAATAATGCAGATCTTAATACTACTGATTGCGAAAAGGATTTAGTTCTGGCTAGCAGTAATCTAAAACCAAGACAACAGTGCATTAGTGTTCGCAATAAAGCTAACAGAATTCTTGGCTTCATATCTAGAAGAATAAATAATAGAAGTCCTCAGGTTGTTCTTCAACTCTATATATCCTTGGTTAGGCTTTATTTAGACTATGCTGCTCAGTTCTGGTCACCGTATTACAGAATGGATATAAATGTTCTGGAAAACGTACAGAGGAGGATGACAAAGATGATCGCATGTGTCAGATATCTTCCATATGATGGTAGACTGAGGGCCCTGAATCTGCACTCTCTCGAAAGGCATAGAATTAGAGGGGATATGATCGAGGTGTATAAATGGAAAACAGGAAAAAATATAGGGGATGTAAATAGCGTGCTGAAAATTTCCAGCCAAGATAGGACACGCAGCAATGGTTTCAAGTTGGAAAAATTCAGATTCAGGAAGGATACAGGAAAGCACTGGTTTGGTTATAGAGTTGTGGATGAGTGGAACAAACTCCCGAGTACAGTTATTGAGGCTAAAACGTTGTGTAATTTTAAAAATAGGTTAAATAAATACATGAGTGGGTGTGGGTGGGTGTGAGTTGAACCTGACTAGCTTGTGCTGCTGGGTCTGCTGCCGTGCTCCTTCCTTGAGTGGAGGTGACCAGATTGGGTGGGTGATTGGGCTAATCCGGGGGGGTCATTTCGCTAATCCAGGGGGGGGGACATGGACCTGCTCCGCATGGGTCAGTAGGCCTGTTGCAGTGTTCCTTCTTTCTTATGTCCTTATGTTCTTATTCAGTGTTAACTTCAGTGACAGTGTTATCTCCCTGGCTCCTGTGTGATCTCAACAGTGTTGGAAAGGTTCATACTTCAGCTTGAGAGCTACATAGCTCACTCATACTACTGCATTCCTGTGGGTCCCGTCATATAGTTTATTAATTTCAGGTACTGTAGCTTGGCTGCGTTATCGTGTATTAGACTTTAATCAAACTTTCCTATCCAGGAACACTCTCCTATGGTGGGCTTTTCTTATTTTCAGTACCTTTCTAAACCCTTCTACAGGTTATTCTATCCCTCTCGATCCCCTTTCACCCATGGTCGTGTGACTGACTCTCACTCACTGTCTCTCCGTAGCTCGATCGCTAGAGCACTCAGCTCACACACTGAGGTCCGGGGTTTGAATCTCCTCAGGTACAGTTGAAAAACATTAGGGACGTGTTTCCTTAAGACACCTGCTGTCCCTGTCCTTGTTCACCCATCAGTTTAAAATGGGTACCTGGGTGTTAGTCGAACTGGTGTGGGTCGCATCCTGGGAAAAAACTGACGTAATTTTCCAAAAATGCTCAGCACAGCAAGGGGTTTTCTATATAGTAGTATGTTATTGATGTCAGCTAGGACTTTATACCTTGTGCATGTACTTGCAGTAAATAAAGATATTATTATTATTATTATTATTATTATTATTATTATTATTATTATTATTATTATTGCTGTTATTATAGCAGAGTTACACGATACTTTTGACGCTTCCATACCTACTGAATTCATTGCTGAAAAGCTTGACGATATTCTTATCGTCTTACTGTTCTTCCAGAGTAATGCAGCAGCACAATGCAGATGTCCATTATTTTACATTAAAATCTCCCTCCTGCTCTCCTCTCCATCAGTTATCTATTTCTTCAAGTCAAATGCCTGCCAAGTATGGCCCTTTAAACCTGCTGAGTGATACGTGGGTACCCCTTAATTCTTCGTGAATTGCTCATAAAACCTTAGCTAATTACTCCTAAACCTCGACGGATGGAACACTGAATCACAAGAGGTGATCTGGAGAGAGACCTCTTAAAACTGGGTTTATAGTTCAATAAATCCTGCACGAGAGGCTTATTGGAATATTGAAACAACAGCTTGACCTGAGTGGTGTAGTGAAGCCAGGGAACATGTCTTGCCTGTGTAGCTTATAGTTCAGTGGTATAATATATCCGCTTTCTGCGTGCCAGCGTGCTTTAATAAGCCAAAGAGACAACAAACCCTGGCTTAAAAAGACATGGGATTAAACACTTAGATATTTAATAGGAAACGTTTCGGCCCTATGACCCTGATCACTTCAATAGTGGCGAAGCTTCCAAAACCGAAATGTTTTCTGAAATGCTTTTTGTTTGCTCGCTTGTCTTCTTAAGCCAAAGCTTGTTGTCTCTTGGGCTTATTAAACCACTTAATCGGTATCAATTATCAAGGTTTATACTACAAGTGTCTCGCTCAAAGACTTATTGGATTCATCGTACAACACGCTAAGCAGGGATTGCTTAATAAACTCTCTCTCTCTCTCTCTCTCTCTCTCTCTCTCTCTCTCTCTCTCTCTCTCTCTCTCTCTCTCTCTCTCTCTCTCTCTCTCTCTCTCTCTCTCCTCTCTCTCCCCCTCTCTCTCTCTCACGTCTTCTTCTTCTACTACTACTACGTCTACCGCTCCAATTCTACTACTATTGCTACTACCATTACTGTTGCCTTATTTCATCCTTCACTCCCCTTCCACTCTTGTATCACTAAACAACTCTGCATACTTTCTACTATCTTTATTTCTTCTACTAATGCTTCCACTATCAATCTTACCCCTTCTACTACTTCTTTTTCTTCCTCTCTTGGTCCCGTCCCTGTCTCCCCCTCGCCTATATATATATATATATATATATATATATATATATATATATATATATATATATATATATATATATATATACTGGCCTCCCCACTCTCTTGTGTTAGCATGACTGTGAATGGTTCAAATCGGGCCGAAACGTTGTCGTAAGCTTCTCTTCCCTTTGTACGGGTTATTTGTGTATCTCTCTAGTACTGCTACTCGGGCCCCTCAGGTAGATCATACCTAATGCCCTTAAGCTCATCCTCAAACATTGTCCATTAAGTAGACTGCAATCTTGTTCATGGTAGGTACTAACCTAATACAAGTAGTGTTGATTCAAGATTAATGGGAGTCAGTCTCGGAGCTAGTCAAGTGTATCAATCAACCATATATTAAAGACCTACGTTGTCAGTCACTAAGTGTGCTGGATATCAATACCTGGTGATGGAAGAGGTACCAGTTGTCATCAAGGACATCAGAATGGTAAGTAGTCAGGGTCCAGTATACTTAATTACAGCCCTATTGGTGGTTGTCCATAAGAAGCTAGGTATGGGATGGCTGGTATCTAGCCGTGGACTAGACTGACGAGGTGATTAATTAGTGTCAGTCATGTATGGCCCCCTATTTATCAACGAATTAATCTCTTGAAGCACCTCAAGAGCAAACGGAAGCTGAGGATAGCCACATTCGAGATGCTGGAACTGGAAGGTGGGATCTTTTGGTCCATAGTGGTATCGATGTACCTGGACTTCGGTTGTTTCAGGAAACGTCTTGCATGACTCACGAAATCGTAATGACACGATTGCAGACAAATCATACCACGGGTGGGGATTGAACTCGCGGGTAGAGAGTCGTAAAATTCCAGACCGACGCGTTAGACAGCTGGCCCAGTGGCTAACATGTCGGTCTGGTGTTTTGCGACTCTAACCTCGAGTTCAAGCCCCACCCGTGGTATGGTTAGCCTCTTGCATGTTTTCCTCGTAGTCCAAGGGTTTCCGAATCTTCGAAGACAAATTAGTACCCATGGCATAAATTCAAGTATCTGCTGAGTCTGATTTCTTCACTCTGGTCAGAAGCATCTCCTGTTTCCCTTTACCTTAACTGTCATAGATGTCAGCGTTTTCCCAAAGGAAAAAAACAATAATCCCATCAGGACTCTAAGTGGGATCACTGGGATTATTGGTTAACAGGAATCATGTTAATAGAGTCGCCACTTTGACTATTATAAAATTCACGAAAAGGGAGCTCAGTTGTTGCAGTAAAAATTTCACTTCTAAAACAGAATTCAACAGGAAAAAACTGCTTTTCCGTCAATAAATATTTCCAACTTCTTGTGGGATGATGATGATGATGATGATGATGATGATGATGATGATGATGATGATGATGATGATGATGATGATGATGATGATGATGATGATGATCATGATGATGATCATGATGATGATGATGATGATGATGATTATTCTCTACGGATATATGATGGGTGACTTTGAAGCTATGAGTGCGTGAATTAATCTATTTAAGTTAACTAATAGGAGAAAAAAAACGATTAAATACAAAATACAAAAACCCAAACTCTATACACAAATAACCCGCATATAGGAGAGAGAAACTTACGGCGATGTTTCGGTCCGACTTGGACCATTTACCTGAACGTCGGGATAAGCTTCTCTGTCCTACGTGTAGATTATTATTGTGTTGTTCCTGTCACGGTATTGTGCCTTTTTGTTCCTTACCCAAATTTTAATCTTAAAATTTTCAACTCTATTGCATTAAAACTCTGCTTTGTTTATCGACACTCTAGTGTTGACGTATGAGTGACGCATCATTGTTGACGTATGAGTGACGCATCATCGTTGACGTATGAGTGACGCATCATTGTTGACGTATGAGTGACGCATCATTGTTGACGTATGAGTGACGCATCATTGTTGACGTATGAGTGACGCATCATTGTTGACGTATGAGTTACGTATCAATGTTGACGTATGAGTGACGCATCATTGTTGACGTATGAGTGACGCATCATTGTTGACGTATGAGTGACGCATCATTGTTGACGTATGAGTTACGTATCAATGTTGACGTATGAGTGACGCATCATTGTTGACGTATGAGTGACGCATCATTGTTGACGTATGAGTGGCGCATCATTGTTGACGTATGAGTTACGTATCAATGTTGACGTATGAGTGACGCATCATTGTTGACGTATGAGTGACGCATCATTGTTGACGTATGAGTTACGTATCAATGTTGACGTATGAGTGACGTATCAATGTTGACGTATGAGTGACGCATCATTGTTGACGTATGAGTGACGCATCATTGTTGACGTATGAGTTACGTATCAATGTTGACGTATGAGTGACGCATCATTGTTGACGTATGAGTGACGCATCATTGTTGACGTATGAGTGACGCATCATTGTTGACGTATGAGTGACGCATCATTGTTGACGTATGAGTGACGCATCATTGTTGACGTATGAGTTACGTATCAATGTTGACGTATGAGTGACGCATCATTGTTGACGTATGAGTGACGCATCATTGTTGACGTATGAGTGACGCATCATTGTTGACGTATGAGTGACGCATCATTGTTGACGTATGAGTGACGCATCATTGTTGACGTATGAGTGACGCATCATTGTTGACGTATGAGTGACGCATCATTGTTGACGTATGAGTGACGCATCATTGTTGACGTATGAGTGACGCATCATTGTTGACGTATGAGTGACGCATCATTGTTGACGTATGAGTGACGCATCATTGTTGACGTATGAGTGACGCATCATTGTTGACGTATGAGTGACGCATCATTGTTGACGTATGAGTGACGCATCATTGTTGACGTATGAGTGGCGTATCAATGTTGACGTATGAGTGACGCATCATTGTTGACGTATGAGTGACGCATCATTGTTGACGTATGAGTGGCGTATCAATGTTGACGTATGAGTGACGCATCATTGTTGACGTATGAGTGACGCATCATTGTTGACGTATGAGTGACGCATCATTGTTGACGTATGAGTGACGCATCATTGTTGACGTATGAGTGACGCATCATTGTTGATGTATGAGTGACGCATCATTGTTGACGTATGAGTGACGCACCATTGTTGACGTATGAGTGGCGTATCAATGTTGACGTATGAGTGACGCATCATTGTTGACGTATGAGTGACGCATCATTGTTGACGTATGAGTGACGCATCATTGTTGACGTATGAGTGACGCATCATTGTTGACGTATGAGTGACGCATCATTGTTGACGTATGAGTGGCGTATCAATGTTGACGTATGAGTGACGCATCATTGTTGACGTATGAGTGACGCATCATTGTTGACGTATGAGTTACGTATCAATGTTGACGTATGAGTGACGCATCATTGTTGACGTATGAGTGACGCATCATTGTTGACGTATGAGTGGCGTATCAATGTTGACGTATGAGTGACGCATCATTGTTGACGTATGAGTGACGCATCATTGTTGACGTATGAGTGACGCATCATTGTTGACGTATGAGTGACGCATCATTGTTGACGTATGAGTGACGCATCATTGTTGACGTATGAGTGACGCATCATTGTTGACGTATGAGTGACGCATCATTGTTGACGTATGAGTGACGCATCATTGTTGACGTATGAGTGACGCATCATTGTTGACGTATGAGTGACGCATCATTGTTGACGTATGATTGACGCATCATTGTTGACGTATGAGTGACGCATCATTGTTGACGTATGAGTGACGCATCATTGTTGACGTATGATTGACGCATCATTGTTGACGTATGAGTGACGCATCATTGTTGACGTATGAGTGACGCATCATTGTTGACGTATGAGTGACGCATCATTGTTGACGTATGAGTGGCGTATCAATGTTGACGTATGAGTGACGCATCATTGTTGACGTATGAGTGACGCATCATTGTTGACGTATGAGTTACGTATCAATGTTGACGTATGAGTGACGCATCATTGTTGACGTATGAGTGACGCATCATTGTTGACGTATGAGTGGCGTATCAATGTTGACGTATGAGTGACGCATCATTGTTGACGTATGAGTGACGCATCATTGTTGACGTATGAGTGACGCATCATTGTTGACGTATGAGTGACGCATCATTGTTGACGTATGAGTGGCGTATCAATGTTGGCGTATGAGTGACGCATCATACGACAGGATCATTACAGAAAGAAGTTTACCACCACTTTTGTGCCTCAAGTTACAATCCTCGCGAAACACTTAAAAGTGATTAGCAGTGAACTTAAAAAGGTCAAGGAGTCTAAATTTATAACTACTGACTGTGAAGGTCCGTGACAGAACTCACAATCCTAGAGTCAGTTCAAAAACGAAATATAGCAAACTCGCCTTTATCCTATTAAATAAGACTAAGTAATCTAATAAGCATGTGATTTATGTAATCTACTTCACTGTATTATTATTATTATAATCAAAAAGAAGCGCTAAGCCACAAGGGCTATACAGCGCTGCAGGGTAGGGAAGGAAGCGAAGGTATTGGATGGCAGAAGGGAGGGGGGATGATCAGCAGGTTACAGAAAACAGCGGGGCAAGGGATAGTACGGGGGTAGAGGGTAGCAAGAGATTGAAGTAGAAAGGGCTGAAGGTATCAGAATTTGTGAAGTAAGTCAGTTGTTGTCAAAAAGTCAATGAGAGAGTCCGGATGAAAGGTGGGTCCATCAGCGAGAAGGGAAGGTAAAGAGAGAGCAGCGGAGCGAAGACGACGACAGAGGTAAATTCTGCGTGCTCGTTGATAAAGTGGGCAGTCCAACAGAATGTGGCTGACTGATAATGGAGCTTGGCAATTCTCACAGAGAGGAGCAAGACGCCTCTCCATGAGATATCCATGTGTAAGACGAGTATGGCCAATGCAAAGACGGGAGAGAGTAGTCTCCCAACCTCGACACTGATGATAAGAAGACGGCCAGTAACCCATACTCGGTTTAATAGATTGAAGTTTGTTGCCTAGCATAGTAGACCAACGTTGTTGCCAACGGGTGCGAAGGTGGGAAGATATTGCAGCAAAATAGTCCGTAAATGGAATACCTCTATAAGAAACTGGTAGGTCATGTACTGCTGACCGCACAGCAGTGTCTGCCTGTTCATTGCCCTGTACGTCAACATGACCAGGGACCCAACAAAAAACAATATCTTTATGCTTGGTAAAGATGCGGCGTAGCCAAAGTTGGATACGGAGGACTAAGGGGTGAGGTGTATCAAATTTTTGTATAGCCTGTAAAGCACTAAGGGAGTCTGAGACAACCACAAATGACACAGGCATAGATGCAATACGGATAAGTGCTGTAAGGATGGCATATAATTCAGCAGTAAATATACTAGCCGAAGATAGTAAATGCCCTTGTACGACGCTGTCCGGAAACACTGCTGCGAATCCTACGCCGTCAGAAGACTTAGAGCCATCTGTGTACACAGCAATGGCATGAGAATGAGAGTGAAAGTGGTCAAGAAAAAGAGAGCGGGAAGCGACCGTAGACAGTTGGGCTTTCGAGCAAGGGAGGGAGAAAGAACAGACTCGAACAGCTGGAACTTCCCAGGGGGGTAGGGAAAAGTGAGATGCTACATGTACATAGAAAGGTGGTAGTTGAAGAGAAGACAAGAGCGAATGAAGGCGAAGAGAGAAGGGACGGAGTAAACAGGGGCGGTGAACAAATAAAGAATGTCTACTAATATCAGTGACCATTCTATAAATGGAAGGATTGCGGAGATCATGAGAGCGTACATAGTAGCGAAGGCAATGGGCATCACAGCGATCGGATAAGGATGGAACGTTCGCTTCTGCATAGAGGCTCTCGACAGGGAAAGAGCGAAAAGCACCAAGGCATAAACGTAATCCTTGGTGATGAATGGGGTTAAGGCTAGAGAGAGTAGCAGGAGATGCCGCTGAATAGATCTGGTCAGCATAATCAAGTTTCGATAAAATAAGGGTGGAATGTAGGCGAAGGAGGGTCCGACGATCAGCTCCCCATGAAAGATGAGCAAGGGTTTTAAGAAGGTTCAGCTGGCTGTGACAAGTTGCCTTCAGAGAGGTAATGTGAGGTTTCCAGGATAACCTACGATCAAAGAGGAGGCCCAGAAACTTGACTGTATCACGTTCAGGGATACGGGAGCCATAGAGGTACAAAGGATGATCGGAGATGACAGAGCGTCTAGTGAAAGTGATTTGGTGGGTTTTAGTGCTGGAAAATTTAAACCCACGTGTGGTGGCCCAATTGGAAACACGGTCGACTGCATGCTGGAGAGAAACTGTAATGAGGTGACAGTCAGCGCCAGCACAGGCAATAGCGAAGTCATCAACATAGAGTGATGACCAAATATTTGATGGAAGACTAGAGGCCAAATCATTAATAGCAAGGAGAAAAAGTGTTGTGCTCAGAACACATCCCGGGGGGACACCTTCAGCTTGGATAAAGTCCGGGGAGAGCACATTATTAACCCGAACACGGAAATGCCTTTCAGTTAAAAAGTTCTTAAGAAAGGATGGTAGATTGCCTCGAAGGCAATCTTGGGCTAAAATATTATACCTCCAAGTTGTGTCATATGCCTTCTCAAGGTCAAAAAATATGGCAATAACTGAGTGGTTATTCGCAAAGGCATACGAACTACGTATCTCAAGCGTTAGTAAGGGTCTATGTAGAACGACCCTTACGAAAGCCATATTGACGAGTGGAGAGACTGTTGTGTGTCTCTAAATACCACACTAAACGTCTATTTACTAGGCGTTCCATTACTTTGCAAACTGCACTGGTAAGAGCAATGGGACGATAGTGGGAGGTTTCATGTCCCGTAGTGCCTGGTTTGCGGAAAGGGAGAACAATGGCGGATTTCCACAGCTGTGGAAGAACTCCTTGTGACCAAATTAAGATTGTAAAGGCGTATATGAGGACTGCAAGGGGCTGACTGATGTAAATGTTGTAGCATACGAATATGAATGTCGTCCGGGCCCAGCTGCCGATGATCGACAAGCTGAGAGTGTTGCCTCCCAGTTCTTGAAGTGTAAAAGGCACATTATACTGTTCTTCTCTGAGAGAAGAAAAGTCCAAGGGTGCTAACTCTCTGGCAGACTTTGAGGAAAGAAATGAGGGGCATAGATAGGAGTCCCTGAGAAATACGGGACCAGATGATTGCCAATTTCATTGGCAACATCTAGTGGGTTTTGCCTAAAATACAACACCGGCAACCCGCAGAACAGGAGCCGGGTCAGGAGAATATTTACCACTCAGTTCTCGTACTTTTTTCCAGACTGCACTCATAGAGGAAGCAGAGGTGATGGTGGAGACATAATCTCGCCAGCAAGTGCGTTTAGCATCACGGATGACACGGCGAGCGATCGCACGCTTCTGTTTAAAATCAAGGAGTCGCTCTGTGGTTCTATTGTACCGGTACCTGCCCCATGCAGCGCATTTCAAACGTACTGCACGAGCACAAGCAGGAGACCACCAAGGCATGCATTTCTGAGAATGCCTGCCCGAAGTTTGGGGTATAGAATGAGAAGCTGCGGTGAAAACGGAGGACGAGAAGAGGTGCAAAAGCTCATCGATGGGGGACGAAGAAGGAACCTCTTTAAAAACAGTTAGGTGTGAGTAAAGGTTCCAATTTGCCCGATTAAATTGCCAGCGTGGGGTGCGAAGAGGTGGCGAATATGAAGGGGAAGTAAGAATGATTGGGAAATGATCACTGTCATGTAAGTCCGGGAGAACAGACCAAGTGAAGTCTAATGCGGCGGAGGAAGAGCAGACTGAGAGATCGATGCAAGAGAGAGTATGAGTCCGAGGATCAAAATGGGTGTGAGTACCTGTATTTAAAACATGGAGGGGGTGGGTGGCAAGAAAAGCCTCTAACTGAATTCCACGGGAATCACAGTGAGACACCCCCCCCCCCAGAGGAAATGGTGGGGCATTAAAATCACCAAGTAACAGAATCGGTTTGGGGGTAATGACGAAACAAGGAAGGCAAAATCCGGAATAGATAATGCCCGAGAAGGAGAGAGATATAAAGAACAGAGCGTATACCACCTATGTAAGTGGGGATACGGGCTGCTGTGTAATGCAGCGAAGTACGAACAAATAGCTGATGGTACGGAATATCAGTGCGTAGAAGAAGGCACTTTCTTTAAAAGGCCCATCAGGAAAAGGATCTGAAGAATACAATAAATTATAGCCTGAGATGTGAGAAATAACAGCAGAGTGTAATTTTGGTTCTGAAAGCAAACACACCAGGGGCAAACCCTGGGGAGAGTAACATCTGAACCACCCCCGATTACCCCTGAGGCTGCGTATATTCCACTGTAAATAGGCAATTTTGGCAATGAAAAGATACTTGAAATCCGCAGGTAAGGGTTCCTACGGCCCTGAGGGGTTAGAAAAGTCCACATGCGGAGGCATGGAAAACGTTCAAGCAGCGAAGGAACGGTGCGCTGTGAAGAAAGGAGTTGCGCAGATGGGGGCAGAGGAGAGAAAAAAGAGCGGAAGGTGGATCAGTGTCCATTGATGGTTTGGTCTCTGCAAATTTTTCAGAGATTGCTTCAAGTGTTTCGAATTCAAGACGTCGTATGGGAGACAATATGGGAATGGTAGGGGGAGGATGAGTAAATATTGGAACTGTATTGGACTGTACCAAGGTAGGGGGGGGGCGAAAGGGTGGAGGGAACTGGAGAAGCGTGGCAGGGGACAGAAGAGGCAGGAACCTGGGAGGTGGCAGAAGAGGAAGAAACTTGGGAGGGAACAGGGGAGGAAGGTACAGTACGAGGAGGAGGGTGAACCTCTACACTTGTAACTGAGCCAGTGAGAGGGGAAGAACCAGGGACAGAGACAGGGAGGGTAAAATGAGGAGGTGGAAGATGGGTAGGAGGTGTTAACGGACCTTTGTAAATACCGAATTACAGAAAATATCTACCTGGATGAGGACTAACAAACTTACACTAAACATTGACAAAACCTACTTCATTCAGTTTGGTAACAGAGCTACAGATGTCCCTCTTAACATAATGATAAACGGATCACCTATCACAAAGCTAACAGAGGGAAAATTCTTAGGAATCCACCTTGATAATAGACTCAAATTTCATACACATATACAACAAATTTCTAAGAAAATTTCCAAGACTGTAGGCATACTATCGAAGATACGGTACTATATTCCACAGTCAGCCCTCCTGGCCCTATATCACTCTCTTATTTACCCCTATCTCACCTACAGAATTTGTGCATGGGGCTCAACAACATCTCAGACCACTAATTACCCAACAAAAGGCTGCAGTTAGAATGATAACAAATTCTCACTACAGGCAGCACACTATACCAATATTCAATACACTAAACCTACTCACCATACAAAACATCCATACTTATTACTGCACCTATTACATACATAGAACCCTTAACTCTGATATTAACCCTCCCCTCAAACATCTCCTTGCCAACCTCAACAGAACACATGACCATAACACAAGGCACAGATCACTCTTTGATGTTCCTCGTGTTCATCTCACACTATGCAAAAACTCAATGCACATAAAAGGCCCTAAAATCTGGAATTCATTACCTGTAAATATAAAAGAAACACTACCTGTTTATAAATTCAAGTCTCTACTCAAAGATCACTTACTCACCCAAAACCAAATAAATACTGAATAACTGAACCTTATAAATTGTATATCTTAAATGTTTCTCACAATTATATCACATAAATGTTAAACCTAAAACCGAATCTAACTTTATTATTTTTTAAATACACTACCTAACAGAATCCTTCATAAGACTGAATGCAACCATATGACCTGTCCTTTGTAATACTCACTTGTGCTTTATAGTAATCTGTTTACATTAATGTTTTATCACTGACTTCATCATTGCTTAGTTAATCTTAAGTTAATTTTAAGCCAGCCCGTAATGCTATGCATAGTATAAGTGGCTTTGGCATGCTGCTCTTATCTGTATTTTTTTGTACCTCTGTAGTGTGCTCAAATTTATAATAAATAAATAAATAAATAAATAAATAAATAAATAAATTGGAGGAGGTGTCGTACGAGGTCTCGTCGATACTGAGGCTTGTGAGAGAGAACTCGAAGAAGCGAGATTAGAACTGAGGCGTTGAAGTAGGGACGTCTGAGCCGAGACAGCAAAAGGATTAGATACAGGAGTGATTATGGGAGAGGTAACCACAGGGGTGGGTTTGTAGAAGAGGGGATACCAGAAGGGGGGGGAAACGTTTTGAAACACGGGAATAAAAACACGTGGAGTCTCCCTTGGAGGTGGAGATGAGAAACTGCCATGGCATAAGGGAGCCCTTTCTGTCTCTTTGAGGTAACGGATTTCCCGCTCGTTTAAATAGACCTGACAACGGCGAGATTTACGAAGGTGAGCCTCATGACAGTTAAGGCAAGAGGGAGATCGATTGCAAGACGTATTAAAATTTGGTCATCGGCACCACAGACTGGGCATTGGGCGATAGATCTGCAATATTTCGCTGGTGGCCAAATCGCCAGCAATTTCTACACTGTTGGGGTTTGTAGGGATCACCTTTCGAACTTGTAACCGATGTCCTGCTATATAAACGAGGAGGGGATTTCCCTCGGCTGTCAAAAGTTAAACGAGCCACATTGCTAGGGTATCGTCTCTGCCCGTGGGCAGAAGAACGTAAAGTGTCTCCCTTTGAGGATTGGGAGATTTTGGAGTTCCAGCTTTTTCAAAATGTCATGCCACATGTCTGGAAATTTTGTTGAACTATGGTATGGGCAAAATTTGACGGTACCACTACAAGAATTGAGGAATGATTTTTCAAGAGTGACAGGAACAGTATCGAAGGGAAAGGCGAAGAGCTCATGAGCCTGGTAGCATCTGTATGGTAATGATGAGCGTACCGCTCTTAAGAGCATGAAAAGAAATATCTTTACCAACATGGCGTAGGAGTGCCTTGCCAATACTATGGTCAGAAAGATAGGCAGTAGAGGAATTTTGGTCGTAAAGTGAAGAATTTAGTCCATTGTGCAGTCTGAAACTGAGCGTGGAAAGGTAGTGAAGGACGTGTCGATCGTTTCTGAGAAGAACGAGAAGGTGGAGAAGTATCATCAGCAGGTAAATTGTCTTTGGCGTTTAGGCGTGGGACCAGAGTTGGTCCGACGTGGAACGGGTCGGCGATTTGAAAATTGCTGAAACCGTAGAGGGAGGGGCCCGGGAAGCATAGTCAGAGAGAGCGAAGGTCCGATAAATCAAAGGAGTCAGTCGAGGCCTCAGTACCTGAAGGGGGGTGAGGAAAACAGCACCGGCAAATGGGTACAGAGGCATGAAATGTCTGAAGAGTGGTCCAAAGACGAGGCGGGTCAGAACGGGGTGCGGATCAAGAAGGGGCCGGGTACCAGGTTCATGGACTAGGGCTGCCATGGTTAGGTTTTCTTCTTTCTTTTTGTTTTTAAGAAAAAAAAGAAAGAAGAAAAGAAAATAAAAATAAAAAAAAGAATAAAAAAAGGGGGGACCGGGGAGGGATAGTTCCTAGGAGGAATGAAAGGGCCAGAAATCTCCCTCCGCGCCTAAGAGAACCTCAGCACCGCAAGTAGCGCAGATGCAGCATGGAACCCGTGCCATACCCTACCCATCATGCTAGTAAACTAACAATCCGGGATAGCAACCTCACATCTGCCGAGCTACCTCGGTGGACAAAAGAGAGGGCGGCCGGATATCCGCCACAAAGCATACCTCCTTCGGCCACCACCCCCGGAATCCGAAAGGTGGCTTCCAGAGATACACTCGTCGCCCGAAAGACACCCAAAGCTACTCCGGGATACCGGAGACGGGACATCCCCAGGCGATCCAGATTCCACGGCAAACTACGCCACCGCTAAGAACCTCAACGGAATGGGATTAACCCTGGTATCCTTTCCCCTACCTAGGAACTAGCGCGCCTGTGGGAGAAATCCCAAAGAACAAAAAGAGGAAGGGCAAAAGGGAGGGGTGGGGAGGAGGAGGAGGAAAGGAAAAAGGGGAGGATGGGGAGGATGGGATAGGGGAGGGGAGATTGGGGGGTAATTAGGTTCGGTCTGAGGAAGAAGACCGATAGGTCTAATTCCTCAGACCAAGAGCCTCTTCACCACGCCAAGGAGCCCCCCTTGAAGAGGTACTTCACTATAGATATATTTACCATTAACATCCTCATCTCTGTTTAGCTGTGCCTATAAATCTACAAGGGCGGTTTCAGATGCGGCATAGATGAATGCAGTATTCTTAAAAATAACTGTATTGCAGTGATTAAAGTGCTATATTTTTGTTAATTCTCTGTGCTCGTATATTAGCTTTGAAAGCTCATTCACAAGTGAGCAATTTAAAAATTTATCATTGAAATGTTTCATATATTTTTCAATTTTTATTAAAGTAACGTGAGAATCTTCTTACAATAACAGTGATATAATTAGGAGAAAAATTGGATGCTGGCCTGTGGAATAATGTGAGAAGATAATGTATACTCCTAATAAAATAAGTTAAAATACTGATCCTATTATTTGCCTCTAACGTTTTAATATAATCCAACATATCAGGGAGACTGACTCATTAATAATTAACCATCTCGACTGATGTTTTATCACTAGTTAGAAAACTTACTGTGTTTCACTTCTGCTTCTGCCAGAAGCAGCAGAAAACAGCAATGCATTGTATAATGTTTCAATGTTTTCCACACCCTGGATAAGGTATAATTTTTTTCCAATGCAAATATGTTGGATAATAAATATACTGATAAATACTCCGTTAACCCTGTTTGTGTAAAATATTGTTGCTAAACTCACTTTGAATAGAAGAATTCAGTTTCTAAGTGGCTTCTGACTATGACTACAGATGTTGTGAGATATTGTGAGAGAAATTTTTTCCAGGAGGATGGGGGTTATTAGCCCATTCAGACATTCAGCCCTTTTCAGCCCTTTCACCTGAGTGACGACCCTCTCAGAGAGGGCAATGGCGTCTTGCTTCCGCATCAACACTTTAATTGGAAGCAGATGACCAGTGTGTCATAGTCATGCCGCTTCCTTGCAAGAGACCAGTGTTGCAACTAGCGTGGGTTAATGAGAGATAATTAATCTCCTATCTTAGCAGGAAAATTAAGGAAACCCTGTACCCACTTTATTACCATATTAAAGATAGCGTACACTGACGTCTATGCCCAGAAAACAAGAAATCATTGCTTCCTGTTGAAGTTTGGCAAGGAAGGGAAAACTGTTGGAATCATTATATCTTTTGTGTCGGGGGAGACAGCCAGGGCAAGCCAGGGCGACGAGAGGCGTCATGGGTCAGACTGCAATAAAACAAGGTACGAGAAGCATGTTACGCGTGCATTGACCTTAACGAAGGAACTATAACAGTGCGTCCTCGACATTTTCGACAATTTCAATATACGTTATACGTGGTAGAATATTGCGACATTAGCACGAAGACAAACCTTGTGAAACGTAGTGTACCAGCGAGTGTTGAGAATTTCCAGACTGAGTGGAAGACGTGGACATTATTAAGGACACTTCAGCTTCTATCAAGTCACCTATACCTGTCGTGCATGGTGCATTCAATACCATAGCTCACGCTACAAGAGCAAGGTAAGTTTCAAACCAACTTGTTATACAGTGGATCTGCGCAGTTCTTGTGGTCACAAGAGGTTTTGAAGCTAACCTATAGACGGCAGTGAGGTGTGGGCTTTTGAGCCCAAAACACGTAAGTGGCATCAGCACTCAGTTTCTGAAATATGCTGAATAACACCCCTTTGGGGTAATCATATATTTAACCTTGTTTCTCTTTTTATCAGCTCCAGGCCTGTGGAACAGCTGTTACGTATCGGAGAAGTCTACCGGTTGCAGCTGCAGATAGACTGAAACAGTGACAAAGCTAAGTGATCGTGTTTCCAGTGCAGTTGCTTGGTTTGTGCTTGTGTTCTACATACATTTCCCTAAAAGATATTATCTCCTCTGCCTAACTCACTGGCAAAAGTTATATTAAATTCACATTACTCGTCCTGGGCTACGAGAGACATCATTTGCAGGGAAAATTCTGTGCAAATTCGGTAGGAGAGATCAAGAACCCCACTATCCCGGTAGACCTTATGTAAATGACTCCTTAAAATACTTTAAGTACTGTTATGTGAGAACAGAGTTTGTTATGTTGAACAAATCCTAAAGAAGTCTTGCTGACCGATAAGTTGAAGGTGCTCCTCCTCCTCCTCCTCCCTCTCATCTACCCCTCCTTCCTCATCCTCCTCTGTTCATCACCTCTCTTGCTATACAACGTCCAAAAATGGTTTTTTTTATCCCATTCTCTTGTTATAGGTAACTCTTTGAGAGAGATGTGAGTGGCATACTTGAGAGTGTGTAGAAGGAATATTATTTCCAACAGTGGTGGAAGTGGAGAGGGAACATTGTCTCCACCAGTGTTGGAAGTGGAGAGGGAATATTGTCTCCACCAGTGGTGGAATTGGAGAGGGAATATTGTCTCCACCAGTGGTGGAAGTGGAGAGGGAATATTGTCTCCACCAGTGGTGGAAGTGGAGAGGGAATATTGTCTCCACCAGTGGTGGAAGTGGAGAGGGAATATTGTCTCCACCAGTGGTGGAAGTGGAGAGGGAATATTGTCTCCACCAGTGGTGGAAGTCTTTGGTGGTAACCACTGCTGTTACACCTGCTTTGGTTGTTGTTGTCGTTGCTTGTTATCACCGCTATTGTTGCTGCTGCTCTTCCCATCACTGCTTCTGCTGTTGCTGCTGCTGTTCCCATCACTGCTGCTGCTGTTCCCATCACTGCTGCTGCTGTTCCCATCACTGCTGCTGCTGTTGCTGCTGCTGTTCCCATCACTGCTGCTGCTGTTGCTGCTGCTGTTCCCATCACTGCTGCTGCTGTTCCCATCACTGCTGCTGCTGTTGGTGGTGCTAATGGTTCTTGTCTCACATCCGTAGTTGTTGTTGTTGATGATAATAAAGCAGGAAAAAATGTGGCTAGATTTAACTTTTTGTTTCTTTAAATGCAGTATTATAACAAATTTCAATCAGTGAAATTACTTTAATTATACCTATTAATAAAAATATACTTTTAAAAAGGGAAATTACTTTCATAGTTCTCGGGCTGACCAGTCAGCAGTTTACTGCTGCTGACTTTGAAATTGTTAGTCCGCTGCTTTGTTAACTCTTATCAGCTAAAACTATAGTAATAACGTCACAAAATAATAATAATATTATTAATAATAATAATAATAATAATAATAATAATGTCACAAAATTACCCAAAATACTCCAATTGCAAAGGGAAATACTGCTGATGAGGAAGACTTGAACTAAACATTTCAGGATTGATAATTATTTTATGGTATTGATATCTCCAGTAAATACGCCTCATAGCCACATGTCTTATTATGATTATAAATAAGCACAAAAAATAAAAAAAATATAGTTATGAAAAATAATCTACAGCTCACAAGCACTTACATACACATATCGTCTTTGAAAGACGAAGATTTTGACAGCCAAGGACACACTTGTGAAAGCTAGACTTTGACAGCCATGGACACACTTGTGAAAGCTAGACTTTGACTGCCAAGGACACACTTGTGAAAGCTAGACTTTGACAGCCAAGGACACACTTGTGAAAGCTAGACTTTGACTGCCAAGGGCACACTTGTGAGAGCTAGACTCTGACAGCCATGGACACACTTGTGAAAGCTAGACTTTGACAGCCAAGGGCACACTTGTGAAAGCTAGACTCTGACAGTCAAGGACACACTTGTGAAAGCTAGACTTTGACTGCCAAGGGCACACTTGTGAAAGCTAGACTCTGACAGTCAAGGACACACTTGTGAAAGCTAGACTTTGACTGCCAAGGACACACTTGTGAAAGCTAGACTTTGACAGCCAAGGACACACTTGTGAAAGCTAGACTTTGACTGCCAAGGGCACACTTGTGAGAGCTAGACTCTGACAGCCATGGACACACTTGTGAAAGCTAGACTTTGACAGCCATGGACACACTTGTGAAAGCTAGACTTTGACAGCCATGGACACAGTTGTGAAAGCTAGACTTTGACAGTCAAGGACACACTTGTGAAAGCTAGACTTTGACAACCAAGGACACACTTGTGAAAGCTAGACTTTGACAACCAAGGACACACTTGTGAAAGCTAGACTTTGACAACCAAGGACACACTTGTGAAAGCTAGACTTTGACAGTCAATACTGCGACCCTTGAATGGGTCACAATGTATATAATGTACATTACCTGTTCATATAATTTTATATTGCTTATATTTGCAATATTAGGTAAATCGTAAATGTATTGCTTTATGTTATTATTTGACTTAGTTATATTATTAGGTAGGATGTAACATTTATATATTATTCAGTGCTCATAGTTCGAGTGTTAAGTAGCTGACGGCCTTATCTAACTATTGCTCTGCTTGTTTCGCTGCCGGCTTTTCTGTGTTGCTGGGCAGCAGCAGTCCACGGAGAGTCACGTGATCAGGGTAGGGTGATCACACCTCACCTGGAGGAGAGACTGCCTGGCCTGCGTTTGCTCTCTTGTCTGTTTGACGATGCTTCCCACAAGACGTGCCTCTCCAGCTCTCCCTTGCTGGCCCTTGTCAGAAGATCGTCTCTGTCGCTTTCTTGTTGTTGGTTCTGTACAACTCTGTTCACAGAGCATGGCCTAGACTTAGTGATTTTCGACGTTTTACTGAGGTTGTGTGTCTCATAGACACTCTGAGAAACTCAGGTCCTGACTTTTAGCTTCTGACCTAATTTGTACTGGTATCTGTGTACTGTCACAGTAAGGGATTTTATAATGCTGAACTTAGGTTCGGTAGTATGGGAGTTTTGTGACTTTTGTGGAGGATCTGCAGACGGTCCCTACTTAGTGTCGTTATGTTATCTCCTTGTTCCTGATTCTGTGTCGCTGTTGCTTGTTATATTGCTGTTCGGCTTAACAGTCGTTTTATTATTCAAGCTAGCTGTTCTGATTGCCAGGTTGGTCAAGAAGTTAGTTTATGTGAGGACTTTTAGTCAGTCACTGGTTAAGTCTAGTCGAGCCTTGAGACATAGCGAACTACTTAGAGCACTTACACACATACACACAAACTTACTTCTGTATATTAGTATTATGTTATTAAATGTTAACAATGTACCAGACGGTACTTAAAAGACATAAAGATGTGATATGTGCCTTCAGCACAATACTACTGTACACCAGAGAAGTGTACCAACTTGTATCCTGTATTATATTAAATTTAGTACTTTAATTTACTTTGATATTATACGCCAAGACATCTTTATTGTTATTAATAAACTTATTAAATTTTAATTTCTTTAGTAGCCTACCAGTTGTAATCCTGAAGCATTACTGAATCTTACTAAATTCTAATGGATAATTGGACAAGGATACTGACTACTTGTTACGAAAACCCAGTAACAGGCTGGATGCTAGAAGGGCAGTCCATTCTAGTGTTCACTGGAGATCCTTATGCTTATTAGATATCGCGTTTTTTGTAACAGTCAAGGACACACTTGTGAAAGCTAGACTTCGACAACCAAGGACACACTTGTGAAAGCTAGACTTCGACAACCAAGGACACACTTGTGAAAGCTAGACTTTGATAGGCACAGTTAGTGCCTAGGCTAAGAGAGTGTGAAACATACACAGCTCATTTCCAAGAAATAGTCATTCTCCAAGTTGTATGTACCTGGAAATTAACTTAAAAAAAGCCTAGTCTTCTCAAGACATTCAAAAGACGATTTATCTTCCAATGATAAGGCATGAATAATTCTTTTAGTACAACTACGATTGTGATGACATTTATATATATATATATATATATATATATATATATATATATATATATATATATATATATATATATATATATATGCAATAAGATCACAGTAAACAGGTGATTTCAGAATATGCAAAACAACCACTGTGAAAGAATAGAGAAATTCCAAGCGCTTTCGTGACTACTCACATTATCAAGGAACTATGAAAGTAAAGCATCCAAGGAAGGTATATAAAGGTCTGGCCAACACCTCACTATCAGATCCCACAACAGTTAATCACCTGACGCGCGCCGGCCCAACTGGACAGGTCCTTCGCACAACCCACCAACAAACTATTCTACCCAAGAAAATTTTAAAAATTATTATTTGTCCAATGTATTATCAAATTCTTCCCAAATTCTATTAATTATAAATGGATCTAATTTATATAAACCAAAGAAAATGTTCATATTATTGTCAAAACTGCTTTTTATGAAACAAGATTCAACTATATTCCTGTCGACCATGGACTTGCTTGATACTACTTTCTCAACTTTTTGAAAATCAATTGGATGGTTAAAATCTCTTACATGAATAAATAGAGCATTGGAATCTTGTCCAGTTCTAATGCTATATTTATGTTGTTTTAATCTTAGTTCGAGATTTTTACCAGTTTGACCGTAATAAACTTCATCGCAAATTTTACAAGGAATCTTATAGACACATCCATCAGCATTTTGGGGGGGAATTCTTTATCAAAAGTTTTTTTACTGTATCAAGATTTTTGAATACAACTTTAATATTAAAAGTCTTAAGAAGAGAAGGCATATCAACCAAGTTTTCATGGTAAGGGAGAACCAACATATTTTTAGTTGAATAAGGCTGGTTGTCCCTTTTTGGATTGTAAAAAGTATTTCTAGCAACTTTAAAAGATTTATCCATTACATTTCTTGGGTATTTTAAATCATTACCTATTTCATAAATTTTAGATATTTCCTCATCTATGAACTCAGGACTACAAATTCGTAAAGCTCTCAAAAACATTGATTAGAAAACAGACAGTTTGACTATCTTGAGTAAATAGCTTAGCCCATTCTATAAACTTTACTGTTGAGTTTGAAGAAAAAACTCATTGCCTTTTCTAGATGTTTCAATTATTAAGGGTAATAATGAATTCAAATTTAAAATTTACAGAAAACCTACAAATAACTGTTCCTATGTCCACTATTATTCTTCACATCAAGATAGAGTCAAACTGTCTATATTTCTATATTTCCCTGCACTAATATTGTTTCTCTCTCTCTCTCTCTCTCTCTCTCTCTCTCTCTCTCTCTCTCTCGCGATAGTCAGTCCAGTTAAATTTACAGTCGAAGAGAACAATCAGGTAAATATATTTTTTCAAGAGTAGTTAAAAGTCCAGAACGAGATTAGTTTTCGCATGATCGATTCTCCTTCAATTTATGCGCAAAAAAATCTACTCACTTTTCGCACATATGAAATTAAATTAATATTATTAATCAGTAATATTATATAAATATTATATCATATAAATTTATGCTTTTCGCATAAAAGAATCTATTGAAAACCGTTGAGTAATAAAAATTGTCAGTGATCCAGGTCCTACTGGAACGTTATAATAATTATCATTTTGGTTTAGAAAGACACATATGGAAACACTATGACATATTTATTAGAAAACGTTTCGGTCCTGGGACCTTGATCAAGGTCCCAGGACCGAAACGTTTTCTAATAAATATGTCAGTGTTTGCTTGCGTGTCTCTCTATACCAACTTGTCGGTATTACCAAAGTTTATACCAATTTTCATTTTAACTGCCTATTATTTGTATGAACGTTTGTGGTTCGATCCCCGGTAAGGGTGGAATATTATGATGTAACCTTAAGACACCTGCTATCCATGTTCACCTAGCAGTAAATAGGTACCTGGGTGACTCACGAAATCGTAATGACACGATTGCAAACAAACCATACCCCGGCCGGGATTGAACCCGCGGTCAGAGAGTCTCAAAACTCCAGCCCGTCGCGTTAGCCATTAGACCAGCTAGCCACAATAAGATTCGTCCAACTAGGTATAATTCTACACCATAGGAAGGTTAGCACAGGCACCACTGTGACCACAAATGGAGATTCGTCTGTAAAAACTTGCATTTGTGGTCACAGAGGTGCCTGTGCTAACCTTCCTATGGTGTAGAAATATACCTAGTTGGATGAATCTTATTGTGGCTAGCTGGTCCAGTGGCTAACGCGACGGGCTGGAGTTTTGAGACTCTCTGACCGCGGGTTCAATCCCGGCCGGGGTATGGTTAGGTACCTGCGTGTTGGCCGACTGTTGTGGGTTGCATCCTGGGGACAAATTAACCTAATTCTCCGAAAATGCTCTCACTGACAAGGGACTTTCTGTATAGTATGTCATTGATCTCAGCTATGGTCTGTATATGTAATTAAAGAAAAACAGATTATTATCATTATTATTATTATTATTATTATTATTATTATTATTATATTATTAGTGGTAGTATTATTAAACTGTTGGTGCCGCAGAGAAGCAAATATGACGGAAAATAAAATATTTTATTAGTTTTTTTCTCTGCAGAATATACGAGACCAGACTCTGCCCATGGCTATTCTACATGGATTTACCGCCTGCTGGTAGTAGAGATGCTACCTGCGTCTTTAGTGGTGGCTTGTAGTTAGTAGTGACTTGTGGCTACAACCTGCTGGTGGTAAATGGTTGTTGATTTTGATAATGGTGATTGATGATGCATAATATTTGGAGATATTTTCCCTTTTGATTTTCAGTGCTCTAACTTCTTGGTGGGAAGCGGCCGTTGCCTGAGCACGAAGGTAACTTGAATGAAGAAGAGGTATCTCACCGGTTATATGGGGACACATCAGTTATTCTACCGACGTATATACAATAATATTTTTATCGTTTAATCCACATTATTACTCAATTAACGCCGGTTGTTACAGGAATATTACGTTTGGTAGTCACATTGTGGTTACCAAAACTAGCTGTTTCCCTTACATATTCTTTCACAGAGAATGCTTACTATAAACCATACCACGGGCGGAATTGAACCCTCGGTCAGAGAGTCTCAAAACTCCAGACCGTCGCGTTAGCCACTGGACCAGCTTGCCACAATAAGATTCGTCCATCTAGGTATATTTCTACACCATAGGAAGGTTAGCATAGGCTCCACTGTGACCACAAATGCAAGTTTTTACAGACGAATCTCCAGCTAGCTGGTCCAGTGGCTAACGCGACGGTCTGGAGTTTTGAGACTCTCTGACCGCGGGTTCAATCCCGCCAGTGGTATGGTTTGTTTGAAATCGTGTCATTACGATTTCGTGAGTAATGCTTACTATACATGAGGCAAATATATCTCCCAGATTTAGGTAGAGAAATGAAGATATTATGAGTGTTTCCACTATGAGTTAGATGACGCATTTCTTTGAGGGTCAAAAAAACAGAGAAATAATTGGTGAGGCGGGCTAATTTTTCCCCAGTTACTGTGCCGCTTGTCTGCCTGTATTTATTTCCTAAATCGTTCCTCCTATGTGCTCCTTGAGCAACACACTAACGTAGGCTGCCCACCTGCGTTACTTGATAAAACGTTGCTCGTCACACTTGTGAGAGACTTGCAAAGTGGACTAAAGATTCTGGAATTTGAAATAAATTCACCTCATGAAGAGTTTGCCGAGCATTGAAAAGGGGTTTAAAAAAGGCAATGGGATAGTCTCCACTGGTGAGTATGGTTTTTCAGGGGACGAGGATGGTGATAGTGGGACCAGCATCGGGCCAATTGGGGTGATGGTAGCAACACCACCAAAAGAGATGAGGGCATGTAAAAAAAGCTACCACCCTAACAAAATTTGGGTGATTATGCTTTTTTGCATACAAGAAGAGAAGAGAAACGCAGAATGGTACGCAACCTGAGACAAGGGGGGTGATGCTACTTACCACCATAATGGGGATGCTTGTATGGTAGCCCCCGCACTTGGGAAAGGAGGGCATGGTAGCTCCCTCACTATGAGGGCCTTGGGTTTTAAGGGTAGTCCCACCCCCATAAAGTGAAGTGGGTAATGGTAGTCAGCCCCCCGATGATTCGAGAGGCTGATGGTAGCACCTACCAAACCAGGGCCAACAACATTGAAATATACCCCCCCAAAATAGCAGTGCTATGTGTTTAAAACCACGACGAAACATCCGGCTAGTCAAGTTGACTTATGCGTGAAATTTCTCTGATATTTTTCCCGGTTCAGAATGTCGCCCGCTTTTAAAAGGGGGAGCTAGTGTTAACAATATTCCAGCCTAGAGAAAACAAAACGGGGCTTGAAAAGATTCATCATTTGGGTTGGGATCCTTGCTAGAAGGGTTTTCCTTATCATCCAATCATTTTTTCCTAGCAGATGTGGGGCACTTGTTTTGATGTTTTAAAATAAGATTCTCTGACAAAATTTTTCTCCCGTCTTTTCATTAGTTTTTTTCCCCATTGCGTGGACAGAATTTGCTTTATTCTCCCGTCCGTTTTTATTTCCCCGAGTTTTTCCCAAAAAGGATTAATTGAAAATTGGGCTTTATTAGTTATATTGTTTTTAAGGGCCCCTTTTTAAAACTTAGTAAATGTCCCCCGGGAATCGCCGTATCCACAACGGGTGACAATGTCATACAAATTCTGGTATAGTCGAGAAAGGAGGATACGGTGCTGTGGCTTAATATCTGCTGTGTCAATGAGGAAAAGGATGGAAGTGAGTATGTCCTTTTGGAACAGATTTCATGTAAACCCCTCTGACTTTTCTGTTTACTATTACTCTTTTTTTCTGTTTGTTGGAAATTATAGATCCATCTACCCACTTTCCTGTTATTCGTTTATCAAGTATTTTATGTGCTATTACACCATGATTGCATTTATCTTAGAATCTTGGTACAGGGTGTGGCTTACAATACTGATACAGGGAGCGCCTTAGAATATTGGTACAGAGTGTGGCTTAACTTTGATACAGGGAGCGCCTAAATATTGGGACAGGTGTGGCTTTCACTATTGATACAGGGAGCGCCTTAGAATATTGGTACAGAGTGTGGCTTACAAAACTGATACAGGGAGCGCCTTAGAATATTGGTACAGAGTGTGGCTTACACTATTGATACAGGGAGCGCCTTAGAATATTGGTACAGTGTGTGGCTTACAATACTGATACAGGGAGTGCCTTAGAATATTGGTACAGGGTGTGGATTAAAATATTGTTACAGGGTATGGCTTAGAATATTGGTACAGGGTGTGGCATAGAATCTTAATTCAGGGTGTGGCTTAGAATCTTGGTACAGGGTGTGGCTTAGAATCTTGGTACAGGGTGTGGCTTAGAATCTTGGTACAGAGTATGACTTAAAATCTTGGTACAGGGTGTGGCTTAGAATCTTGGTACAGGGTGTGGCTTAGAATCTTGGTATAGGGTATGACTTAAAATCTTGGTACACGGTGTGGCTTAGAATCTTGGTACAGGGTTTGGCTTAGAATCTTGATACAGGGTTTGGCTTAGAATCTTGGTACAAGGTGTGGCTTAGAATCTTGGTACAGGGTGCGGCTTAGAATCTTGGTACAGGGTATGGCTTAAAATCTTGGCACAGAAGTAAATTAGAAAGAGAGAGATGCTCCCTATACAGGCGAAGGCAAAGAATCACAGAACTGCTCAAGGCGGGAAGTTTATCTATAATACGAGAGGAGACACTGGCCAGAGAAATAGAAAATATTGAATCATATCGAATCATAGAGGAGCCAGGGAACACAGGAAGAACTTAAAACCATAAATTAAATTGAAAAAAAAAAAACTTTCTTAAGCCAAATCTAGGACAAAAACCACATCCAGTATTGAGCCCCTGCTTAAACTAGATGGAACTTATACTGATGACAGATAAGAAATGAGTGAAATACTGATGTGCCATTAATCAGACTAAGGATCGACAATCTAAATTAATTTTTTTTATGACCGAGGCTAAAAAATTAGATTAACTCAGGGATTTCTGATATAATCCTAACACCAAAGGCCTTCCAAAAAAGCAATAAATTACATCCCCAAGCACTCTGCTCTTGGCCAAGACTCATGTAATTCCCTGTTCATCAAGAACTGCAAGAAATCCCTTTTTACGCTCCTAAATATTCTACGAAGAAGGAGCATAGACATAGGGGACATCATATGGTCACTAAAAACAACGGATAAGGCCCCATTCCACAAAGGTGGCAGTAAAGTAATTGCAAATAATTACCGACAGACAGCACTAACGTCCCACATCATCAAAATCTTTGGAAGGGTTCTAAGAAGCAAGATCGCCAACCACCTGTACAGCCCGCCATTAATGCCTCTCACAACCATTGGACTAGTACGACATGATCTTGGCTGCTCTGGAGGACAAACAAAATGCAAATTTAATATACACAGACCTTGTGAAAGCCTTCAACATGTGCAATCATAGTGTAATAGCACGCAAAATGCGTGATAAAAGAATAACAGAATAGATGGATCTATAACTTCGTAACGAATAGAAAACACAAAGAATAACAGTAAGTAGAGTAAAGTCAGAGGCAGCTACAGGGAAAAGCTCTGTTACAAAAAGGTACAGCACTCGCTCTCATCCTGTTTTTTCTTAATCCTTATATTTGACATAGAGATGTTTGCCACACCACAATGTCCTCCTTTGCTGACGATACCAGAATTTGCATGACAGCGCCATCCAATGAGTACGTTGCAAATCTCCAAGCGAACATAAACCAAGTCCTTAATTGGGCCTCAGAAAACAATATGAAGTTCAATGAATACTAATAGTAGCTACTGTGCTATGGAAAATTCGAGGAAATATAAACTGGATCAAAGTATAAAATAAAAAACTAATGTGAAAGACTGGAAGTGATAATGTCAAAGAAATCTCACTTTCAAAGATCACAACGTCTCTACCACATCTGCTATACAAATGATACGATGGATAATGAGAACCTTCAAAATTAGGGATGCCAAGCCAATAATGGTTCTCTTCAAATCTCTTGTTTTCTCTAGGCTGGAGTATTGTCGTGCACTAACGGCCCCTTTCAAGGCAGGCGAAATTGCAGACCTGGAGAATATACTGAAAACTTTCACTGCACGAATACAACAAAACACTGAAATTACTGGGAACGGCTTAAGTCCCTTGATTTGTACTCCTTGGAATGCAAGCGAGAAAGATATATGATAATATACACTTGGAAAATCCTAGAGGAACTATTAGGAAAAGAGAGGAACTGAAGGAACTAGGGGAAACTCAATGGCGTGCAGCTCATGACAAGAAAAGCAGGTCACCAGAGTACAAAAAGAGACAACACAATAAATCAGGGCCAAAGAGGGTTCATTTGCCCCCCAGCAAAAAAAGGGGGGGTTTACCAAGGGACCCCTGCCTTCTTCAAGGGGGAGCTGGGCAGACACTGAAACCCAGTTCCTAACCAGCCGGCTGGATTCGACGTTGGTACACTTTGGGGCCCAGCAAAAAACACCGGGTTTGTTCGGGCCCTGACCACCACATCCCGGCTAGGACCCTGCGGAGGGAGCGCTGCCCCCCCAAAAACCCCTTCAGGTAACTCCAAGGATTTTTAGAATCTTTATAGGGGAGTGGTTTAGAATCTTTGTAGGAGAATCAAATTTGAATAAACTCCAGAAGGAAAACCGTGTACATTGTTACTCTAGAAGGATAATAAAGAAAACCTTTTTGGGTTGGGATTTTTTTTCTTTCACTTTGGTTACCTGGCTTGTTATTGCTTTCACTTTTGGGTTACACTGCCTGTTTTGCTTTACTTGGCTTACACTGGGTTGTTATTGCTTTCACTTTGGCTTACATGGTTTTTTTGCTTTACTTTGGCTTACATGGCTTGTTATTGCTTTCACTTTGGGTTACACTGGCTTGTTATTGTTTCACTCTCTGGCTTGTCCTGGCTTCGTATTGCTTTTTCTCACAGTGGCTTACCCCTTCTTCTTTATCGTCACTTCACCATAGCTTTTTGTACTCCATAACCCTGGTTCTAGCACTCCACACTCGCCCTGGTTCTATCCTCACACTCACCCGACTGTCACACTCACCCGACTGTCACACTCACCCCGACTGTCACACTCACCCCGGCTTCAACAGATTCAGCGCTCACTTGTCAAGATGAACAGATTTATGGTTGAACCAAAAAATAATCAAAAAGTATAAAAAATACCCCTCAAACTTCGATAAATTTTCTTGAATACAGAGCTTAAATTTTTGGGTTTAGGTGGTGGGGTGTCCCCCCCCCACCTGGCTAATATGCTCCCCTTGGTCGAGGGGGGTGCGTCCACTCCTCCACCGGCATATATGCTGCCCTTGTCGAGTGGTGGGTGCTCCCTCCTCCCCCCCTGGCATAATATCTGCCCCTTGGGCAGGTGGTGGGGCGTCCCCTCCTCCACCTGGCATTTAATTTCTGCCCCCTTGGGGCAAGGGGGGGTGCGTCCCCTCCTCCCATGGCATAATATGCTGCCCTTGGTCAGGTGGTGGGCGTCCACTCCTCCCCCCTGATAATTGCTGCCCTTGGGCAGAGGGTGGGTGCGTCCCCCTCCTCCCACAGGCAAATATGCTGCCCCTTGGGGCAAAGGGGGTGGGGGCGCCCCTCCCCCCAGGCAAATATGCTGCCCTTGGTCAGGTGGTGAGTGCGTCCACTCCTCCCACCTGGCATAATATGCTGCCCCCTTTGGGCAGAGGTGGGGGTGCGTCCCCTCCCCCCCTGGGATTTTTTGTGCCCCTTGGTCAGAGGTGGGGGGTTTTCTCCCTCCTCCCCCTGGGAAATATGCCCCCCTCCCCGCTGGTAAACTACATTTATGACCCGCGTCCCCTTTTGGAAAAAAATACTTACCTCGAAGCCGATAAATTTCAGCAGAGCGAACGGTCAGACTACACCGTTTTTCCCCTTTTTTTGTTCGTTTTTATGGTAAATTTATTCCCCTTTTTTTATCTGAGAATTGCTAGCTTTTTTAGTTTACTAATGTCAACTTCTAAAATCTAACAGCTGTGAAGAAGCTCTTTATGAGTCTCACCAGAACAAAGTGAGTTGTCTGGGTAATATCTTTATCGTTGGTATAAATTTTATGATTGTGGGCGTGTGTGTGTGTGTGTGTGTGTGTGTGTGTGTGGTTTTGTGTGTGTGTGTGTGTGTGTGTGTGTGTGTGTGTGTGTGTGTGTGGTGTGTGTGTGTGATTGTACTCACCTAATTGTGGTTGCAGGGTCGATTTATAGCTCCTGGCCCCGCCTCTTCACTGTGTGAGAGAGAGATAGTACTCACCTAATTGTGGTTGCAGGAGTCGATTTATAGCTCCTGGCCCCGACTCTTCACTGTGTGTGTGTGTGTATGTGTTCTCATCTAATTGTGGTTGCAGGGGTCGATTTATAGTTTTTGGCCCCGCCTCTTCACTGGCCGCTACTAGGTCCACTCTCCCTGCTCCATGAATTTTATCGTACCTCTTCTTGAAGGTATGTATGGATCCTAACTGTACATCATTTTCTAGACTACTCCACTTCCTGACAGCTCTATGACTGAAGAAATTTTTCCTAACATCACTGTGACTCATCTGGGTGTGTGTGTGTGTGTGTGTGTGTGTGTGTGTGTGTGTGTGTGTGTGTGTGTGTGTGTGTGTGTGTGTGTGTGTGTGTGTGTGTGCGCGTGTGCGCGTGTGTGTGTGTGTGTGTGTGTGTGTGCGTGTGTGTACTCAGCTAGTTTGAGTTGCAGGGGTCGATTCACAGCTCCTTGCCCCGCCTCTTCCTTGGCCGTTACTAGGTCACTCTTCCCGTTCCGTGAGCTTCATCATACCTCTTCTTAAAGCTATGTATGGATCCTGCGTCCACTACATCACTTCCCAGACTATTCCACTTCCCTACGACTCTGTGTATGTGCGTGTGTGTGTGTACTCACCTAATTGTACTCACCTCACCTAATTGTGGCTGCAGGGGTCGATACTCAGCTCCTGGCCCCGCCTCGTCACTGAGTGCTACTAGGTTTCTCTCTCTCCCTGCTCTATGAGCCTTATCATACCTCATCTTAAAGCTATGTATGGTTCCTGCCTCCATTACCTCACTTGCTAGGCTATTCCACTTCCTGACTACTCTATGACTGAAGAAATACTTCCTAACATACTTTTGACTCATCTGGGTCTTCAACTTCCAATTGTGACCCCTTGTTTCTGTGTCCCCTCTCTGAAACATCCTGTCTGTGTCCACCTTGTCTATTCCAACCTCCTGTCCTCCAGTGTCGTCAGGCCGATTTCCCTCAACCTTTCTTCGTAGGACATTCCCCTTAGCTCTGGAACTAACCTTGTTGCAAACCTTTGTACTTTCTCTAATTTCTTGACGTGCTTGATCAAGTGTGGGTTCCAAACAGGTGCTGCATACTCCAGTATGGGCCTCACGTACACGGTGTGCAGTGTCTTGAACGATTCCTAAGGTATCGGGATGCTATTCTCAGGTTTGCCAGGCGCCCATATGCTGCAGCAGTTATCTGGTTGATGTGTGCTTCCGGAGACGTGCTCGGTGTTATACTCACCCCAAGATCTTCCTCCTTGAGCGGTTTTCTTTGCCCTTCTCCGATCTTCATGACTTTGCACTTGGCGGGGTTAAATTCGAGTATCCAGTTGCTGGACCAGGTGTCCAGCCTGTCCAGGTCTCTTTGGAGTCCTACCTGATCCTCATCTGATTTAATTCTCCTCATTAACTTCACATCATCTGCGAACAGGAACACTTCTGAGTCTAACCCTTCCATCATGTCATTCACATATACCAGAAATAGCACTGGTCCTAGGACCGACCCCTGTGGGACCCCGCTCATCACGGGTGCCCACTGTGATACCTCATCACGTACCATGACCACTTTGTTGCCTCCCAGTCAGGTATTCTCTGATCCATTGCAGCACCCTTCCTGTTATATGCGCCTGATCCCCTAGCTTCTACACCAATCTCCTGTGAGGAACTGTGTCGAAGACCTTCTTGCAGTCCAAGGAGATGCAATCAACCCACCCCTCTCTCTTGTGTCTTACTTCAGTTACTTTATCATAAAGCTCCAGTAGGTTTGTGACATAGGATTTGCCTTCCATAAAACCGTGCTGGTTGGCGTTTATACCCTTGTTCCGTTTCAGGTGCTCTACCACTCTTGTCCTAATAATCTCCTCCATTACTTTGCTTACTATGGACGTCAATGACACTAGTCTATCGTTTAATGCTTCTTTTCTGTCTCCCTTTTAAATATGGGTACTACATTTGCCATCTTCAATACCTCAGGTAGTTGCCAAGTTTCAAGGGATGTATTGATGAGCGTGGCTAGTGGCACACACATCATTTCTGCTTCCTCTGTAAGATGTTGTCTGGTCCCATTGCCTTTGAGGAATCAAGGTCACTTAGCAGCTCCTTCTCAGTTGTGTGTATGTCATCTAACACTTGTTGGTATATTCCTTGTTGGCGTCCCATTCTGTTCTGTCCACCCAGAGGCCTTCCTGTCTACACTGTAAATACTTCCTTAAATCTCTTGTTAAGCTCCTCACATACCTCTTGATCGCTTCTGGTGCGTTCCCCACCTTCTTTCCTCAGCCTGATCACCTAATGTGGCTATACAGCAGTTTTGGGTCAGATTAGGCTTTCGATGCTATATCGTTTTCTTACTGTTTGCTGGGGCCCCCCTCCTTATCTGTGCATACTCGTTTCTGGCTCTTCGACTAATCTCTCTAAGTTCCTGGTCCTTTGCCTCCTGTATCTTTTCCATTCTCTGTTGCACTTAGTTTTTGCCTCTCTACAAACCCTTTGGGTAAACCAAGGACTCGCTTTGGTCTTCCCATTATTTATATTGCCCCTTGGGAACAAACCTTTCCTCTGCCTCCCTGCATTTTGTTGTTACATATTTCAACATTTTATTTACTGACTTTCCTGCCAATTCTCTGTCCCACTGAACCTCCCGCAGGAAGTTCCTCATACCTGTTTAGTCCCCCTTTTTATAGTTTGGCTTTCACCATCCAATTCCTGTTACCCTCTCAACTTGTTAATTCTACTATGTATTCAGAACACAGAACCATGTGATCACTATCTCCAAGGGGCCTCTCATATGTGATATCCTTAATGTCTGAACTACTCAGGGTGAACACAAGGTCCAATCTTGTTGGTTCATCCTCCCCTCTCTCTCTGGCAGTGTCCTTAACATGTTGATGCATGAGATTTTCCAGTACCACATCCATCATCTTGGCTCTTCATGTTCCCGGACACCAAGTGGCTCCAAGTTTTCCCAGTCGATCTCCCTGTGGTTGAAATCGCCCATAACCAGTAACTTTGCTCTGCTCGAGTGAGCTCTTCTGCCACCTCGGCCTTGTGCCCACCATTGCTCTGTTGCTCTCTTATCCTCCCTTGGCCTCTTGCAGTTCTGTGGTAGATATACATCACTGCAATGACTACCTGTGTTCCCCAGACTCAAGTGTACCTACTATGAAGTCCCTTCATCCAATCTCGTTCATGCCTTCCATTTCCTCAAATCTCCATCGGTCTTTTATGAGCAGTGCAACCCTCCTCCCCATCTGCTCCTTCTATCTTTCCTCAGGATCTGATATCCTGGTGGGAAGATTGCCTCTGTTATTGTCCCAGTGAGTTTCGTTTATGTGACTGCTATGATGTCTGGGGACTTCTCATTGATTCTTTCGTGCCACTCCTCATATTTATTCGATATTCCATCTGTGTTCGTGTACCAAACCTTAAACTTCTTTTCTAATTCTGTGATCCTGGGGGAAGATTGGGGTTGGAGGGGACCTATGGGGAGTTTGGGGGTGAGGGTGGGGCAGGTTCCCATAGGGGTTGCTGTAGGGGTGGGGTTTGGGTGTTGGGTGGGGGCAGGGGATCAGTGGTGTCTTTTTAGATACCAGTTCCCCTTGGGGCTTACGGTTGGGTCCTTTGCGGGTGTTTCTGTAAGGTTTTTTTTCCATTCCACCTGCACGGGTTCTTCTACTCATCTTTATTTCCCTTCGTTCCTCCTTTCTTTTTTTGTACTTCTCTTTCAGTATAAACCCTTTTCCTCTTGTGTTCTGTCCGATCGGGGTACACACTCTTACCTTGTTTATCTCTCAGTCAGCTTTCTCCTGCAGAATTTTTGTTCGAGTCGTTTCTGTTTGAAGATTCTGTTTGGTGTGGTGTGTGTGTGTGTGTGTTGTTTTGGTGTGGTGTGTTGTGTGTGTGTGTGGTGTGTGTCGTTCTGTTTTCTTACCTGTCTGTTACTTTACGAAAAGAATTATAACATTAATATAATGAATAGAAAAAAAAACGAAATTTAACTTCGTTTTCATCTAATTCCAGAAGACATAAGTCTCTAGGACCAAAAATTGTTGCTTTATATAAAAGGCATCTATTTTTTAAAAATTTCCTTTAAAGATGAGCGGGTGGTTAAACGCCCGTGGTGGTTTGGCCCCTGCCTTGGTAGAAATTTTTTCATGAAGGGCAGGCCACCCCATTCACAGAAAGGTCGGGGTTACAAACACCATCATGCCATCATCTGTTCAAACCCGTCTGTTCACATGTCATGTTAAAAACACCGTATGTTCTCAGGTAACATCAGCAAATTTTTTTTTCTGTTTCTAAATACTTATTAATTTTTAAGGGCGAAAACTTTCCTAAAACCGATCCTAAATAAAAATTTTCAGCGCGGATGCAGAAGATAACAAATGCCTAAATGATACAGTTTTTTACTCTAACGTTAAAAAAAGTCCTGGCTTCTTGGAGTAAAAAACCCTGCCTATTTAGCGGGTTTGTTTACCCCTATTTAAATTCTCCACATAAACCACACAGGGCCAGCTTGTCCCTTACATTAAGTGGGGAACAATATTATTAAAGGAAGGTCAAAAAAACTAACGTATTAAAAATACAATAGTTAAAGTAAACTTACAGATAAAACATGAAACTTAATCTACAACAAAATCACCACATCCCAGTACCTTTTCCCCATACTACTTTAGCCACTTGCTAATAGGAAAAACAGTAACTTTTATAAACGGGGAGACTCCTGACCCCCTCCCCCCTCCCCGGCCTCAAAGCCTACAGGCGACACACTAAAAAAAGTAGTTTTCCCAAAACTTTAAACAGGCCCCCCCATACTAGTGCCTTAAGGAAACATGGAGCACCAAAACCCCCTAAAAAAAACCTATGTATAAAATTATCAAATTACTATCCCACCCCACCAACACCAAAACATGACTACTTATTCCAGCCACAGCTGTTCTCTACTGCCCACAAAACCTCACCCGCCCCGTCCGTCCTTTTGCTACTCTTTCCGAATAATACGCGTCCGGTTTTGGAACAAAACCCCGGGAAAATGCATAAAGTTTGGGCGTTATATTATATTATATATATAAATTTATTTATATATAATATATATTTATATTATATATATACGTGCGTAAAACAACCCAAATTTTGATAAAACTTTTTAATTAAAATTTGCATTTCAGGGACAATTTGGTTCCATTTTCCATACTTGATTAAAACAATTAAAAAAATATTGTACATGCCCAAATTAGAAATACACTTCCCCGCCACGATTCAGAAATCGAAAGAAACCCCCCCAAAAAACACATTATTTTCAGAGAATAATTAAGTTCTTCTTCTTGGACTTAACATTATCATGAACAAACACAAGAGCACATTTTACATGAATAAAAAGGGACAAAACCATAATGGAACAATACAGAAAAAGCCACACGCACGGAAAAGAATCTTCGACGACGTTTTTGTCCAACTAGGGACATGAAATGTCAGTCCCCCGGGGAAATCAAAAGTGAGGTAACGATGTGGGGTTTTGGCGGAGAGAAGTGTTAAATGATATGTACATTTTTTTTATTTAAAAAAAAGGTGCATACAAAAAATACCAAACATCCAAGAAATAATACGTAATGTTACATTACAGTGGGGTTTGAACCCTAATAACAAATATAAATGGAAACAAAAACAATAACTTAAGTCGTAACACAAGGAACATATAGGTTTAAAATGTTTTCACAGAGAGCAGACATAAAACAGATGCTTTTGGAAAAATAAAATGAAAAATTATAAAAAACCCCGGGTTCAAATTCCCCGGCAATCGTTTTTCTTTAAGAATGCAGCACACACTGCAACCCCCCCCCCCCCCTATTCCCCAAAGCTGTATCTGCCTCACCATCAAACCAAACTATAAATAACATTAATTAACATGGTTGAAAATATAAAAAATTCTGAAACACGCTTCATACATAACCACATCCCTGCAAAACAGAGGAAATACAAATGCATAAAAACATGTATTACATACGTACAAAAACCACAATGTTTTTCAGATACTTGGGAGATGATGTGTCAGTGGATGGATTTATGAAGGATGAGGTTAATCATAGAATTGATGAAGGAAAAAAGGTGAGTGGTGCATTGAGGTATATGTGGAGGCAAAAAAACGTTATCTATGGAGGCAAAGAAGGGAATGTATGAAAGTATAGTAGTACCAACACTCTTATATGGGTGTGAAGCTTGGGTTGTAAATGCTGCAGCGAGGAGACGGTTGGAGGCAGTGGAGATGTCCTGTTTAAGGGCAATGTGTGGTGTAAATATTATGCAGAAAATTCGGAGTGTGGAAATTAAGAAAAGGTGTGGAGTTAATAAAAGTATTAGTCAGAGGGCTGAAGAGGGTTTGAGGTGGTTTGGTCATTTAGAGAGAATGGATCAAAGTAGAATGACATGGAGAGCATTTAAATCTGTAGGAGAAGGAAGGCGGGGTAGGGGTCGTCCTCGAAAAGGTTGGAAGGAAGGCGTAAAGGAGGTTTAATGGGCGAGGGGCTTGGACTTCCAGCAGGCGTGCATGAGCGTGTTAGATAGGAGTGAATGGAGACGAATGGTATTTGGGACTTGACGATCTGTTGGAGTGTGAGCAGGGTAATATTTAGTGAAGGGATTCAGGGAAACCGGTTATTTTTATATAGTCGGACTTGAGTCCTGGAAATGGGAAGTACAATGTCTGCACTTTAAACGAGGGGTTTGGGATATTGGCAGTTTGGAGGGATATGTTGTGTATCTTTATACGTATATACTTCTAAACTGTTGTGTTCTGAGCACCTCTGCAAAAACAGTGATTATGTGTGAGTGAGGTGAAAGTGTTGAATGATGATAAAAGTATTTTCTTTCTTTTTGGGTCACCCTGCCTCGGTGGGAGACGGCCGACTTATTGAAAAAAAAAAAAAAAACACCATGAATATAGCGGTATACACAGACAGCATACCTCTCCAAACATGTAATTAACACCTACATAACAATACAGCATAATAAAATACTCTACGTAAACATACCATCACTTCATAGAAGTACTAAGTATAAATAACAATATATAAAAATTAAAATCCAATAAAATCCAATAAAATCCAAAAAAAAAAAAACGTAAATCAACAGATCTTAATACAGAAGCCTCCTTAAGCCTGCTTCATACACAGCCACAACCTGCAAGACACATAGCCACACCACTGCAAGACACATAGCCACACCACTGCAAGACACATAGCCACACCACTGCAAGACACATAGCCACACCACTGCAAGACACATAGCCACACCACTGCAAGACACATAGCCACACCACTGCAAGACACAGTAAGTACATTTGTTAAAAATAATACATTAGCATAATAAGAACCTTCACAGTCATATTGCACACAAGACGCTCACAGTCACATAAAGTACCAGACTTCATACCTTGCTAAATTAAAGCTCCATCTTTCTCATACCAGTTTCCTGAAGGGAATCTGACTGCCTCACAGCCCCCGTGTTTCACATATCCCCAAATTAAAATAAGAAGAATCATAAACTTACCCATCACCAGGTCACAACCCCCACCTCGCATAACACATGTCATTAAAAGTTCCCTGACACCAAGCCACTCACTTGACCCACACAATTCGCATTACACCTCGTGTCTTCCAAATGCACCAACACGCCCGCGCCTTCCTCAAGAAGCCAGCTTCGTCACGTCCCCTGAATTTGTAATGCCCATAAGTCCTCCACTCGAAAGCTACGATATCCATCTGAAAATTTGAAATACCATCTGTTCCCAGTGATATCCTTATTCCTCCTTTGTGTCCCATAAAATATCGCTGCCAGGGCCCTAATTCGCTCCCCCACCGGCGCTCTCCGTAAAACCCACGAAGTATACACGAAGTCGGCTACCAAATAATCCATCGCATTTTGTACGGCACCCCCCCCCCCCCCACATCCAAGCTTAATGCCCGTAAAACACAAATACCACCTCCACCCACCATACGTAAAACCATGCTAAACCACTCTCTCACTGGTTCCAACCTTTCACAAAAATATACTGCATGGAAAACAGTGTCAATACCCCCACACTCACAACACTCCCGTCCCTCCTGCACACGCCTATTACCTAATACCTCCCCCGACGGCAATATATTATGGAGAAATTTAAACATTACCTCACGCACCACAGCCTTCAATCGCAACCCTTTCAGGCGACCCCATATATCACTCCATGCATACATCGGATACAAACCCACAACCCTAGCAACTACCTCCCCACCACCCACCCGAGCCAGTGTATCTATCTTAACCCCGCAGGGTTCCCTTGCATAACACAACAACCTCAACATTCCCTCACACACCTGAACATCCCTACCCCTCACCCAACGTACCAAGTCCCTTCTCACCCATGCCAAGCCTGTGCCTGTGATTCTGTCCTCCCTCAAATAACTGTGTTTAACGTACATACCCAACAACCTTTGATGCAACGCCATTAACCCCAGCCCTCCCTGGCGTACCGGTAGACACACATCTCTCGACAACCATTCACAACCCGAACCCCAAATATATCGATACACGCCCTTCAACAGACGCTTCTCATCACATGTTTAAAAGGGATAAATACCTGCCACATGCCATAGCTTACCATACAGTTTCACATTCACCACAATAGCACGCTGGTGCAGCGTCAAACCTCCTGTATGCAAAGCCGCTAATCTACCCAAAACCCTATCCACATCTTCTTTCGAATTCACCTTCCGTGCCTCCAGGAGATTTTCCATGTGAACAACCCCACATACCTTAAGTCTACTTACCAAGGGTCAACCTTCACCCTGTTCGTATACCCCACCCTCACCATCCCCCACCCTCAATAACATCGACTTATCTCTATTAAGCGACATCCCCGTTGCCATGCCAAAACTCTACCAACTCACGAACCCTACGTAAATCTTCAGACCTTCTAGATTGCACTGTGGTGTCATCAGCATATCCATCGATCCCCGGTTCCACAGACACCCCATCCCTCTCTATCCCTTTCAATAAGCCAAAACGCACAGCCCTATAGAACGGGTCTTGGAGCAATGCAAAGAAGCTGCGACACAGGGCATCCCTGCCTTAAGCCCCTTTCCATCCTAACAGGTTGACCTAATCTACCATTCACTTGCACCCTAACCATTGCCTGCTCATACAACACCTTAGTCCAACTGACGATTTCCCTCCCAAACCCCTGCCATTGCATAAACTTCCACAATGCCTCACGCTCCACACAGTCATATGCTGCATGCCAATCTAATGCTAAAACCCCACCCTTGATGTTCCCCTCACTTTCATCTATAAACTTACGCATAATCCCCTGCCCCACACACATCGAACGCCCAGCACTCCATATTGACCCCTCGTCCAAAACTCTGGCAAGAACACCTTTCAACCTTTTCCCAACACTTTAGCAAAGATCTTGTAATCACCACACATTAAGGTGATCGAACGATAGTCATGCACACATTCACGAGACTTCTTTTTAGGGACCATGACCACTACACCCGTTCTCTGCTGTTCCCCCAACCTACCCCTGGTTTTCATGGCATTAAATAACTCCACTAAAAAAACATGCAAACACTCCCAGTTTTCCCTATAAAAATCACAAGGGATGCCATCAATACCAGGCGATTTACCCATGCTCATCCCGTCCACTGCCATCCTAATCTCCTCCTCACTTACAGGTCCACTCAATCTCAATCGATCCCTATGCACTAGATTACAGTTTACCCATTCGCCCATTGCGCCTAACGCCTCACAATTAACCCCCACACTTTCACCATTCTTCTCGTACCACACACCCACATAACAACCCATACCCTCTGTTGACGAAAGCACCTGCCCCTGATGATATCCCGCCAATTGCTCCTGTACCCGCAAACTCATTATTTCCGTTGCCCTACGGCGTATCCCCTGTTCCCGCAAGACATACGCCGACAGACGGTCCCCTCATAAGACCTCATCAAGGCCCCCTGCAACCCTTGCGGCATCAAAATTGCGATTTTGAATATCCCTGATCCGTTGTTTCAAACCCTCAGTCTCACCCATCGGATATGCATCTCCTCCCTCCCATATAGCATTCCTGTAGTTGACCCTCAAGGTAATTTAAAATCCCATATTGAAACCGCCTCTCTTCCTTTCCCCTCTTCTGATAAAAATCCCTCACCTTCCCCTTACCGACCGAGTCCCACCACCCAATGACATCAACCCCCCCCCCTCCATCAGCCCACCACCTCTTCCAAGCTCACGCAAAAGATTCCCCTCCCCCCTGTTTTCAATAGCCCAACATTCATCTTCCAGTAACCTCTGAAATGTTTCGGCAAACCCTCCCAATTAAAGTCCACCAGAACTCCTCGATGATCAGAGAAGCTTACATTCAACACACGCACACTGCTCACCCTCACCCCCCGAGATACATAAATACGATCAAGCCTCGCCACACAATCATGCTTAATAAACGTATGCATCACTCTGCTCACCTCCCCTCCAACATCCACTACATTCACACCTCGCAACAGATCCCCTAAAAAAAACGAAAAAAAAGCCTCCCCCTAAGCTCTACATCCTTATGCTGGACAACACAGTTCCAATCACCCCCTATGATTGTAATACCTGGCAGTGATCTGAAATGGTAGACAAGGACATCCCTATAGAATCTATTTTTAACACCCATGTCCTCTTCCGCCGGCCCATACACCCCAATGAAACCCAGCCGAAACCTACCCCACATACCCTCCACCCTAACAACCCACCCCTCCTCCCCTACCTCACACCTATGCAAAAGAAACGGGCTGGCTTCCTTAATTAATAGCGCCACACCACCTTTCAGTCGTGTAGAACAACCCATGTACACGTCATATCCGGTAATTGACAATTCACCTAAATATTTATAATTATGCTCCTGCAAGAACACAAGGTCTGGCACATATCTCCTCAAATAACCCTCCAGAACTTTACATTTGCCCACTGCCTTCAACCCATTAACATTTAAAGAAAGACACCTGAAGGCCATAATGAGGGCTTTCCCTTAGACACCCTAACACACTTAGAACCCTGGCGAGAATCCCCACCCCGCCCGCCACACTTCCCATCACCCTCCCCATGCTCACGCTAAACATTCTTTAAACCACCTTTATCTCAAGGTGTTACATCATGCCAGGCTTTCTTCCCAGTCCTTTGCCCAGGCAACAAAACATCTTCACTATCTGAAATGACAGCCGTCCTCTTGCGAGAGCCATGCTTCGCCTCCTCCTGGGCATCTTCCCTGTGAGCCCGCCCCTCACCACTCACAACCTTCTCATTGAGGTCACCCACCTCAGCCTCTACACTCACAGCATCCAAGCCAGTATTGACCACAGACACCGAAACATCCAGTAAGTCGTCCAGGGCCTCCTGAATTGTAGCTTCCAAAACATGGTGAGCAATTCCAGACTCCTCACCACTCTTCGCCGACACCAAGGCTATGTCCTCGTCAAGTCCAGTGAGTGTCACACACTCAGGCGACGACGCCTCCTCCCTCTCCACCTCCACACTCCACGCCTCCCGTGACGAAGGCTTACGTTGCGTTGCCGTTGCATAAGTCAGTCGGTCCATAGTACCAACAGACCCCGCCTCAGCGTCAGGTTTCCCACATCTCGTTGGACAAGTCGGTGCTATGTGGTTGTACGCCCCACACACACGGCACGTACGCCTCTGACCTGTGTATGTTACGTACACCTGAGTCCAGAAGTCCTCCATTCCCACATAAGATGGAATAGGATGCCTTAGGGACATTTTAAGGAAAAACGTCCCTTCAGGGAAGCCAACTAGTGGCCCATCTCGTCAACGTCCCAATGTCTCCATATGAATCGTCCCATATCTTCCAAACACCTGCCGTAAATCACTCTCGTCAGCCTCGAAAGGTACATTACACACCTTGACCCAGGTGTAGAACCTTGATACGTCATGAAGACGGACACTAACGCCAGGGGTAACTGTCTTAACCACCTCCTGATACTTGGCTACCATGTTTTCATATGTACTGCTCAGCCGGAACTTAACGAAAATGCGTGCCACACCATTCAGAGAAACTCCATAAAGGTCTTCATTAGCGATGCCGTACGTATCCCGCAATATCGCCGTCAGCAACATGTTGGTATTCTGGGCAGTGAGCACGCCCCTCACTAATTCTAAACAAACAGTGTTGACACGTCTGCGGCCACTCTCCGCCATGATGAAAATACTGTCACCTGCCACCAGGGGTCAGAGCACAGTTCCAAGTACGTCCTCTCTACCCGAGGGCCGAGAGACGAATAGTGGTGACGTTTGTGTCCAACTAGGACTATGAACTAGTCAGTCTCCAGGGAAGTCAAAAGTGAGGTAACGAGTGAGGTTATGGCGGAGAGAAACTTGTTAAATGATATGCACAAATTAGGTTCAAACTTATTGGGAAGTGGAATTGGGGAGGAGATGAAGGTTTAAATCCAATGGAAACATAACATTGCCATGTTATATTTACCATGTACAGTATGGGATCTGCCATGTTATATTTACCATGTACAGTAGGGGACATTCCATGTTATATTTACCATGTACAATATGTGACCTGCCATGTTATATTTACCATGTACAGTATGGGACCTGCCATGTTATATTTACTATGTACAGTATGGGACCTGCCATGTTATATTTACCATGTACTGTATGGGACTTGCCATATTAAATTTACCAAGTGCAGATGGAACCTGCAGCTGTGTATATTCCTTTGTTTTACTCAGTACTGCAAGAAAGAGCAATATCAGCTGCTGCTCCAGTCATTCGTTTGCAGGAATCACTCATGAATCAGCTATCTAACTCTACTGAATAAATTAGAAAATGAGCACACTAGTAGATCCAGTTGCTTGTAAGAAAAATATTTCTTATAGAAGAGTGCAAATACCTATCCCTTCCCTCTTCCCCGCTAGTAGGTAAGGAGTCAAGGGTGAGGACCCCATCAGCTTTTCCATTATTGACCTACACACCTTGTTAATACGTGAGAGTCGTTAATCTAGGCAGAATAAGACAAGTCTTGTCAGCTAACAGCCTCGGTGTGGACTTCAAAGTACTTTGGTAGCGCACTCAACTCACACACTGAGGTCCGGTGTTCGAATCTTCTCCGGTACGGCTGGAAAACATTAGAGACGTGTTTCCTTAAGACACCTGCTGTCCATGTTCACTCATCAGTGTAAAATGGGTACCTGGGTGTTAGTGGACTGGTGTGGGTCGCATCCTGGGGCAAAACTGACCTAATTTGCCCGAAATGCTCAGCATAACAAGGCTATTTCTACATAGTAGTATCTCAATGATGTCAGCTAGACCTGTATATCTTGTACATGTACTTGTAGTAAATAAAAATATTATATTATTATAATCTCTCTCTCATTGTCTCTCTCATTATTTCACTCTCTCTTGAAGCGAAAATTTTTACAACTTTATTTGAGACTGAGTTCTCAGGACGGTAAATTGTTTTGCGAATTCTTTTATACAGTTCTTATCGAAAAAACATTTACCAACTACCAGCTATAACTATAAAATACGCTGTTTACATCGGATCTGGCCGCTTGCCGCATCGGGTATTGGTTTTGAAGTTTAGTGTCTCTCTTATTGATTCAGTGAGGCTGTTAGCATTTACATGCTGCAGGTAGATTTCAAAAACCTGCCACTGAAAAAGTATTCATATCTTTCAGCATATTCATACATAATACATACATATGTATACTGCCGATTCCGATGCCGTTGACTGCCTCACTATTAACTCGGTTTTGTGTGGAACTTTGAAGTAACGTAAGATAGAAAGATACATTATTGTCACTTGTTAACGAAGTACCGCTGGTTCCAGAACGTTGCAGTGATCCCTCGAGTTGTGTGCTGGATGGTGGCCAGTCACAATATAGAAAATTATCCTGGGTGTTCCTTATCTCAAAACATATCACCCCCGATTCACTTATAAAAAATAATCAGAATGGGATTCCTGTTTGGTTAACTATTCCTAGTATTTTCCGAGTACTTGTATTGCCTCGATATTCCTGAAGGCATTTTAATATTCCTAAATACTCCTTATATAATGTCTGTCATACCTGCGTTACTATACAGAGTTATCAGTGTGGGTTTATAGATTCTTGAGCATTTGACGATTCTTCAATATCTTCAATTATCCTTGAGTATTTTTGAATATTCCAATGTGTTTTGCAGCCACACAAATGTTGATTCTTCTTCGATATTGAAAATTATTAGTGTGTGTGTGTGTTGAAGCACAATTCTTTTCTTCTGAATCCTGTCTATTAAATTGGCATTACCAACTGCTTCTGAAGAATTTCTAAAATTTAATTATTTCTAAGCATTTTTAATTTGTCCTCACAGTCTGCTGTTGTAAAAGAAAATGTCTAACGCTGAGATGAGATTCTTTAAATTACCACAGCCACAGTAACACTGAGGATACTTTATATTACCACAGCCACAGTAACACTGAGGATACTTTATATTACCACAGCCACAGTAACACTGAGGATACTTTATATTACCACAGCCACAGTAACACTGAGGATACTTTATATTACCACAGCCACAGTAAACACTGAGGATACTTTATATTACCACAGCCTTGGAAACCCACTGAGGATACTGTATATTACCACAGCCTCGGTAACAATAAGGTTACTTTAACATAGCTGCGACGCAGCTGAGTTACTTTGATAGTAGCTTTCAGTCACACAGATTATACCAAGATAATGCACACACACACAGCCATTTTAAACACCTCACCGTCAGCCAACGATGAATTCCATAAACACATTACAACTGTCACTAAAAATACTTCTTGTTCCTTTAATGAATCACAAAGACTGCTTCTGCAGAGTGGAGGGCAGAGTGGAGGGCAGAGTGGAGGGCAGAGTGGAGGCAGAGTGGAGGGCAGAGTGGAGGGCAGAGTGATATCTCTGGTAATTATTTTATGTTTGGAAGACTGGCATATAGTAAAAGTAAAAAAAAAATAAATAGGAGCAATGCCGTAACTGGAATAATATAAATAACCTGCACATAGGTAATTAAAACTCATGTTGACATCTCGGTCCGACTTGGACATTAACTGGTCACACGAGTAACTAGTTAATGGTCCAAGTCGGACCGAAACCTCGTCATGAGTTTAATTCTCGTACTTGCGTATAAAGAGGAGGTTGAAGACTGGTTCTCGAGCTCTATGCTGCTCGTAAGTGGAGGTAAATTTATCAGAGGGAAGTTTCTTACGCAATTGGTAAAGTTAGTCCTTTGTCGCAGAGTCATGAACTGTGTCTAGCTGGTGTGAGTCCTAAGAAACCCGGGGAAGCAGAGGAAGGGAGAGGGGAAGTAAGGAAGGAAAAGAGGGAGGGAAGGTCACTGTAGGTGTGCTGGTAAACAGAGAGAGGGGGTTAGGGTAGGTGTGCTGGTAAACAGAGAGAGGGGGGTAGGGTAGGTGTGCTGGTAAACAGAGAGAGGGGGGGTAGGGTAGGTGTGCTGGTAAACAGAGAGAGGGGGGGTAGGGTAGGTGTGCTGGTAAACAGAGAGACGGGGGTAGGGTAGGTGTGCTGGTAAACAGAGAGAGGGGGGTAGGGTAGGTGTGCTGGTAAACAGAGAGAGAGGGGGGGTAGGGTAGGTGTGCTGGTAAACAGAGAGAGGGGGGGTAGGGTAGGTGTGCTGGTAAACAGAGAGAGGGGGGGTAGGGTAGGTGTGCTGGTAAACAGAGAGAGGGGGGGTAGGGTAGGTGTGCTGGTAAACAGAGAGAGGGGGGTAGGGTAGGTGTGCTGGTAAACAGAGAGAGGGGGGGTAGGGTAGGTGTGCTGGTAAACAGAGAGAGGGGGGTAGGGTAGGTGTGCTGGTAAACAGAGAGAGGGGGGGTAGGGTAGGTGTGCTGGTAAACAGAGAGAGGGGGGGTAGGGTAGGTTTGTGCTGGTAAACAGAGAGAGGGGGGTTAGGGTAGGTGTGCTGGTAAACAGAGAGAGGGGGGGTAGGGGAGGGGAAAGACAGGGACAGAGATTAGTGTGGATATTAAGCGAAATAAATTAGGAACAGTAGTGGTGAGGGAGCTAGAAAAGAAATAATTTTTTACACACCCCAGCTGTCTCACACCAAGGAAGTGTGACCCCGAAAAAAGAAGAAACACATTCACCATTATTCATTTAATCGATGTTTCACCAGTAGCGAGCTGATATCACGGTCCAATCGACCTTCCCACCTGCAGTGACCTCACCGCCAGGACTCAAGTCCGGCTAACTGGTTTCCTTTAATCCCTCTTGACTGTTTCCTTGCTCACACTCCAACAGAAAGATTGGTCTTAAAAATTCCACTCACAGATATCTAGCATGCTCACTCAAGACTGATGGATGTTCAAGCCCCTAGCACTTAAATTAATTTTACTCCCTTCCCTCCAACTCTTCCTTGGACGATCCCTACACCACCTTCCTCCCAACTCTTCCTTGGACGATCCTACACCACCTTCCCTCCAACTCTTCCTTGGACGATCCCTACACCACCTTCCCTCCAACTCTTCCTTGGACGATCCCTACACCACCTTCCTCCAACTCTTCCTTGGACGATTCCTACACCACCTTCCCTCCAACTCTTCCTTGGACGATCCCTACACCACCTTCCCTCCAACTCTTCCTTGGACGATCCCTACACCACCTTCCCTCCAACTCTTCCTTGGACGATCCCTACACCACCTTCCCTCCAACTCTTCCTTGCACATTGTCCTCATCGCTCTCCGGCCATGTGGACAGGCTGCGCAGTAGCTCCTGAATCATCTGATTTACTGCGCAGTTTTCCTGTTTTGGAGCAATCATCATGGCGGAACGACATGGTCGCCGGGTGAACACTGTATGTGTTGAATTAGTTCGTGGCTCGCATACAGGAACAACAACGTAGGTGTTACTGCCTACGATCATCGGTGAGGTATATGGCATTCCAAATGACGAATTATATGGAGTGGCCATAAATGGTATTACACGGATATTCATCAAGTTTAAAGAGGCGGGCTTCTACTCTAGCATCGTCAATAAATATCAAGAGAAACGGCTGGCTGTGAACACTATGGTGGAAGTATGTCTACATGATGTGTCAAGCTACGTAACGTGGGTGAAGGTCAGAAATGTTCCATTTGAGGCAACGGAGCATGATGTGGTGGCAGTGTTCAGTAACTATGGAAAAATCCACTTAGCTTAGTTGGGGTGTGGAAAAATGGACCTTATGAGGGGCTGCCTGAGGGGTCATTTACACTGAAAATGAGTTTTGAGGCAGTTTTTCTTCCATCGTATGTCCTCATGGATGATTTTCAGGACTCAGGTCTATGTGTACGACTCCCGGACAGCGGAAGACTTGCAGATTATGTGGATCTTTTGAAATATGGCAGCTCAATGCAATAAAAAGCAGGAAGGAGGGACCAGTTACCATTGCTCATACATCAGCGGCATGGTATGGATACTTCGGAGACAGGAGTACATCCAACCAGGACACCTCGCCGTTGGAGTGAAGAAGTTGATAGGGCAGAGGTGGAAATGGACGGATGCGTAACATTACCAGGTGACACGGGGAAGGCAACATCGACGACGAGATTGAGTGATGACAAGTGTGCAAGCCAACAGGATGGCTTACTGGAGGAGATTCTAAGCTCCTTTCTGAATGAAGTTGAGGGTAGTCTGGAGGTTGCAAAGAGTAGCCCTGTACCAGTAAAATCGCATCAAGATTTGGTGATTGGGGATGCTTTGTGCACTAATGGTACTGTGCACACAGTTGTGGCAGAAGTCCATAGGGAGGAAAAGACAGATGAAGAGGTGTGTGGGGAAGGAAGTTCACATAAGAGAACGGCAGAAACGTCGGAGATGGACGATGTTCTCACTCCAGGTCAAAGATCAGGAGTAAAGTCTTGGAAAAAGTAAGCCACACGGGGAGTGAGGGGAAGTGTAATGAAAGGATGAACAGTTTAGGGATAAAGGGGGGATAGGGGGGGGTAAACAAGCAATCGGCCAAAAAGAATCTATTCAGCAGGACAGTATAGTAGGACTTGTACCGAGGCAGAGGCGTAAACCGCTGCTTTTAAAATAATTCACGGTAGTAACTATTAATGTAAATGGATTGAGGAATGAAGTGAAACGTGTTTGAATGGAATGGTTCTTACGGAGGTATAACGTGGATGTATGTTTTATATAAGAGCATAATTATCAGGTAGGCTGTGCATTGTTATTAAAAGGATATAAATTGTATGTAAGTGGGTCTGTTCGGTTAAAAGGCGGAGTGGCTGTAGCTGTGAAGGAAAACGGTCCCTTACATATTATAAAGTGGGAAGAAGGGGGGGGAGGGTGGTGAGAGTGGATGACGAGTGGGGAGAATCTAGGGTATGTTTTGTAGGGGTTTACATGCCAGGGGAGAGCACAAAGTAAAAGAGGATTTTGTAAGAGACATCTTGATGTATCATTTAAGAGGTTTACCTCTAGTCACTATAATTGGTGGGGACTGGAACTGTGTAATAAGGTGGGGGGACGTGGAGCCAAGGAGGGCGGGATGTGTGTTAGGGACGTTACGCAACGTTTTTTGCAAGATGTTGGGGTTAGGGATGTGGCGGGGAGGGGGGCTTGGCGAATAGATTTTACTTTTGTCAGACGAGGTTATTCAGCGAGGTGGTTAGATAGGATTTATACATCGGAGGCAGTTAGTGTGAGAGAGGTGAAAACTTTGGATGTGGGGTTTTCCGATCATAGGGCGGTTTTGGCACAGCTTGATTGGGTGGGTGTGGTAAAGATACATTCAGGTTTCTGGAAGTTATATGCGCGGCTAGTGAGGAGTGAGGTGGTGAGTGCCGAGTTTGGTGAATGGTGGAAACTTTTGTGGAGGGCAAGGGATGGGGCAAAGAGTATCTTGGACTGGTGGGAAAATAGGGCTAAACCTGGTATAGTGGGTTTTTATAAATGTAACAGAAGGGAGGAGGCGAGGTGGAGGTATGGTTCACAGAATTATTTGGAACAGCAGCTCAATGAGTGTTATGACAGAGGGGGGGACAGCAGTTCGAAGACATATTATTGCTCAGAGATAAATTAAAGGAAATACATAATGAAAGATTTGATGAAATAAGGGTAAGGGCGGGGATGAACGCAGTACTATGGGGAGATAAGCCTTCAGGAAGTGTGTTGAGAAATTTTCGAATCAGGAAACACGAGTCCACTATTTTACATATAGAGGTTAGTGAAGATTTGGAAGGATATAACAAGGGGCAAATGCTAGTGACAACTGACAAAATAATTAATTATGCTGATTATTGGTTTAAAAGGAAATGTGCGAAGGGTAACGTTCGGATAGGTAGCGAGGAAAATGGGGGGGAAGAAGCTTAGATTAATGCCGAGGGTACGGGAATTAGTTTATAGGTTTGTAATGGGAATTGTGGCTTCGAAGTCTACTTTGTGTGTGATGGGTTTGGTAAGGAAGCAAAATGCGAACATTGTGAGGAACCAGAAACAGCTTTTCATGCCGTTTACTTTTGTAAAGAGCTGGGGGAAGTACGGTTGTGGCTGGTAAGAGTTTTCAAGTTAATGGGAGGGGGTAACGTAGAGATTCTGCGAGCCATAACATTAGAGGTACGAGGGGTGTCTGAGGATGTAAGGAGAGCCGTTATGCACGTTGTGTCAGATTTCTTGTGTTTTTTTTCCAGGGGATTGAGGGAAAAAGGGGGGGATTAGAATTAGGGCGATTGCGGCAGGAATATATCGTACAGTATGTAGAAATAAACTCATTTACGGAAAACGGTGGGAAACAATGTTCCCGGAATCACACAGAAATATTACGATAAAGAGACTAATTAATGTGCTCACTAAGTAAAAAGGGACCGTTTTCCTTTTTTAGCGAGGATATGACTATATTGGAGGATACGTGAACTTGATAATGTTGTTTGAGAGTTGTATGGTATGGATGGGTATGACACACAGCAGTTTTATTGTGAGGGAAAAGTTCAATAGATAGGAGTAGCAATATAGTAACAATCGTTTCATTGCCGGCTACTAGTTAAGGTAGGGTAATTCAAGCTCCCGTTTTTCCCGACTTTTTTCCCCCTCCCTGAAAGTGATAGTTTGACTGCCGGCTGCTTGTTAAGGTAGGGTCAGTCTAGCTCCCGCTATCCCTTCCCCTCCCTCTTTCCCCCCCCCCCCGAAAGGTGACGTGTGGGGCTCTGGTCAAACAGTAAATCACTCGACTCACAGCTCCCAACACTACTGTAAGTACATGCCTGCCTTGTATTCTAGTGGATTTATAGGTTAAAAGCTTCACTTTTGACCAATAATAAACTTAGTCCTTTCAGTCTTGCTCTAGGTTGACTGTTGTAATAATCACCACGTCTTTTGAGTATCGTACTTGCCATGGAGAGTGATTATTTAAGCAGTGGGTAACCTGTCTATTTTTTCAGCTTGGATGACAGTGAGGGTCACCTGTCAATCAACGAGAAGAACAGGAGACGGACTAACGTCCTGGAAACGTCCCATTTTGGATCTAATTACCTGTGCATCTGTATGAAATTGCAGGACGTAACCCCACAGCATTGCAGCGGTAAAGAACCTGCTTTCCTGTCATCGGGATATTATACTCAAGGCCCTATCGACTGTGAAGAACTAGCCAGTGGGTCGTAACCAACACCTGCGACCCCCCCCCCCCTATCATCAGCAACGGCTACGATTTCAACAACACAGTGTCACCAACACCAGACACCCCTATATATATTAACGTTGAATTAAGTTATCATTTATATTTTTCATTTTTCATTTTCTTTAATGTAGGATTAATATTTCATATTTAAGTGTTTTATATTTTATATTTTCTATATAATAAAGTGTTTATGTTTGTCTGTTATTATTTCTTTTTCTATTCACTAATTTTCCTGAGGAGGAGCCAGCCTTGGTAATACTGTCTGAAGTTGTTACAGGGCTGAGTAAGCCTTCACAAGTGGCGACCTTGCCAGGATCAACTCTACTGAATCAAGATTCAACTCCATCTCGAATCTACCATTGGAACTTCAACGCTGCATACCACAGACGGTTACCACCAGCCATTAGTAATCATTCTCTATGGTATGACTACAGTATAGGTATTTAAAAGATTTGGTGATTGTTATAGTCTCAATTTATTGTAAGTCAAGTCAGGCAGGATATAATATTTAATTAATTCTGCCTCCTAATTGTGTGTGAGCTTGAAACACTTTGGAGGATTAGACTCTAGGGACCCGAGATTTTCCAGTGACAACTTGTTTCATTGAGCTCTTTATTATATCAAGGGAACTGTCATAGGAAACTCTTGATTTGTTGGTGAGAAGATTGGATGATCATGGGACCCCATTCTACTTACTGTTTGCTCGGAGCCGGCATAGAACCCTTCGTTTTCATTAATACATATTGTTTAATTGAAGCAGGGATCGAACCCTCTGGTTTATTTACAGTTTGAGCGGAGCAGGAATTGAACCCTCCATTTTCTTTAATACCCGTTTCATTTCCCCTGATAGTTTAAGTTATTCTTGCAAGTATGGATGAACGCTGGAAGTAAGTTAGGAATAACAGGGAAAAATTTAGAATCTTTCATTAGTGCTAAGATCCAGGAAAGACTTGAAAGAGAGAGAATTGAGAGTGAAGACAGCTAGAAAGGGGAAGAGAAGAGAATAAGGAGAGAGAGAGAATCGAAAGAGAAGAGAAAAATTAGAGAGAGAGAATTGAGAGAGAAATCCAAGAAAGACAGATAGAAAGAGAGCGAGAAGACCAAAAAGAGCGTGATAGACTTGATCGTGAGGAAAGAGCTAGGGAACGTGAGGAACAAGATAAGATACGTGAGGAACAGGTTAAATTAAGAGAACTTGAGGAAAGAGCAAAGGATAGAGAAGTTGAGGAAAAAGCTAGAGAACGTGAGGAAAAAGCTAGAGAACGTGAGGAAAAAGCTAGAGAACATGAGTTAATAGAGAGAGAAAAGGATCGCGAGCTCGAAAAATCTCGCCTTGAATTGGAGAATAAAAAGTTAACACTTACACAACAACAATTAGAGGAAGGAGTAATGGAACAATGTATTCTTCAGTTGTCGTATCAAGTTCGTGTGGAAAAACTAAGTCAAAGTTATTAAGGCACTTAACCGAATTTCTTCGGTAATATTTCTTTTAAAGGGTGTTGATATGATAAATTTTTCCCGTCGGCTGGAAAAACTTTAGAGACGTGTTTCCTTAAGACACCTGCTGTCCTTTGTTCACTCATCAGTGTAAAATGGGTACCTGGTGTTAGTGGACTGGTGTGGGTCGCATCCTGGGGCAAAACTGACCTAATTTGCCCGAAATGCTCAGCATAACAAGGCTATTTCTACATAGTAGTATCTCAATGATGTCAGCTAGACCTGTATATCTTGTACATGTACTTGTAGTAAATAAAAATATTATATTATTATAATCTCTCTCTCATTGTCTCTCTCATTATTTCACTCTCTCTTGAAGCGAAAATTTTTACAACTTTATTTGAGACTGAGTTCTCAGGACGGTAAATTGTTTTGCGAATTCTTTTATACAGTTCTTATCGAAAAAACATTTACCAACTACCAGCTATAACTATAAAATACGCTGTTTACATCGGATCTGGCCGCTTGCCGCATCGGGTATTGGTTTTGAAGTTTAGTGTCTCTCTTATTGATTCAGTGAGGCTGTTAGCATTTACATGCTGCAGGTAGATTTCAAAAACCTGCCACTGAAAAAGTATTCATATCTTTCAGCATATTCATACATACATACATACATATGTATACTGCCGATTCCGATGCCGTTGACTGCCTCACTATTAACTCGGTTTTGTGTGGAACTTTGAAGTAACGTAAGATAGAAAGATACATTATTGTCACTTGTTAACGAAGTACCGCTGGTTCCAGAACGTTGCAGTGATCCCTCGAGTTGTGTGCTGGATGGTGGCCAGTCACAATATAGAAAATTATCCTGGGTGTTCCTTATCTCATACATATCACCCCGATTCACTATAAAAAATAATCAGAATGGGATTCCTGTTTGGTTAACTATTCCTAGTATTTTCCGAGTACTTGTATTGCCTCGATATTCCTGAGGCATTTTAATATTCCTAAATACTCCTTATATAATGTCTGTCATACCTGCGTTACTATACAGAGTTATCAGTGTGGGTTTATAGATTCTTGAGCATTTGACGATTCTTCAATATCTTCAATTATCCTTGAGTATTTTTGAATATTCCAATGTGTTTTGCAGCCACACAAATGTTGATTCTTCTTCGATATTGAAAATATTAGTGTGTGTGTGTGTTGAAGCACAATTCTTTCTTCTGAATCCTGTCTATTAAATTGGCATTACCAACTGCTTCTGAAGAATTTCTGAAATTATTATTTCTAAGCATTTTTAATTTGTCCTCACAGTCTGCTGTTGTAAAAGAAAATGTCTAACGCTGAGATGAGATTCTTTAAATTACCACAGCCACAGTAACACTGAGGAACTTTATATTACACAGCCACAGTAACACTGAGGATACTTTATATTACCACAGCCACAGTAACACTGAGGATACTTTATATTACCACAGCCACAGTAACACTGAGGATACTTTATATTACCACAGCCACAGTAACACTGAGGATACTTTATATTACCACAGCCTTGGTAACACTGAGGATACTGTATATTACCACAGCCTCGGTAACAATAAGGTTACTTTAACATAGCTGCGACGCAGCTGATAGTTACTTTGATAGTAGCTTTCAGTCACACAGATTATACCAAGATAATGCACACACACACAGCCATTTTAAACACCTCACCGTCAGCCAACGATGAATTCCATAAACACATTACAACTGTCACTAAAATACTTCTTGTTCCTTTAATGAATCACAAAGACTGCTTCTGCAGAGTGGAGGGCAGAGTGGAGGGCAGAGTGGAGGGCAGAGTGGAGGGCAGAGTGGAGGGCAGAGTGGAGGGCAGAGTGATATCTCTGGTAATTATTTTATGTTTGGAAGACTGGCATATAGTAAAAGTAAAAAAAAAATAAATAGGAGCAATGCCGTAACTGGAATAATATAAATAACCTGCACATAGGTAATTAAAACTCATGTTGACATCTCGGTCCGACTTGGACATTAACTGGTCACACGAGTAACTAGTTAATGGTCCAAGTCGGACCGAAACCTCGTCATGAGTTTAATTCTCGTACTTGCGTATAAAGAGGAGGTTGAAGACTGGTTCTCGGAGCTCTATGCTGCTCGTAAGTGGAGGTAAATTTATCAGAGGGAAGTTTCTTACGCAATTGGTAAGTTAGTCTTTGTCGCAGAGTCATGAACTGTGTCTAGCTGGTGTGAGTCCTAAGTAACCGGGAAGCAGAGGAAGGGAGAGGGGAAGTAAGGAAGGAAAAGAGGGAGGGAAGGTCACTGTAGGTGTGCTGGTAAACAGAGAGAGGGGGGGTAGGGTAGGTGTGCTGGTAAACAGAGAGAGGGGGGTAGGGTAGGTGTGCTGGTAAACAGAGAGAGGGGGGGTAGGGTAGGTGTGCTGGTAACAGAGAGAGGGGGGGTAGGGTAGGTGTGCTGGTAAACAGAGAGACGGGGGGTAGGGTAGGTGTGCTGGTAAACAGAGAGAGGGGGTAGGGTAGGTGTGCTGGTAAACAGAGAGAGGGGGGGTAGGGTAGGTGTGCTGGTAAACAGAGAGAGGGGGGGTAGGGTAGGTGTGCTGGTAAACAGAGAGAGGGGGGGTAGGGTAGGTGTGCTGGTAAACAGAGAGAGGGGGGGTAGGGTAGGTGTGCTGGTAAACAGAGAGAGGGGGGTAGGGTAGGTGTGCTGGTAAACAGAGAGAGGGGGGGTAGGGTAGGTGTGCTGGTAAACAGAGAGAGGGGGGTAGGGTAGGTGTGCTGGTAAACAGAGAGAGGGGGGGTAGGGTAGGTGTGCTGGTAAACAGAGAGAGGGGGGGTAGGGTAGGTGGCTGGTAAACAGAGAGAGGGGGGTAGGGTAGGTGTGCTGTAAACAGAAGAGGGGGGGTAGGGGAGGGGAAAGACAGGGACAGAGATTAGTGTGGATATTAAGCGAAATAAATTAGGAACAGTAGTGGTGAGGGAGCTAGAAAAGAAATAATTTTTTACACACCCCAGCTGTCTCACACCAAGGAAGTGTGACCCCGAAAAAAGAAGAAACACATTCACCATTATTCATTTAATCGATGTTTCACCAGTAGCGAGCTGATATCACGGTCCAATCGACCTTCCCACCTGCAGTGACCTCACCGCCAGGACTCAAGTCCGGCTAACTGGTTTCCTTTAATCCCTCTTGACTGTTTCCTTGCTCACACTCCAACAAAAGATTGGTCTTAAAATTCCACTCACAGATATCTAGCATGCTCACTCAAGACTGATGGATGTTCAAGCCCCTAGCACTTAAAATTAATTTTACTCCCTTCCCTCCAACTCTTCCTTGGACGATCCCTACACCACCTTCCTCTCCAACTCTTCCTTGGACGATCCCTACACCACCTTCCCTCCAACTCTTCCTTGGACGATCCCTACACCCCTTCCCTCCAACTCTTCCTTGGACGATCCCTACACCACCTTCCTCCAACTCTTCCTTGGACGATTCCTACACCACCTTCCCTCCAACTCTTCCTTGGACGATCCCTACACCACCTTCCCTCCAACTCTTCCTTGGACGATCCCTACACCACCTTCCCTCCAACTCTTCCTTGGACGATCCCTACACCACTTCCCTCCAACTCTTCCTTGCACATTGTCCTCATCGCTCTCCGGCCATGTGGACAGGCTGCGCAGTAGCTCCTGAATCATCTGATTTACTGCGCAGTTTTCCTGTTTTGGAGCAATCATCATGGCGGAACGACATGGTCGCGCGGGTGAACACTGTATGTGTTGAATTAGTTCGTGGCTCGCATACAGGAACAACAACGTAGGTGTTACTGCCTACGATCATCGGTGAGGTATATGGCATTCCAAATGACGAATTATATGGAGTGGCCATAAATGGTATTACACGGATATTCATCAAGTTTAAAGAGGCGGGCTTCTACTCTAGCATCGTCAATAAATATCAAGAGAAACGGCTGGCTGTGAACACTATGGTGGAAGTATGTCTACATGATGTGTCAAGCTACGTAACGTGGGTGAAGGTCAGAAATGTTCCATTTGAGGCAACGGAGCATGATGTGGTGGCAGTGTTCAGTAACTATGGAAAAATCCACTTAGCTTAGTTGGGGTGTGGAAAAATGGACCTTATGAGGGGCTGCCTGAGGGGTCATTTACACTGAAAATGAGTTTGAGGCAGTCTCTTCCATCGTATGTCCTCATGGATGATTTCAGGACTCAGGTCTATGTGTACGACTCCGGACAGCGGAAGACTTGCAGATTATGTGGATCTTTTGAACATATGGCAGCTCAATGCAATAAGAAAGCAGGAAGGAGGGACCAGTTACCATTGCTCATACATCAGCGGCATGGTATGGATACGTCGGAGACAGGAGTACATCCAACCAGGACACCTCGCCGTTGGAGTGAAGAAGTTGATAGGGCAGAGGTGGAAATGGACGGATGCGTAACATTACCAGGTGACACGGGGAAGGCAACATCGACGACGAGATTGAGTGATGACAAGTGTGCAAGCCAACAGGATGGCTTACTGGAGGAGATTCTAAGCTCCTTTCTGAATGAAGTTGAGGGTAGTCTGGAGGTTGCAAAGAGTAGCCCTGTACCAGTAAAATCGCATCAAGATTTGGTGATTGGGGATGCTTTGTGCACTAATGGTACTGTGCACACAGTTGTGGCAGAAGTCCATAGGGAGGAAAAGACAGATGAAGAGGTGTGTGGGGAAGGAAGTTCACATAAGAGAACGGCAGAAACGTCGGAGATGGACGATGTTCTCACTCCAGGTCAAAGATCAGGAGTAAAGTCTTGGAAAAAGTAAGCCACACGGGGAGTGAGGGGAAGTGTAATGAAAGGATGAACAGTTTAGGGATAAAGGGGGGGATAGGGGGGGGTAAACAAGCAATCGGCCAAAAAGAATCTATTCAGCAGGACAGTATAGTAGGACTTGTACCGAGGCAGAGGCGTAAACCGCTGCTTTTAAAATAATTCACGGTAGTAACTATTAATGTAAATGGATTGAGGAATGAAGTGAAACGTGTTTGAATGGAATGGTTCTTACGGAGGTATAACGTGGATGTATGTTTTATATAAGAGCATAATTATCAGGTAGGCTGTGCATTGTTATTAAAAGGATATAAATTGTATGTAAGTGGGTCTGTTCGGTTAAAAGGCGGAGTGGCTGTAGCTGTGAAGGAAAACGGTCCCTTACATATTATAAAGTGGGAAGAAGGGGGGGGAGGGTGGTGAGAGTGGATGACGAGTGGGGAGAATCTAGGGTATGTTTTGTAGGGGTTTACATGCCAGGGGAGAGCACAAAGTAAAAGAGGATTTTGTAAGAGACATCTTGATGTATCATTTAAGAGGTTTACCTCTAGTCACTATAATTGGTGGGGACTGGAACTGTGTAATAAGGTGGGGGGACGTGGAGCCAAGGAGGGCGGGATGTGTGTTAGGGACGTTACGCAACGTGTTGCAAGATGTTGGGGTTAGGGATGTGGCGGGGAGGGGGCTTGGCGAATAGATTTTACTTTTGTCAGACAGGTTATTCAGCGAGGTGGTTAGATAGGATTTATACATCGGAGGCAGTTAGTGTGAGAGAGGTGAAAACTTTGGATGTGGGGTTTTCCGATCATAGGGCGGTTTTGGCACAGCTTGATTGGGTGGGTGTGGTAAAGATACATTCAGGTTTCTGGAAGTTATATGCGCGGCTAGTGAGGAGTGAGGTGGTGAGTGCCGAGTTTGGTGAATGGTGGAAACTTTTGTGGAGGGCAAGGGATGGGGCAAAGAGTATCTTGGACTGGTGGGAAAATAGGGCTAAACCTGTATAGTGGGTTTTTATAAATGTAACAGAAGGGAGGAGGCGAGGTGGAGGTATGGTTCACAGAATTATTTGGAACAGCAGCTCAATGAGTGTTATGACAGAGGGGGGGACAGCAGTTCGAAGACATATTATTGCTCAGAGATAAATTAAAGGAAATACATAATGAAAGATTTGATGAAATAAGGGTAAGGGCGGGGATGAACGCAGTACTATGGGGAGATAAGCCTTCAGGAAGTGTGTTGAGAAATTTTCGAATCAGGAAACACGAGTCCACTATTTTACATATAGAGGTTAGTGAAGATTTGGAAGGATATAACAAGGGGCAAATGCTAGTGACAACTGACAAAATAATTAATTATGCTGATTATTGGTTTAAAAGGAAATGTGCGAAGGGTAACGTTCGGATAGGTAGCGAGGAAAATGGGGGGGAAGAAGCTTAGATTAATGCCGAGGGTACGGGAATTAGTTTATAGGTTTGTAATGGGAATTGTGGCTTCGAAGTCTACTTTGTGTGTGATGGGTTTGGTAAGGGAAGCAAAATGCGAACATTGTGAGGAACCAGAAACAGCTTTTCATGCCGTTTACTTTTGTAAAGAGCTGGGGGAAGTACGGTTGTGGCTGGTAAGAGTTTTCAAGTTAATGGGAGGGGGTAACGTAGAGATTCTGCGAGCCATAACATTAGAGGTACGAGGGGTGTCTGAGGATGTAAGGAGAGCCGTTATGCACGTTGTGTCAGATTTCTTGTGTTTTTTTTCCAGGGGATTGAGGGAAAAAGGGGGGGATTAGAATTAGGGCGATTGCGGCAGGAATATATCGTACAGTATGTAGAAATAAACTCATTTACGGAAAACGGTGGGAAACAATGTTCCCGGAATCACACAGAAATATTACGATAAAGAGACTAATTAATGTGCTCACTAAGTAAAAAGGGACCGTTTTCCTTTTTTAGCGAGGATATGACTATATTGGAGGATACGTGAACTTGATAATGTTGTTTGAGAGTTGTATGGTATGGATGGGTATGACACACAGCAGTTTTATTGTGAGGGAAAAGTTCAATAGATAGGAGTAGCAATATAGTAACATCGTTTCATTGCGGCTACTAGTTAAGGTAGGGTAATTCAAGCTCCCGTTTTTCCCGCCTTTTTTCCCCCTCCCTGAAAGTGATAGTTTGACTGCCGGCTGCTTGTTAAGGTAGGGTCAGTCTAGCTCCCGCTATCCCTTCCCCTCCCTCTTCCCCCCCCCCCCGAAAGGTGACGTGTGGGGCTCTGGTCAAACAGTAAATCACTCGACTCACAGCTCCCAACACTACTGTAAGTACATGCCTGCCTTGTATTCTAGTGGATTTTATAGGTTAAAAGCTTCACTTTTGACCAATAATAAACTTAGTCCTTTCAGTCTTGCTCTAGGTTGACTGTTGTAATAATCACCACGTCTTTTGAGTATCGTACTTGCCATGGAGAGTGATTATTTAAGCAGTGGGTAACCTGTCTATCTTTTCAGCTTGGATGACAGTGAGGGTCACCTGTCAATCAACGAGAAGAACAGGAGACGGACTAACGTCCTGGAGACGTCCCATTTTGGATCTAATTACCTGTGCACCTGTATGAAATTGCAGGACGTAACCCCACAGCATTGCAGCGGTAAAGAACCTGCTTTCCTGTCATCGGGTATATTATACTCAAGGCCCTATCGACTGTGAAGAACTAGCCAGTGGGTCGTAACCAACACCTGCGACCCCCCCCCCTATCATCAGCAACGGCTACGATTTCAACAACACAGTGTCACCAACACCAGACACCCCTATATATATTAGCGTTGAATTAAGTTATCATTTATATTTTTCATTTTTCATTTTCTTTAATGTAGGATTAATATTTCATATTTAAGTGTTTTATATTTTATATTTTCTATATAATAAAGTGTTTATGTTTGTCTGTTATTATTTCTTTTTCTATTCACTAATTTTCCTGAGGAGGAGCCAGCCTTGGTAATACTGTCTGAAGTTGTTACAGGGCTGAGTAAGCCTTCACAAGTGGCGACCTTGCCAGGATCAACTCTACTGAATCAAGATTCAACTCCATCTCGAATCTACCATTGGAACTTCAACGCTGCATACCACAGACGGTTACCACCAGCCATGAGTAATCATTCTCTATGGTAGGACTACAGTATAGGTATTTAAAAGATTTGGTGATTGTTATAGTCTCAATTTATTGTAAGTCAAGTCAGGCAGGATATAATATTTAATTAATTCTGCCTCCTAATTGTGTGTGAGCTTGAAACACTTTGGAGGATTAGACTCTAGGGACCCGAGATTTTCCAGTGACAACTTGTTTCATTGAGCTCTTTATTATATCAAGGAACTGTCATAGGAAACTCTTGATTTGTTGGTGAGAAGATTGGATGATCATGGGACCCCATTCTACTTACTGTTTGCTCGGAGCCGGCAATAGAACCCTTCGTTTTCATTAATACATATTGTTTAATTGAAGCAGGGATCGAACCCTCTGGTTTATTTACAGTTTGAGCGGAGCAGGAATTGAACCCTCCATTTTCTTTAATACCCGTTTCATTTCCCCTGATAGTTTAAGTTATTCTTGCAAGTATGGATGAACGCTGGAAGTAAGTTAGGAATAACAGGGAAAAATTTAGAATCTTTCATTAGTGCTAAGATCCAGGAAAGACTTGAAAGAGAGAGAATTGAGAGTGAAGACAGCTAGAAAGGGGAAAGAGAAGAGAATAAGGAGAGAGAGAGAATCGAAAGAGAAGAGAAAAATTAGAGAGAGAGAATTGAGAGAGAAATCCAAGAAAGACAGATAGAAAGAGAGCGAGAAGACCAAAAAGAGCGTGATAGACTTGATCGTGAGGAAAGAGCTAGGGAACGTGAGGAACAAGCTAAGATACGTGAGGAACAGGTTAAATTAAGAGAACTTGAGGAAAGAGCAAAGGATAGAGAAGTTGAGGAAAAAGCTAGAGAACGTGAGGAAAAAGCTAGAGAACGTGAGGAAAAAGCTAGAGAACATGAGTTAATAGAGAGAGAAAAGGATCGCGAGCTCGAAAAATCTTGCCTTGAATTGGAGAATAAAAAGTTAACACTTACACAACAACAATTAGAGGAAGGAGTAATGGAACAATGTTATTCTTCAGTTGTCGTATCAAGTTCGTGTGGAAAAACTAAGTCAAAGTTATTAAGGCACTTAACCGAATTTCTTCGGTAATATTTCTTAAGGATGTTGATATGATAAAGCTTAGGTTTCCCCTTGACTTCTATGAGGTAGTCAACTTTCCCACAAATTTTTAATACTTTATATGGACCTTTCCATGCTACTAATAATTTATTTGACTTGATAGGCAAAAGTACCAGAACTTCATCCCCTACTTTAAAACTTCTCCTCTGACTTTTGGAATCAAAATAGGTTTTGTACTGGTCCATTGAAAAGCTTAGGTTTTTCGAAACTATGTCAGAGGTCTCCTCAAGTTTGGATCTAAGGTCAAGGAGAAACTAAGAAGACTGAACCTCAGCATTTACCTCCTCATTAGTCCATAAGTCATGAAGGATGGACAATGGGCCTCTCGCCTGTCTACCATAGAGAAGTTCAAAAGATGAAAACCCCAAAGAGTCACTGGGAACTTCCCTCATGGCAAACAAAGCACAGGGTAGGTAACGATGCCACTCCTTAGGTTTAAGGGAGCAAAGTTTCCTTAAAATGGACTTGAGAATCGAATGCTGGCGCTCAATCCTCCCATTACAGCTGGGATGATAGGGTGTGGTGAAGAGAGGCTTCACTCCCAGAAGTTGGTATAGATGTTGCATTAAGTCAGATGTGAATTGTGTCCCACGGTCAGACAAAATTTCTCTAGGGATGCCCACTCTGGAGAAGATGGACAAAAGGGCTTCAGCCACCTCTGTAGTGGTTATGGTCTCTAAGGGTATGGCTTCAGGGAAGCTCGAAGCATAATCAATTATTGTTAATATATATCTATGGGCTAGTAACCCCTTCTCCTGTAGACATTTACTAAAAAAGAGAAGACGAAAAACTTTATAAAACTGGGATGCTTAAATGTGCGTGGATGTAGTGCGGATGACAAGAAACAGATGATTGCTGATGTTATGAATGAAAAGAAGTTGGATGTCCTGGCCCTAAGCGAAACAAAGCTGAAGGGGGTAGGAGAGTTTCAGTGGGGGGAAATAAATGGGATTAAATCTGGAGTATCTGAGAGAGTTAGAGCAAAGGAAGGGGTAGCAGTAATGTTAAATGATCAGTTATGGAAGGAAAAAAGAGAATATGAATGTGTAAATTCAAGAATTATGTGGATTAAAGTAAAGGTTGGATGCGAGAAGTGGGTCATAATAAGTGTGTATGCACCTGGAGAAGAGAGGAATGCAGAGGAGAGAGAGAGATTTTGGGAGATGTTAAGTGAATGTATAGGAGCCTTTGGACCAAGTGAGAGAGTAATTGTGGTAGGGGACCTGAATGCTAAAGTAGGAGAAACTTTTAGAGAGGTGTGGTAGGTAAGTTTGGGGTGCCAGGTGTAAATGATAATGGGAGCCCTTTGATTGAACTTTGTATAGAAAGGGGTTTAGTTATAGGTAATACATATTTAAGAAAAAGAGGATAAATAAGTATACAAGATATGATGTAGGGCGAAATGACAGTAGTTTGTTGGATTATGTATTGGTAGATAAAAGACTGTTGAGTAGACTTCAGGATGTACATGTTTATAGAGGGGCCACAGATATATCAGATCACTTTCTAGTTGTAGCTACACTGAGAGTAAAAGGTAGATGGGATACAAGGAAATAGAAGCATCAGGGAAGAGAGAGGTGAAGGTTTATAAACTAAAAGAGGAGGCAGTTAGGGTAAGGTATAAACAGCTATTGGAGGATAGATGGGCTAATGAGAGCATAGGCAATGGGGTCGAAGAGGTATGGGGTAGGTTTAAAAATGTAGTGTTTAGAGTGTTCAGCAGAAGTTTGTGGTTACTGGAAAGTGGGTGCAGGAGGGAAGAGGAGCGATTGGTGGAATGATGATGTAAAGAGAGTAGTAAGGGAGAAAAAGTTAGCATATGAGAAGTTTTTACAAAGTAGAAGTGATGCAAGGAGGAAGAGTATATGGAGAAAAAGAGAGAGGTTAAGAGGTGGTGAAGCAATGTAAAAAGAGAGCAAATGAGAGAGGGGGTGAGATGTTATCAACAAATTTTGTTGAAAATAAGAAAAAGTTTTGGAGTGAGATTAACAAGTTAAGAAAGCCTAGAGAACAAATGGATTTGTCAGTTAAAAATAGGAGAGGAGAGTTATTAAATGGAGAGTTAGAGGTATTGGGAAGATGGAGGGAATATTTTGAGGAATTGTTAAATGTTGATGAAGTAGGGAAGCTGTGATTTCGTGTATAGGGCAAGGAGGAATAACATCTTGTAGGAGTGAGGAAGAGCCAGTTGTGAGTGTGGGGGAAGTTCGTGAGGCAGTAGGTAAAATGAAAGGGGGTAAGGCAGCAGGAATTGATGGGATAAAGATAGAAATGTTAAAAGCAGGTGGGGATATAGTTTTGGAGTGGTTGGTGCAATTATTTAATAAATGTATGGAAGAGGGTAAGGTCCCTAGGGATTGGCAGAGAGCATGCATAGTTCCTTTGTATGAAGGCAAAGGGGATAAAAGAGAGTGCAAAAATTATAGGGGGATAAGTCTGTTGAGTATACCTGGTAAAGTGTATGGTAGAGTTATAATTGAAAGAATTAAGAGTAAGACGGAGAATAGGATAGCAGATGAACAAGGAGGCTTTAGGAAAGGTAGGGGGGGTGTGGACCAGGTGTTTACAGTGAAACATATAAGTGAACAGTATTTAGATAAGGCTAAAGAGGTCTTTGTGGCATTTATGGATTTGGAAAAGGCGTATGACAGGGTGGATAGGGGGGCAATGTGGCAGATGTTGCAAGTGTATGGTGTAGGAGGTAGGTTACTGAAAGCAGTGAAGAGTTTTTACGAGGATAGTGAGGCTCAAGTCAGAGTATGTAGGAAAAGAGGAAATTTTTTCCAGTAAAAGTAGGCCTTAGACAAGGATGTGTGATGTCACCGTGGTTGTTTAATATATTTATAGATGGGGTTGTAAGAGAAGTAAATGCGAGGGTCTTGGCAAGAGGCGTGGAGTTAAAAGATAAAGAATCACACACAAAGTGGGAGTTGTCACAGCTGCTCTTTGCTGATGACACTGTGCTCTTGGGAGATTCTGAAAAGAAGTTGCAGAGATTGGTGGATGAATTTGGTTGGGTGTGCAAAAGAAGAAAATTAAAGGTGAATATAGGAAAAGAGTAAGGTTATGAGGATAACAAAAAGATTAGGTGATGAAAGATTGGATATCAGATTGGAGGGAGAGAGTATGGGGGAGGTGAACGTATTCAGATATTTGGGAGTGGACGTGTCAGCGGATGGGTCTATGAAAGATGAGGTGAATCATAGAATTGATGAGGGAAAAAGAGTGAGTAGTGCACTTAGGAGTCTGTGGAGACAAAGAAAATTTGTCCTTGGAGGCAAAGAGGGGAATGTATGAGAGTATAGTTTTACCAACGCTCTTATACGGGTGTGAAGCGTGGGTGATGAATGTTGCAGCGAGGAGAAGGCTGGAGGCAGTGGAGATGTCATGTCTGAGGGCAATGTGTGGTGTGAATATAATGCAGAGAATTCGTAGTTTGGAAGTTAGGAGGAGGTGCGGGATTACCAAAACTGTTGTCCAGAGGGCTGAGGAAGGGTTGTTGAGGTGGTTCGGACATGTAGAGAGAATGGAGCGAAAAAGAATGACTTCAAGAGTGTATCAGTCTGTAGTGGAAGGAAGGCGGGGTAGGGGTCGGCCTAGGAAAGGTTGGAGGGAGGGGGTAAAGGAGGTTTTGTGTGCGAGGGGCTTGGACTTCCAGCAGGCATGCGTGAGCGTGTTTGATAGGAGTGAATGGAGACAAATGGTTTTTAATACTTGACGTGCTGTTGGAGTGTGAGCAAAGTAACATTTATGAAGGGATTCAGGGAAACCGGCAGGCCGGACTTGCGTCCTGGAGATGGGAAGTACAGTGCCTGCACTCTGAAGGAGGGGTGTTAATGTTGCAGTTTAAAAACTGTAGTGTAAAGCACCCTTCTGGCAAGACAGTGATGGAGTGAATGATGTTGAAAGTTTTTCTTTTTCGGGCCACCCTGCCTTGGTAGGAATCGGCCAGTGTGATAATAATAATAATAATAATATATCTATGTCCCCCAGATGAAAGTGGAGATAAAGGACCAACGATGTCAATAGCTACTGTTTCAAAAGGTACCGTAAAGACTGGCATTTTGACCGTAGGTACTCGCCTGGTACCTCGAGAGGATGACAGTTGGCAAACTTTACCCGATCTACAATAGGTAGTGATATCTGAGGACATTTTTGGCCAAAAATAGGTTTTCCTAATTTTATTTAAGGTTTTACGATGCGAGAAATGTCCTGCCACTGGCAGGTCATGAGCCATTTTAAGAACAGTCTCTCTGCATTGACTTGGAACAACTAAGATGGAATAGTCTGTCTCATCTGAATTTAATTTAAATACTGACTTGTACAAGATACCTTTTATATATTCAAATTTATATGAAAAGTTTTTCCTTTGGATAACTTGATTTTGTTTAGCGGCATTATGGCAATTCTGAAGAGAAGGGCAATTACGTTGTAAATTGACAAAGGAGTCCATCGATATATCTAAAGGCTTAAAGTCAGGGAAAATCGAAGGATGGGTAGTAGGAGAAGCCTGGGCTTTGGACTGAGCCCTAGTCAAGACATTTATGGTATCGGAGGTGATATCTTCACTTTCATCTAACAAGTGAACCGGTGATCCTACTACCTCGCTTTCGAGAGTAGCATCACTGGTTTTTAATCCCACATGAATCTCACGAGACATTGTCTCATCTGAACTTTCGAGGGACTTCTCTGACTCTACAGAAAGAGGATCTGAAACACCTATGTCCATCTTTGGTGATGAAAGGTGAACCTCAGAAGGAAGAACGGCACCTTTTGCATTACCTATTAGTACGGAGCAAGAAGTGATGGGAGCTAGTACGGCTTCAGACCAACCTGTGAACCATTTAGACCTAATGTAACAACGGATGGTAGGAAAAGTGTCCGTACGGCCCAAGTAGTCTGAAAGTATAGCAGAGGAATGAGTTTCTTCACAGAATAGCCGTGAGTATTCTATCCCGATGACAGGAAAGCAGTTTCCTTACCGCTGCAATGATGAGGGGTTACGTCCTGCAATTTCATACAGGTGCACAGGTAATTAAATCCAAAAAGGGGAAGTCTCAGGACGTTAGTCCATCTCCATCAGTTCTACTCATTGATTGGCAGGTGACCCTTTCTGTAATCCAAGCTGGAAAAATAGACAGGTTACCCACTGCTTAAGAAATCACTCTCCATGATAATTACAATACCTAAAAGATGTGGTGATTATTACAACAGTCAACTTAGAGCAAGACTGAAAGGACTAAGTTTATTATTGGTCAAAAGTGAAGCTTTCAACCAATAAATCCACTAGAATACAAGGCAGGCATGTACTTACAGTAGTGCTGGGAGCTGTGAGTCTAGTGATTACCGTTTGGACCGGACCCCCCACACGTCACCTTTCGGGGGGGGGGAAGGAGGGGAAGGGATAGCGGGAGCTTGACTTACCCTACCTTAACAAGTAGCCAGCAATGAAACTATTGTTACTATATACTCCCTCGCTACTCCTATCTATTGAACTTTTCCCTCACAGACCATACAAGTTGAGCCCAAGATTGCTGAGTAGATGTGCAGATCAGATAGCAGCACCTCTAGCTCGCATCTTTCAGCACTACCAAGTACAGTGTAAATGTCCCTCTCTGTGGAAAGAGACAAATGTAGTCCGTGTTCATAAAAAGAAGAGCAGAGTAGAAATCAGCAACTACAGACCAGTGTCACTCCTGTCAGTCACTGGTAAGAGCCTTGAGAAAATGATCTTACGGCAAATAACAAGAGTTTTTCGAACCCCCTGTGTGACTGTCATCTCCACTAAGTGGCATTAGTCACTGGATGAATCCAAAATCAGCTGTGTAGTAGCACTGGACATTGCTGGTACTTCCGACCGAGTATGACACCAGAGATTCTTGCAAAACTGTAAATACCGGAAATTGCAGGCTCTTCACTATTCCTCCTCAGTGATTACTTTCAAGGTAGATCTCTAAGTGTAGTTCTCAGTGGGACAGAGTCAGCAAGACATCCTATCTAGGCAAGTGTTCCCCAGGGAAGCGTGCTTGGTCCATTGTTATGAAATGTGTACTTCAGTGACCTTCATATCATTCCAGAATCGCATGCATATGAAGATGACAGCAGTGACGTTTACTTATCCCAGAGAGGAAATGCCAGCTGCTCTAAGCAACATCAATCACCAGCTGAGAACTATATCAGCCTCGGGAAACCGATGGCGGGTAACATTTACTCCTGAGAAAACACAAATAATGATTGGCTTAAGACACTAAGATGGTAATGCCGGAGCAGTATTATGTAAGAATGGGAGATTATTGGTAACTGGGGACGAAGTTGATATCCCTGGGGTGAAATTTGACTCCAAACTGCCCTTGAAGAACCTTGTAAATATTGGAAGCAAACCGTCAATAAGCTTATAGCACGTCGAGGTATATATCGCATTTGCTCGATAATAGAAGTAGCAAGATTCTGTACAAGGCACAAGTACGCACACACACACATTGAGTATGCTTCACTTTCTTGGATTGCCTGCCCTCCCCTCTCATCTGCGACTTCTTGACAGAGTAGAGAACAGAGCAAGACGCCTCATCTCTCGCCTGGACCCAGTCTGGATAGATCTGTATTTCAGCAGAACCTTCAACACCGAAGGGATGTGGGCGGCCTTACTGTTATGTACAAAGTCCATTTTATGAAACTACCACACTTGGCTCCACTTCGAGGACAGCGAGAAATTAGCTTTTACACATCAAGACGGGCAGCAAGCAGCAACTTCACTCAATACCATTCTCCAGAAAATCGCTACAACTGTGATCATTTATTCCTAGGATGACTTAAGTCTGGAACATGTTCGTACAGTATAATGAAATCAACGAAATAATGTCAGTTCATCAAATGAAATTGCTGGCCCACAAATGGCTCCAGCTTTTCCTTGTTCCATATTTGTATGTCTCATAACAGTAAAAGGCTTTTAAATGAGCTGATGTAGGTAACAGCTCTTAGCTTGTAAATAAAGTTTGGAATCCCTAACCTATTCTTGTAAGATAGATGGATAGATAGATAGAAAAAAGAAAGAAAGAGAGAGAGAGAGAGAGAGAGAGAGAGAGAGAGAGAGAGATAATGATTTTATGAATAAATGGAGAGACACCCTTCGCTACTCAAAATGCTTCAAGGGCTTCCTGGCATTGAGCAACAAGTCTGTCACCCCAAGGTATCAGACAGAGAGGAAACGAGTTAAGTGCTGAGACATCTGGCCTAGAGGGAACGAGTGAATTTGTCAGCTGCAGAAAGGGATTTGGTGATTCAAGACCTCAAATAAAGTCACTCGTTAGACTGTCACCTGCTATGACCTACTTTTCAACTGGTATTTAGCTAAACTGACTAACATCAGGTAGTCATATTGTAATAAAGTTGGTAGAGTCGAAATAATGTTGGTAGAATTGTAATAATGTTGGTAGAATTGTAATAATGTTGGTAGAATTACCGTCAATATGTTAGATAAAAGGCCACAAGTGCAACTAATGTGACATTTTATTGACAAGCAATAAAGATTTCATTAAATGCCGCATTAGTTGCACTTGTGTCCATTTACCTAACATCAGTTGGTCAGTTTAGTAGACAAACTATGTCTAACAAAAAAGTTCTTGTCAAAATCATGCCATATTATTCAGTAATATACATTTTAAACAGGGATATTAGGTTAAAAAGGGGTAAAAAAAAAATACCGAAAAGTTCAGAAAACCCACATGTGTATCGCTAGGTATCTTTTTTTTAAAAATTCCGCCTACTGCGTAAGGGGGAATTTTTCAAATAAAGATAACTAACTTCTGCAAAGTTTTTAATCATCATATGAGAAGGTTCCTAACGTGGAAATATTTGTGCTTAAGCTTTAGGTAAACAGGGGGAAAAGCGAAAGTAGAAATAGTGTACTTTTAACTCCCGGTGGGGCGGGGGTGGGTTAGGGCCCTCGTGGCCTAGCTACAAAGCTTGGTTAACAGGGGGCCCGGGTTCGTTTCCCCGCACGGTAAAAACTTTTCGAGGGTTACCTTATATCTGTTTCCTTTTACTTTCAGAAAGTAGGAACCTGGGTGTTAGTTGACGGGGTGTGGGTCGCACCCTGGGGACAAGTTTAAAGGGGCCAAAATTGAAATGGGAGACAGTCCTTGATAAACGCACGCTTTCAGGGGGTTACCCGGGTGGCAAACCCCCCCGAGGATAAAAATCCGAACAAAAATTTTTATCTTCCTTTATTATAATACTTGACAAACCCTTCCTGATTGTAGCGGGAAAAAAAAGTAACCCCAAATTCCAGTGACTTCACTTCCATCTTAAGGCCAGAATAAACTTGGAGAAGCAACAAGTGGTAATGATCTCATAATAACTGAAAGAAAACATTTAACGTTACGAAGTGTTTGTCACTCAACAATATTTTGAAACTAACAACAATGGACTTTGTTACTGTTGTTTTATTGTCACCTCAAGTACTGTGTTACTTCTTAAAATCTCGAATTTCAAGCTCTAATCACTCTTAATTTTTGTGAATTTCTTGGATAAATCTAGATGCCAACTAGCAAAAAATTATTTCGCATGGCCGACGAGGAATAGGATAGAACACAGAAGGGATGGAGACGAAACAAAATGAATCCCGAAGGGGAAAGGGGAGGAAACATACAACCCACAAGGTTTGGGGAAAAGAAATGACATAAACCCGAAGTTAGGAAACGAAATGACATAGAACCCAGAAGGCTAGGAGACGATATAACATAGAACTCAGAATGCTAGGAGACGATATAACATAGAACCCAGAAGGCTAGGAGACGATATAAAATAGCACGCAAAAGGCTAGCGACGAAATAAAACAACCCAGAAGGTAGGGGAGAAAAAAACATAGAACCCCGAAGGGGAGGAGAAAATTTAAAATAGAAAACCCCGAAGGTAGGAGACGAAATAAATAGAAAACCAGAAAGCTGGAGACAAATAACATAGAACCCCGGGCTAGGAGACGAAATAACATAGAAAAAGAAAGCTAAGCAAAAAAAACATACAACCCAAAGGCTAGGAGACGAAATAACAAGAACCCCGAAAGGTGGAGACGTATAAAAATAGCACGCAGAGGGTTGGGGACAATTTAAAATAGACCCAGAAGGTAGGAGACGATATAAAAGAACCCCAAAAACTAGCAGACGAAATAACATCAACCAGAAGGCAGGGGACAAAAAAAACATAGAACCCCGAATGTTAGGGATGAAATAACATAGAACCCAGAAGGCGGAAAAAGACGAAAACATAGAACTCAGGAGGTAGGAGACGATATAACATAGCAGGTGAAGGCTAGCATCGAAAAAACTACAACACAGAAGGCTTAAGACGAAATAAAGAGAACCAAGAAGGCAAGGAGACGATATAAATAGAACCCAAAGGAAAGGAGACGAAAAACATACAACCCAGAAGGCTAGGAGACGAAGTAACATAGAACCAGAGGCTAGGAGCGTTATAAAATAGCAACAGAAACAGCAACGAAATAACATAAGAAAAACTAAGAAAAAGGAACACGCAGAAGCCTACTGGGCCCAGCGGGGGGAGGGCCAAGTCTCCTACCGGGCTTAAGCCGTGCCCCCAAACCCCTGTCAGGTCGGGGTCACTTTAAATTTAAAGGGGGAACAGGCAAAAGGCCTGGTAGCAAAAAGCAACGGGTCTAACTCAACCCCCCCCACATTACTCATGTATTTATCCAACCAAAATTTTTAAAAGCTAAAAAACTTTCCCGGGCCTCTATAAAGGGTTATTGGGTTTTTTCCCAACCATCCAAAAACTCTTTTAAACCAAACCCGTACTTTCCTATATCCTTCCTGAATCTAAATTTTTTCCAAATTTAAAAACCCTTTTGCTGCGAGTCCTTTTTGGCTAATATTTTCAGCACACTATTTCCCATCCCCTTTTTTTATTCCTGCCCTTCCTTTATACACCTCAATTACCCCCCTAATTCTACCCCCTTTCTAGAGAGTCCCAGTTTCAGGGCCCTTGTCTACCCCAATGGGGAAGGTTTTTAAAAATTGGGATAAAACTTTTATCCCCCTTTGTACTTTTTCCCAAAAAGAATTTTTTATCCATTCTTAATACGGTGCCCAAAAACTGTGCACCCAATAATGTAAAAGGGGCCAAACCCAAGGATGTTTAGATTTGGAAAAAACAACCTGAGGACTTCCTATTATTTTTGTTTCTTGATATGAACCCAAAGGTTTCTTAGTTTTATTGCGAAAATTTAAAATGCACTGTTGTCTTGGTTTCAGATTACTGCAAACCCAGAACCCCCTAAATTTTTTTCCGAAATCCAATATTAAGATCTACTTTATTTAGTTTTTTATGTGGAAGGGTTTATTATCCTGCCCCAAACATTTAAAAACCTTTGCATTTGTCTATTTTAAAAACTGATCTGCCCTTCCCGACCACTGCATCAGCTATTCAAATCTTCCTGAGTGCTCGAATGCCCCTCGGCAGAATGAATTCGACGGCCAAATTTTGGTGTCACCCCGGAAAACTTGCCAAAGTCCTCTTTATGCCCCCCTCTTTTGGTCTTTTTTATGTAGATTGTGAACAGCAGGGGGCCCAACACTGCCCCCTGTGGAACCCCGCTCGTGACGCTTCCCCACTCTTTTTTCTCCCCTTTTAAAGCAAACTTTTCTGTCCCTATTTGTCAACCATGCCTTATCCGGGAAAAAATTTTCCTCCTATTCCATGTGTTTTTAATTTCCTAAACAGTCTTGATGTGGGACCCTGTCAAAAGCCTTACTGAAGTCCAAAAAAAACCCCAATATCATATTCATTACCATGTTTCTACCTCCTCAAATACCTTAGTGAAAAAAGTTAATAAACTCGAAAGGAGGAACCCCCCTTTTGGGAAAACCTGCTGAAATTCGTTGATTAATTTACGCTTTTCAAAGGTGGACAAAACAGCCTCGGCAATTATTAAAATTCCAAAAAAATTTCCCACAAAGGAGGTTAGCTTTTTGGGGTCTACGGGTTCGAAGCAAAGGACCTGTCACCTGTTTTGAAAATAGGTACCCAATTTGCCTTTTTCCACTTATCTGGCACCATGCCAGTTTGTAGTGATATTTTAAAAAGATTGGCCAAAGGTGGGGTAAGCTCCTTTACTTTCCCTTTTAGAACCCTTGCATACATTTCACGGGGCCGGGGGATTTGTTGGTTTTAATTTACAATTTGCCAAAGGGAAACCATTTTCCACTTGTGCCCCAATCGGGCACGTTTTAAAAATCGTCCTGTTTACAAAAATTTTTATCATTACGGGAAATATCGCTGGTATCCTCCTGTTTTAAAAACCCTGAGGGGAAAAGTATGTGTTAAAAATTCTACACATTTCCTTATCACTTCAGTGAGCTGACCCGGGGAAAATTTTTTGAGTGGGCCTATCTTGTCCCTGATCTTACTTCGGGTATACCTGAAAGAATGCTTTTGGGTTTGTTTTTCGATTCTCTTGCAACTTTAACCTCATAATCTTTTTTTGTTTTTCAAATTTCCCTTTTTTTTTTCTCTTTTTAAAATAAAATTTTATCGTTTTCCCCCTTTTTTTGTCCCTTCCTTTTTTGATTTGCCTATTTTATCCTCTTTTTTTGGGAAAAAATCGATTTTTTTAATTATTTTTTAAACCTTTTAGGATAATTTTTTGTTTGATCTGATTTCCCTTTTTGGGAAACCCAAAATTTTAAACTGAGAAAGGGCTAGAATTTTTGCCCGGGAAAGCATCATATCGGCAACCATCCCCCCACCTACCTGCCCCTTTAGTCGGGTAAATTCCAGTTCAGCCCCCCTAAGAAATTTTTCAGTCCTATAAAATCACCCAAGTGAAAGTAAAGGGACGGAGACTTTTAAAGCCCTTATTAGGGGGAAATTTCCCTGATATTTTAAAAATGAGTTTTATTTTTGATCCTTTCCCCAAACTCATCATTAAAACCCCAAGATTATTAATTTTGTGTTTTTCCCACTGGCAAGAACCAAGTCAAGGAGGTTATTTTTCCCCAGTTGGCTCGGGCAAAACGTTTTAAAAAAAAATCCTGGAACGTATCCCAAAAAAGTCACCTGACTCTAAAATTTTTCCCGTCCCAAAATTTCCCCCATTTAATCTGTCTATAGTTGAAATCTTCCCCTTAGCACTACTTTTTCCCTATGTAGATGCCCTTACAATTTCGTCCCATAGAAGTTTACTGCATCCCCATCAAAAATTTTGGGGGGCCCTGTAAATAAAACCCAAAATTAGTTTTTCTCGGCCCTCGAGAAACTGTAACCAAAAAACGGGGTTCCCGTGGCGGGGCCCTTTTTAATTTAATATCTTTTTCTAACAAAACAATTTTTAAAATTTTCCCTGACATACATCGCTACTCCACCACCTTTCCTGTTGCCCTGTCAAATGTGGAAAAAATTTTTTGCCCCTTTTATGTGGGCATTCAGAGGGATTCTCTTTCAGATTGAGGCCGGTCTCTGTTATACAATAAAATTATGTTTCTTTTCACTTGCAAAATTTAAACTTAGCTCATCTATTATTTCTTACACTCCTGCTATTAGTATAGAAACCTTAAGGGGGCTAGTCCCTTGCTGCCCTCTGCGTCCCCCTTTGTTTGCGACCGATCTATTGTTTTTTAATTTTTTTAAAATTCATGCTGAATGCCTTTTATTTCATTTACTGTTTTTCCCAAAAAAAGTGTTGCAAAACCTTTTCTTGTTTCCCACACACACCCATACCCCTATCTTCCATCATTTAAAAAACATAGGCATTTTACCAATGGGGCCCTTTTCAATCGAGTCTTTCAAGTGATACCAAAAACCCAAGTGAGGGGGGTAAAACCCACAAAACCCCCGCAACCCCATTGGGCCCCAAAAGGTTCCTCCCTTCCCAAGGGGAAGGGGGGTTGCCCCCCCCCCCCCCCGGGCCCCCCCCATCCCCCGGTCCCCCCCAACCAACAATTTTTACCCAATTTTAAAAGATTTTTATTTCAAAAAAATTTCAACCCTTTTTCTAGGCAAAAATTTCCCCAAAAAATTTTTTTCCCCTTTTTTAAAGGGAACCCCCCCCAAAACTTAATGAAAATTTTTGCTGACCTGTACTTTTTTCTTTGCAGCTCCCCTTTTCTCCACCCTTCCCTTTATTTTTCCCCCAAATGGACGATAATGGGCTTGTTTCCCCTTACCCGGGCATGATATTATCCCGCCTTTTTGACAATGTCCCCCCAAAACCAGCTCCCGGGAAGCAAAACTCTATCTCTCATCTTCTTATTCCCATTACAAAAAGCACGGTCATAAAATTTTCCTGGAACCCCCAACCACAAGGGAAAGCCTTACCTCCTTACAGGGGGAGTGTAAACCCCTTCCCCTTTACTGGCCACTGAAATACATTCATCCCGAAAAAAACGAAAGCGATTTCTACCTTCCCGATCTTCCTCTTAACTTTCCTTTCTCTGATGCGCCCCCATTACTGTGAACCCTCGCCACTTGTAGGGAGGTGCCGGAATGCAAACCCCACTGTGGTTTCCGTTGCAAACCCCCCCAACTACAGCCCCCTCACAGCGAAAAGACAGACTGCCCCACTTTTTTTTTTTTGAAGCCTCATTCCCCCCCAAATCCAGCCACCACCACTCTCTCCCAGACCCCTTGAGGGGACCTTCAGCCTCCCCAATCTCCCCCCTGGAGAAGCCCAAACCTCCTCCTTCAAAACCCCCCAAACCCCCAATTTTTTAAAAAACTGCAGAAGCAAGCCATTTCTTTGTAACCGCCACGCTAAAACCCCAAAGCAGCACAGGGTCTGTGACCTCACTGAAAACTGACCCCTGGCGGGCTGAAAGACTGAAACCCCCGGCGACTGACACAGAACCCAGAAGGCTGGAGATAAAATAAAAATTTGAACCCAGAAAGGGTAAAAGATGAAATAAAAATAGAAACCCAGAAAGGGTAGGAGACGAAGTAAAAGAGAACACAGGAGGCTAGGAGGGCAAAAAATTTTAATAACCCTGGGAGCAGGCTAAATACGAAATAAAACAAACCCCGAAGGCTAGGAAAAACGAAAAAACAGAGGGAAACAAGAAAAAAAAGAGACTATATAACAGAACATAGAAAGCTAGCAGACGAAATGACATAGAATCCAGAAGGCTAGGAGACGAAATAACATAGAACCCAGAAGGTTAAGAGACGAAATAACATAGAACCCAGAATGCTAGGAGACGAAATAACAGAGAACCAGAAGGCTAAGGAGGAAGAACCAGAAATAACATACAACCCAGAAAGCTAGAAGACGATATAACAGAGAACCAAGAAGGTAGGAGACAAAATAACATAGAACCAAGAAGGCTAGGAGACGATATAGCATAGAACCCAGAAGGCTAGGAGACGAAATAGCATAGAACCCAGAAGGCTAGGAGACGAAATAACATAGAACCAAGACGGCTAGGAGACGAAATAAACATACAACCCAAAAAGGCTAGGAGACCAAATAACATAGAGCCTAGAAGGATAGGAGACAAAATAGCATAGAACCCAAAAGGCTAGGAGACAAAGTAACATGGAACCAAAAAGACTAGGAGACGAAATATGATAGAACCCAGAAGGTTAAGGAGACGAAATAACATAGGCCCAAAAAGGCTAGAAGACGAAATAACAAAGAACTCAGAAGGCTAGGAGACGAGATAAATAGAACCCAGAAGGATAGGAGAAGAAATAATATAGAACCCAGAAGGCTAGGAGACGAAATAACATAGAACCCAGAAGCAAAGGGGACGAAATAACATAGAATCCAGATGGCTAGGAGGCGAAATAACATAGAACAAAGAAGGATTGGAGAAGATATAACAAAAAATCCAGAAGTCTAGGAAACGATATAACATAGAACCCAGAAGGTTAGGAGACGAAATAACATAGAACCCAGATGGCTAGGAGACGAAATATTATAAAATCCAGAAGGCTAGGAGACGAAATCACATAGAAACCAGAAGGCTAGGAGACGAAATAACATAGGACCCAGAGGGATAGAAGACTAAATGACGTAGAACCCAGAAAGCTGGAGACGAAATAACATAGAACCCAGGAGGCTAGGAGACAAAATAACATAAAACCCAGAAGGCTAGGAGACGAAATAACATAGAACCCACAGGGCTAGGAAACGAAATTACATACAACCCAGAGGGCTAGGAGGTGAAATAACATACAACCCAGAAGATTACCAGACGAAATAATATAGGATGCAGAAGGCTATGAGACGATATAACGTAGAACCCAGAAGGTTAGGAGACGATATAACATGGAATCCAGAAGGATAGGAGACGAAATAACATAGGGCCCAGAAGGCTAGGAGACGAAGTAACATAGAAACCAGAAGGCTAGAAGAAGATATAACATAGAACACAGAAGGCTATGAGAGGATACAACATAGAACCAAGAAGGCTAGGAGACGAAATAACATAGAACCCAGAAGGCTAGGAGAAGAAATAACATAGAACAAAGAAGGATAGGAGACGAAATAACATAGATCCCAGAAGTTTAGAGAAGAAATAACAGAACCCAGAAGGCCAGGAGACGAAATAACATAGAACAAAGAAGGTTTGGAGAAGATATAACAAAAAATCCAGAAGTCTAGGAGACGATGTAACATAGAACCCAGAAGGCTAGGAGACGAAATAACATAGAACGCAGAAGGCTAGGAGACGAAATATCATAGAACATAGATGGCTAAGAGAAGAAATAACATAGAACCAAGAAGCCTGTAGAAGATTACAACTAAAATACCAGAAGATAGGAGACGAAATAACATAGAACCCACAAGCCTAGGAGACGATATAACATAGAACCAGAAGGCTAAGACACGAAATAACATAGAACCAAAGACTAAGAGAAGAAATAACATAGAACCCAGAAGGCTACAAGACGAAATAATAGACAAAGCTAGAACGAAATACAAGAACGCAGACTCTAGAGAACGAAATAACATAAACATAGAGGCTAGGAGAAGAAATAACATAGAACCAAAAAAGTAGGAGGAGATATAACATAGAACCCAGAAGGACAGAGAACAAATAACATAGAACAAAGAAGGCCTGGAGAAGATATAACAAAAAACCCAGAAGGATAGAAGACGATATAACATAGAACCCAGAAGGCTAGGAGACGAAATAACATAGAACCAAAGGGCTAGAAGACGAAATAACATACAACCCAGAAGGTTAAAAGACAAATAACATAAAAGCCAAAGCTTGAAGACGAAGTAACATAGAACCCAGAAGGCTTGAAGACGAAGTAACATAGAACCCAGAAGGACATGAGACGAAATAACATAGAACCCGAAGGCTGGGGAAAGAAATAACATAGAATGCAGAAGGTTGAAGATGAAATAAATGAACCAAAAGGCAGGAAAAAAATAACATGGAACCAAAAGGAAAAGACGAAATAACATAAACCCAGAAAATAGGAAAAAAAATACAGAGAGCGTAAAGATAGAGACGAAATACATTTAAAACCCCCAAAGGCAAGGGGACGAAATAACAAGAACCAAAAGGTTTAAAAAAAATACAACAAAAAAACCCGAAGTCTTGGGACGTGTAACATAAACCCCAAAAAGGGTAGGAACGATATAACATAGAAACCCCGAAGGGAAAAAGATCAATAAAATAGAACCCAGAAGGCTAAAAACGAATAACGAGAACCCAGAAGGTTAGGGGGAAAAAAAAACAAGAACCAAGAAGGCCCAGGAGACAAAATAACATAGAACCCCGAAGGCTAGGAACAAATACAAAACCCACAAGCTAGGGGACAAAAAACATAGAACCCAGAAGCAAAAGGGGACAAATAGCATAGAACGCAGATGGGTAGGAGGAGAAATAACAAAAACAAAAAGGTTGGGGAAAATTAAAAAAAAATCCACAATCTAGGAGACGATATAAAATAGAACCCAAAGCCAAGGAGACGAAGTAACATAGAACCCAGTTGCTAGGGGAAAGAAATAACATAGAACCTAGAAGGTTAGGAGACGAAATAAAATAAAATCCCCAAAACAAAGGGGACAAAAAAACAAGGGGCCCAAAAGGGGTGAAAACTAAATACAAACCCCCAAGTTTTGGGGCGAAAAAAAAAAGAACCCCGGGGGCAGGGACAAAATAACAAAAACCCGAAAGAGGAGCGAAATAACAAAAAACTCAAGGGCAGAAGGAAATAACATACAACCCAGAAAGGCTACCAGACGAAATAATAAGGATCGAAGGGTAGGAGACGATATAACTAAACCCGAAGGTTTGGAGACGAATAACTGGGAAACCCAGAAGGTAGGAGACAAATAACTAGACCCAGAAGGGGAGGAGACGAATAAAATAGAAACCAAAAAGCTTTAAACGATATAACATAGAAAACAGAATCTATGAGACGATACAACTAGAACCCCAGAAGGCTAGGAACGAAACAAAATAGAACCCAGAAGCTAGGGAAAGAAATAACATAAAACCCAGAAGAAAGAGACGAAAAAACACAGCCCCAAAGTTTTAAAAGGAAGAAATAAAATAAACCCAGAAAGGGCCCGGAGACAAATAACATAAACAAAGAAGCTTTGGAAGATAAACAAAAAAAAACCAGAATCTAGGAGACAATGTAAAAAGAACCCAGAAGGCTAGGAACAAAAAACATAAACACAGAAGGGTGGGGAAAGAAATAACATAAAAAACAGAAGCACAGACGAAATAATAAAAACCCAGAAGGCTAGGAGCGAAATAACATAGAACCAAGAAGGATAGAAGACGAAATAACAAAGAACCCAAAGGCGGGGACGAAAAACATAGAACCCAGATCTAAGGACGAAATAACGTAGAACCCAGAAGGGTTTTTGAGCAAAAACATAGAACTCCGAAAGGGTAAAGGAAAAATAACAAGAACCCCAAAGGGGGGGAGAAAGAAATACATAGAACCCAGAAACTAGGACAAAAAAAAACATAGAAAAACCCCGAATCAAAAGAACAAATAACATAAACCCCTATCATTGGGGTTCGATAACTGGATGGGGGAAAAATCTCACGTAGGGTGGTTAGTACGTGAAATATGTAACGGAAAGAATTTGGGAACACAATCAGCCCCCTTCCTCCCCCTGCCCCTCTCTCAGCTGCCCTACCAGTCCTAGCGGGAGGCACTCAAAAATAGTATGGTCACACAACAGAATAACAGTCATGACTCACACCCAAGGGGGGGAACAAACAACATAGAACAAAGAAGCTTGGAGAAGTATAACAAAAAAACCAGAATCTAGGGGACATATAAAAATAGAACCCAGAAGGTTAGGAGACATATAACATGGGAAACCCGAAGGGTAGGAGACAAATAACAAGGGCCCAGAAGGCTAGGAGACGAAGTAAAAATAGAAACCAGAAGGCTAGAAGAAATATAACTAGAACCAAATATAGACAAAACAAAATAGAACCCAAAAGGGTGGGGACAAATAACATAGAACCCAGAAGGCTAGGAGAAGAAATAACATAGAGCCTAGAAGGATAGGAGACAAAATAACATAGAACCCAGAAGGCTAGGAGACAAAATAACTTAGAGCCTAGAAGAATGGGAGACGAAATAACATAGAACCAAGAAGGATAAGAGACGAATAACATAGAACGCACAAGGCTAGGAGACGAAATAACATAGAACGCACAAGGCTAGGAGACGAAATAACATAGAACCAAGAACTCTAGGAGACGAAATAACATAGAATCCAAATAGTTAGGAGAAGAAATAACATAGAACCCATAAGGCTAGGAGACGAAATAAATAGAACCCAAAAGGCTAGAGACGAAAATAACATAGAACCCACAAGGAAATAGGAGAAGAAATAACATTGAACCCAGAAGGCTAGGAGAAAAAATAACATAGAGCCTAGAAGGATAGGAGATGAAATAACATAGAACCCAGAAGGCTAGGAGAACGAAAAAAACGTGAACCAAGAAGTCTAGGAGACGATATAACATAGAACCAAGAAGGATAAGAGACGAAATAATATAGAACCCAGAGAATAGGAAACAAAATAACAAAGAGCTTAGAAGGATAGGAGACGAAATAACATTGAACCCACAAGGCTAGGAGACAAAATAACATAGAACCCAGATGGCTAAGAGAAGAAATAACATAGAACCCAGACGGCTAGGAGAAGAAATAATATCGAACCAAGAAGGCTAGGAGAAGATATATCAAAAAATCCAGAAGTCTAGGAGACGATGAAACATATAACCCCCAAGTCTAGGAGTCTATGTAACATAGAACCCAGAAGGTTAAGAGACGAAATAACATAGAACCCGGAAGTCTAGGAGAAGAAATAACATAGAACCCAGAAGGCCAGTAGAAGAAATAACATAGAACAAAGAAGGCCTGGAGAAGATATAACAAAAAATCCAGAAGTCTAGAAGACGATATAACATAGAACCCAGAAGGCTAGGAGACGAAATAACATAGAACCCAGAAGGCTAGGAGACAAAATAACATAGAGCCTAGAAGGATAGGAGACGAAATAACATAGAACCCAGAAGGCTAGGAGAAGAAATAACGTGGAACCTAGAAGGCTAAGAGGCGATATAACATAGAACCAAGAAGGAAAAGAGACGAAATAACATAGAACCCAGAAAATAGGAAACAAAATAACACAGAGCGTAGAAGGATAGGAGACGAAATAACATTTAACCCACAAGGCTAGGAGACGATGTAACATAGAACCCAGAAGGCTAGGAGACGATATAACATAAAACCCAGAACTCTAGGAGACGAAATAACATAGAATCCAGAAGGCAAGGAGACGAAGCAACAGACAACACAGAAGGCTAGGAGACGATGTAACATAGCTGCCAGAAGGCTAGCATACGAAATAACAAACAACCCAGAAGGCTAGAAGACGAAATAACAGAGAACCAAGAAGGCAAGGAGACGATATAACAGAACTCAGAAGGCTAGCAGACGAAATAACATAGAACCCAGAAAGCTAGGAGACAAAATAACATAGAAACCAGAAGACTAGGAGACGATATAACATAGAACACAGAAGGCTAGGAGACGAAATAACATACAACCCAGAAGGCTAGGAGACGATATAACAGAACCCAAAAGGCTAGCAGACGAAATAATATATAACCAAGAAGGCAAGGAGACAAAATAACGTGGAACCAAAAAGGCTGGGAGACGATATAAAATAGAACCAAGAAGGAAAAGAGACGAAATAACATAGAACCCAGAAAATAGGAAACAAAATAACACAGAGCGTAGAAGGATAGGAGACGAAATAGCATTTAACCCGCAAGGCTAGGAGACGAAATAACATAGAACCAAGAAGGTTAGGAGAAGATACAACAAGAAATCCAGAAGTCTTGGAGACGATGTAACATAGAACCCAGAAGGCTAGGAGACGATGTAACATAGAACCCAGAACTCTAGGAGACGATATAACATAGAACCCAGAAAGCTAAGAGATGCAATAACATAGAACCCAGAAGGCTAGGAGACGAAGTAACAGAGAACCAAGAAGGTTAGGAGAAGATACAACAAGAAATCCAGAAGTCTTGGAGACGATGTAACATAGAACCCAGAAGGCTAGGAGACGATGTAACATAGAACCCAGAACTCTAGGAGACGATATAACATAGAACCCAGAAGGCTTGGACACGAAATAACATAGAACCCACAAGGCTAGGAGACGAAATAACATAGAACCCAGAAGCCAAGGAGACGAAATAACATAGAACCCAGATGGCTAGGAGGCGAAATAACATAGAACAAAGAAGGACTGGAGGAGATATAACAAAAAATCCAGAAGTCTTGGAGACGATATAACATAGAACCTAGATGGCTAGGAGACGAAATAATATAAAATCCAGAAGGCTAGGAGACGAAAAAACATAGAAACCAGAAGGCTATGAGACAAAATAACATAGGACCCAGAGGGATAGAAGACTAAATGACGTAGAACCCAGAAGGTTGGAGACGAAATAATATAGAACCCAGGAGGCTAGGAGACAAAATAACATAGAACCCAGAAGGCTAGGAGACGAAATAACATAGAACCCAGAGGGCTAGGAGTCGAAATTACATACAACCCAGAGGGCTAGGAGGCGAAATAACATACAATCCAGAAGGCTACCAGACTAAATAATATAGGATGCAGAAGGCTAGGAGACGATATAACATAAAACCCAGAAGGTTAGGAGACGATATAACATGGAACCCAGAAGGATAGAAGACGAAATATCATAGAAACCAAAAGGCTAGAAGACGATATAACATAGAACACAGAAGGCTAGGAGACGAAATAACATAGAACCCAGAAGGCTAGGAGACGAAATAACATAGAACCCAGAAGGATAGGAGACGAAATAACATAGAACCCAGAAGGCTAGGAGACGATACAACATAGAACCCAGAAGGCTAGGAGACGAAATAACATAGAACCCAGAAGGCTAGGAGACGAAATAACATAGAACCCAGAAGGATAGGAGACGAAATAACATAGATCCCAGAATTTCAGGACAATAAATAACATAGAACCCAGAAGGCCAGGAGACGAAATAACATTGAACAAAGAAGGCTTGGAGAAGATATAACGAAAAATCCAGAAGTCTAGGAGATGATATAACATAGAACCCAGGAGGCTAGGAGACGAAATAACATACAACCCAGAAGGCTAGGAGACGAAATAATATAGAACCAAGAAGGCTACAAGACGATATAGTATAGGATGCAGAAGGCTAGGAGACGAAATAACGTAGAACCCAGAAGGCTATGAGACGATACAACATAGAACTCCGAAGGCTAGGAGACGATATAACATAGAACCCAGAAAGCTCTTTCACGATATAACATAAAACCCAGAAGGATAGGAGACGAAATAACATAGAACTCAGAAGGCTAGGAGACGAAATAACTTAGAACCCAGAATGCTAGAAGATGAAATAACGTAGAACCCAGAAGGCTATGAGACGATACAACAAAGAACTCCGAAGGCTAGGAGTCGAAATAACATAGAACCCAGAAGGGTAGCAGACGAAATAACATGGAACACAGAAGGCTAGGAGACGAAATAACATGGAACCCAGAAGTCTAGGAGAAGAAATAATATAGAATCCATGTCATGTGGGTTCGATAACGTGGATGGGGTAAAAATACTCACGTAGGCTGGTTAGTACGTGAAATATGTAACGGAAAGTATGGGAACATCATCAGCCGACCTTCCTCCCTCTGCTCCCTCTCTCAGACTGACCCACCAGTGCCTAGCGGGTGAGGCATTCAAAAATATGTTATGGTCAGCAGCAACATGAATAACAGTCAGTGACTCACACCCAGAAGGCTAGGAGACGAAACAACATAGAACAAAGAAGGCTTGGAGAAGATATAACAAAAAATCCAGAAGTGTAGGAGACGATATAACATAGAACCCAGAAGGCTAGGAGACGAAATAACATGGAACCAAGAAGGCTAGGAGACAATATAACATAGAACCCAGAAGGCTAGGAGACGAAATAACATAGAACCCAGAAGGATAGGAGACGAAATAACATAGAACCTAGAAGGCTAGGAGACAAAATAACATAGAGCCTAGAAGGATAGGAGACGATGTAACATAGAACCAAGAAGGATAAGAGACTGAATAACATAAACCCAGAAAATAGGAGACAAAATAACAGAGCGTAGAAGGATAGGAGACGAAATAACATATAACCCAGAAGGCTAGGAGACGAAATAACGTGGAACCAAGAAGATTAGGAGACGATATATCATAGTACCCAGAAGGCTACGAGACGAAATAACATAGAACCCAGAAGGATAGGAGATGAAATAACTATAAACCTAGAAGGCTAGGAGACAAAATAACTTAGAGCCTAGAAGAATGGGAGACGATATAACATAGAACCAAGAAGGATAAGAGACGAAATAACATAGAACCCACAAGGCTAGGAGACGAAATAACATAGAACCCAGAACTCTAGGAGAAGAAATAACATAGAATCCAAATGGCTAGGAGAAGAAATAACATAGAACCAAGAAGGCTAGGAGAAGATATAACAAAAAATGCAGAAGTCTAGAAGACGATGTAACATAGAACCCAGAAGGATAGGAGACTAAGTAACATAAAACCCAGAAGGCTAGTAGACGAAATAATATAGAACCCATAAGGCTAGGAGATTAAAACATAGAACCCAGAAGGCTAGGAGACGATATAAAATAGAAACCAGAAGGCTTGTAGACAATGTAACATAGAACCCAGAAGGCTAGGAGACGAAATAACATAGAACCCAGAATGCTAGGAGACGAAATAATACAGAACCAAAAAGGCTATGAAAAGAAATAACAAAAAATCCAGAAGGCTAGAAGACGATACAACAAAGAACCCAGATGAACAGGAGAAGAAATAACATAGAAACCACAATGCTAGGAGACAAAATAACATAGAACTGAAAAGGCTATGGGACGAAATAACTCAGAACCCAGAAGGCTAGAAGGCGAAATAACATAGAACCCTGTAGGCTAGGAGACAAAATGATATAGAACTGAAAAGGCTAGGAGGCAATATGACACAGAAGGCTAGGAGGTGAAATAACGCAGAACCCTGAAGGCTAGGAGACGATATAACATAGATCCCAGAAGGATAGGAGACGAAATAACATAGAACCCAGAAGGCTATTAGACGAAATAACATAGAACTCATAAGGCTAGGAGACTAAATGACATTGAACTGAAAAGTCTACGAGGCGAAGTAACACAGAAGGCTATGAAGCGAAATAACACGGAAGGCTAGGAGGCAAAATAACATAGAACTGAAAAGGCTAGGAGACGAAATAGCATAGAACCCAGAAGGCTAAGAGACGAAATAACATAGAAGCTAGAAGGCTAGGAGACGAAATAACATAGAATCCAGAAGGCTAGGAGACGAAATAACATAGAACCCAGAAGGCTAGGAGACGAAATAGCAAAGAACCCAGATGGCTAGGAGACGAAATAACCAGTTGATAACAAACCTAGTTCTGAGACCCGACACCACGTTAAGTGAGTGTATTGGGGCGAGTACACATACATACATACATACATGTATTCTTGTACATACAAAATAAAACACCAGACCAAGAACATATTTGCAAGGGTGGCTAGCGCGACCTGTCCTTCCAACAACCGCGACTTGGGGAACACAACACAGTAACCTTCAGATTCAGCGGTGAAAAATGCCACAGTTAGAACATCAACTCACTCCAAATAGTGAAGCACCTATGTGAAGAACCATCCCTCTCTTGGGTGCTAGGGAGAGGGTGAGAGGGAAAGTAAGGTAGAGAAGGAATAAAATATGAGTGGGCGAGAGGGGAAACGAGTAAGCAAGGTAGGAAAATAAGGAAAATCGATAGAGCAATGTAAAAGGCAATTGCAGTAAACCAAGGGAAGCGAGAGTGGCGGAGAAGAGAACTGGATGCGATAGGAAAGGGGAGAAGGAAAGAGAAGAAAGCGAAAAAGAATGACAAGAGAGGGAAAGGCAGTGGATGAGTGTAATAGAAATAACGAAAATGGAAGGTCACTGATTTGGCTGGTAGCGCACTCACTTCACAAACTGAGTGTCTATGGTTCGATCCCGGTCATGGAGGGAAACGTTTGGCATGTTTCCTTACACCTGCTGGCCCTGTTCCCCTAGCAGTAAGTAGGTGCCTGGATGTTAGCAGACTGTTGTGGGTGGCATCCTGGGGGTGGTAGTATACCTCAGATAAGACTGAGTTTTGAAATAAGCTGAGGTAGGATAACAGCACTTGGCCTATGAAACTGATTTGTCTAAAGAAAAACACAAAAAGAAAAAACAGTGAAGGAAATCGCAAGACAAAGACACTGAAGGAATTTGGAACTTAGATGGGAACAACACTGGAGGAATTTGGAGGTTAGACAACATTAGTAGGGTTGTTGAACGTTGATGATAACCAGTGATAATATGTAGAGTGAAGAGCACTGATTGTGTCTGGAACATGGAGAAGAGCAGTTGTGAAGTTTAGGAGTTTACCTGGAGAGAGTTCCGGGGGTCAACGCCCCAGCGGCCCGGTCTGTGACCAGGCCTCCTGGTGGATCAGAGCCTGATCAACCAGGCTGTTGCTGCTGGCTGCACGCAAACCAACGTACGAGCCACAGCCCGGCTGGTCAGGAACCAACTTTAGGTGCTTGTCCAGTGCCAGCTTGAAGACTGCCAGGGGTCTGTTGGTAATCCCCCTTATGTATGCTGGGAGGCAGTTGAACAGTCTCGGGCCCCTGACACTTATTGTATGGTCTCTTAACGTGCTAGTGACACCCCTGCTTTTCATTGGGGGGATGTTGCATCGTCTGCCAAGTCTTTTGCTTTCGTTGTGAGTGATTTTAGTGTGCAAGTTCGGTACTAGTCCCTCTAGGATTTTCCAGGTGTATATAATCATGTATCTCTCCCGCCTGCGTTCCAGGGAATACAGGTTCAGGAACCTCAAGCGCTCCCAGTAATTGAGGTGTTTTTTCTCCGTTATGTGCGCCGTGAAGGTACTCTGTACATTTTCTAGGTCAGCAATTTCACCTGCCTTGAAAGGTGCTGTTAGTGTGCAGCAATATTCCAGCCTAGATAGAACAAATGACCTGAAGAGTGTCATCATGGGCTTGGCCTCCCTAGTTTTGAAGGTTCTCATTATCCATCCTGTCATTTTTCTAGCAGATGCGATTGATACAATGTTATGGTCCTTGAAGGTGAGATCCTCCGACATGATCACTCCCAGGTCTTTGACGTTGGTGTTTCGCTCTATTTTGTGGCCAGAATTTGTTTTGTACTCTGATGAAGATTTAATTTCTTCGTTTTTACCATATCTGAGTAATTGAAATTTCTCATCGTTGAACTTCATATTGTTTTCTGCAGCCCACTGAAAGATTCGGTTGATGTCCGCCTGGAGCCTTGCAGTGTCTGCAATGGAAGACACTGTCTTGCAGATTCGGGTGTCATCAGCAAAGGAAGACACGGTGCTGTGGCTGACATCCTTGTCTATATCGGATATGAGGATGAGGAACAAGATGGGAGCGAGTACTGTGCCTTGTGGAACAGAGCTTTTCACCGTAGCTGCCTCGGACTTTACTCTGTTGACGACTACTCTCTGTGTTCTGTTAGTGAGGAAATTATAGATCCATCGACCGACTTTTCCTGTTATTCCTTTAGCACGCATTTTGTGCGCTATTACGCCATGGTCACACTTGTCGAAGGCTTTTGCAAAGTCTGTATATATTACATCTGCATTCTTTTATCTTCTAGTGCATTTAGGACCTTGTCGTAGTGGTCCAATATTGAGACAGACAGGAGCGACCTGTTCTAAACCCATGTTGCCCTGGGTTGTGTAACTGATGGGTTTCTAGATGGGTGGTGATCTTGCTTCTTAGGACCCTTTCAAAGATTTTTATGATATGGGATGTTAGAGCTATCGGTCTGTAGTTCTTTGCTGTTGCTTTACTGCCCCCTTTGTGGAGTGGGGCTATGTCTGTTGTTTTTAGTAACTGTGGGAAGACCCCCGTGTCCATGCTCCCTCTCCATAGGATGGAAAAGGCTCGTGATAGGGGCTTCTTGCAGTTCTTCATAAACACGGAGTTCCATGAGTCTGGCCCTGGGGCAGAGTGCATGGGCATGTCATTTATCGCTTGTTCGAAGTCATTTGGCGTCAGGATAACATCGGATAGGCTTGTGTTAACCAAATTTTGTGGCTCTCTCATAAAAAATTAATTTTGATCTTCGACTGAGTCATATTGGGACTTGAGTAGCTCACTCATTTCCTTGCTGTCATCTGTGTAGGACCCATCTTGTTTAAGTAGGGGCCCAATACTGGATGTTGTTCTCGACTTTGATTTGGCATAGGAGAAGAAATACTTTGGGTTTCTTTCGATTTCATTTATGGCTTTTAGTTCTTCCCGCGATTCCTGACTCCTATAAGATTCCTTTAGCTTGAGTTCGATGCTTGCTATTTCTCTGACCAGTGTCTTCCTACGCATTTCAGATATATTGACCTCTTTTAGCCGCTCTGTTATTCTTTTCCGTCGCCTGTAAAGGGAGCGCCTGTCTCTTTCTATTTTACATCTACTCCTCCTTTTTCTTAGAGGAATAAGCCTTGTGCATACATCGAGTGCCACCAAGTTAATCTGTTCTAGCATACGTTGGGTCTGTGTTGCTTAGTATATATTTTCCCAGCTTATATCGGTTAGGACTTGGTTTACTTGGTCCCACTTTATGTTTTTGTTATTGAAGTTGAATTTGGTGAATGCTCCCTCGTGACTAGTCTCATTATGTCGGTCTGGGGCTCCACGCATACATGTCTGAACCTCAGTTATGTTGTGATCTGAGTATATTGTTTTTGATATGGTGACATTTCTTATCAGATCATCATTGTTAGTGAAGATGAGGTCTAGTGTATTCTCCAGTCTAGTAGGCTCTATTATTTGCTGGTTTAAATTGAATTTTGTGCAGAGATTTAAAAGCTCGTGTGAGTGTGAGTTTTCATCAGAGCTGCCTCCTGGTGTTATTACTGCAACTATATTCCTCCATTTTAGGTGCCTTAAGTTGAAATCCCCCAGGAGCAAGATGTTGGGTGCAGGAGCTGGAAGATTTTCCAGACAGTGGTCAATTTTTAACAGCTGTTCCTGGAATTGCTGGGATGTTGCATCCGGAGGCTTGTAGACTACCACAATGACTAGGTTTTGGTTCTCGACCTTTACTGCTAAAACTTCCACTACATCATTTGAGGCATTTAGCAGTTCTGTGCAAACAAGTGACTCTGCAATGTACAGGCCAACCCCCCCCCCTCTTTTGCCTGTTCACTCTGTCAAATCTGTATAGGTTGTAACCTGGGATCCATATTTCGTTGTCCAAGTGATCCTTTATGTGGGTCTCAGTGAAAGCCGCGAACATTGCCTTTGCCTCTGCAAGCAGTCCACGGATGAAAGGTATTTTGTTGTTTGTTGCTGACTTTAGACCCTGTATATTTGCAAAGAAGAATGTCATCGGACTGGTGGTATTGTTGGTACTGAGGGGGGGGATTTTTTCTCCGGCATTAGTATCTGTATCTGTTGGTTTGGAGTGGAGGCCATCGACTGTGGTTCCACTCCAGGAATGACTGGATTTGGTGTACGATTTCTGCCATTTCCTGCCAGTTTTTTTTCCTTCCTGGCACTAAAAAACCTCTCCCTCTTGAGTGGCTGTGGCTACCCAGGTTTTCCCATGGCCTGGATGTTTTGTATCTTTTTGTCCCCTTTAGATGGTGTGCCTGGCAATTTAAGTTATAGCACAGTCTTTCCTGTACTGAAGAGGTACACATTTCAGGGTGAAAAAGCTTACAGGAAGGGAGTTTGCATTTTCCTGTTGTCATATGGGCATGGCATTTTCTAGGTGGTCATAGTTGCACGTCCCGTCTGTTTTTCCAGATTTCCCATGTCTGCAGATACCAAGTGCATAGTATGTGCACAGGCTTGGTTTCCGTTTGCCTTGGGTTTCTGTGACTGTATTCCCTGTTGGTGCATGTTTCCCTGTCTTATTCCTATCCTCCCTAGCACCAACAATGGAGCTCCCACCAGTTGTTTTTGGTAATATATCCTCACTATAGCTAGTGGAGTCCTCTTCTTTGCTATTTCCTGTGGTATTTCTAGTTTGCAATATTGGTTTTATCTTATCTTTGACTACACTTGTTTCCCCACTACGGCTCCTGTCCCCTATGAGGTCATTTATATGTATTCCTTCCTGCGTATAATTCCCGACTACCTGGACAAAATCTCCAGCTTCACCATTACTGTCTCCCAGGACAGCACCTCCAGCTTCACCATTACTGTCTCCCAGGACAGCACCTCCAGCTTCACCATTACTGTCTCCCAGGACAGCACCTCCAGCTTCACCATTACTGTCTCCCAGGACAGCACTATCAGCCCCACATTTACTGACTACCAGGACATCACCTCCAGCCTTACAGTTTCTGACTACATGGCCAGTATCAAGGGCAGTACCATTCAGCCCAGACTTTTTATGTTCCCATCTGTTGTAGAAGCTTCCAGGTTGTCTATGAAAGCAGCTTTGATGTTATCCTCTTTTAATACCCTTGTGATTTTAGTCCACAAATTTTCCTCATTTGGGCATACCCAAAAACACTTCCTGTTTTAATACTGCTTGTAGCTAGTTCTTGGATATCTGCACAAGGGGCGTGACACCAATTTCCACAAAAATAACAATTTATCCATGTGGAAGCCCGTTTGTTTGATTGACTGCAGACTATACAGAGCTTCATAATGATTTGAGTGGTTGATTTACTGTAATTCTACTAGCAACCTCTTGAATACTCTATTAATAACCTCCTTAATGAAGCTCTAGCTATTTGTATTTCTAGTTTGAGGTGGAGAAGAGCAGAGTAGAAGTTTGCAAAGTGATGTAGAGAAGTGAATGAGTTTGGAGAATCAAAGGAATTGGTGTAACACAAAACAGGTGTGTGAAAGTTACTCACCACACAGCTGCTGAGTCTTAATAATAATAATAATAATAATAATAATAATAATAATAATAATAATAATAATAATAATAATAATAAGAATAATAATAATATTAGCAATATTATTGTTATTGTTGCTCTTATTATTATTATTGACATTACTCTCATTATTGCTATTATTAATATTTGATATTTGTACTGGCTGTCTCCCACCGAGAGAGGGTGACCCAAAAATGAAACCATACCACGGGTGGGGATAGAACCCGCGGTCAGAGAGTCTCAAAACTCCAGACCGTCGCGTTAGCCACTGGACCAGCTAGCCACAATAAGATTCGTCCAACTAGGTATATTTCTACACCATAGGAAGGTTAGCACAGGCACCACTGTGACCACTGTGCATCTGTGGTCACAGTGGTGCCTATGCTAACCTTCCTATGGTGTAGAAATATACCTAGTTGGACGAATCTTATTGTGGCTAGCTGGTCCAGTGGCTAACGCTACGGTCTGGAGTTTTGAGACTCTCTGACCGCGGGTTCAAATCCCGCCCGTGGTATGGTTTGTTTGCAATCGTGTCATTACGATTTCGTGAGTCAAAAAAGAAACACTTTTCACCATCATTCACAGTATCATTGTCTTACCAAAGGCGCACAGATACGAGAGTCTAGATATCACTACAAACAACGAATATTCCAAAGCTTAATTCAGAGTGCAGACACTGTACTTTCCACTTCCAGGACTCAAGTCCGGCTAACCGGTTTCCCTGAATCGCTTCACAAAATATTATTGTTGTTGCTGCGTCTTGTTGTCGTTGTTGTTGTCGTTTCTGTTGTTGTAATTAAGGGTCAGCTGGAGTACGGTAATTAACATCCAGGTACCAGCACCACTAACAACAACAGCAGCAACATCCAGGTAGCAGCAACAACAAAAAAAACAACAACAACAGCAGGAGCAGTAGTAACGAATGCAGTAACAACAGCAGCAGCAACAACTGCAGCAATAGTAACAACAACAGTAGTAACAACAGCAGTAACAACTGCAGCCGCAGCAACAATAACAGAAGCAATACTAACAAGAGTATTAACAACAACAGCAGCAACAATAACAGAAGCAATACTAACAAGAGTATTAACAACAGCAGCAACAATAACAGAAGCAATACTAACAAGAGTATTAACAACAGCAGCAACAAACAACAGAAGCAATACTACACAGAGTATAACAACAAAGCAGCAGTAGTAACAAAAGCAGTAACAGCAGCAGTAGCAACAAGAGCAGCAGTAGTAACAAAAGCAGTAACAGCAGTAGTAGCAACAACAGTAACAACAGCTGCAGCAACAATAACAGAAGCAATAGTAACAAGAACAGTAACAACAGCAGCAGCAACAATAGCAGCAGTAGCAACAAGAGCAGCAGTAGTAACAAAAGCAGTAACAGCAGCAGTAGCAACAGCAGTAACAACAGCTATAGCAACAACAACAGAAGCAATAGTAACAAGAACAGCAACAACAACAATAGCAACAACAACAGCAGCAACAACAGCAGCAGCAACATCATGACACCAGCAACAACAACACCAGCAGCAGGATCACAACAACAGCAACAATAACAAAAACAGCTTCATCAACAACAACAACAACAACAACAGCAGTAACAGCAATAACAACAGCAACAACATCTACAGTAACAGAAGCAACATCAGCTAAACAGCGACAAAAACAGAAGAAGCAATAACAGCAACAAAAACAACAACAGCAACAGCAGCAACAACAACAGCAAAACAAAATTTTACATTATATATATTTCTCTTTTTTTCAGAAAAATTGTTCTAGTAAAGATTTAGCCAACAAAATACTAAGAGTTAATTGTTGTTCATCGATGGACAGAAATTTTAGACTCACAATATACACAAAGAAATATTGTTGGAGACAAGAAATAATCAGATAATATTACTTCCTATGTAATGCAAAAGAAAATTTATTTGCTTCATATTATTTCTGATAATTTTCTGCTTCTTTTTCTGGAGTGACATTATATATATAATATATATATATATATAATATATATATATATATATATATATATATATATATAATATATATATATATATATATATATATATATATATATAGGGAGATTATTTCCCAGTGAAAGAGGGTCTTAGACAAGGGAGTGTAATGTCATCGTGGTTGTTCAATAGATGGGGTTAACCGTAAAAAAAGTAAATGCGAGGGTCTTGGCAAGAGGTGTGGAGTTAAAAGATAAAGAATCACACATAAAGTGGGAGTTGTCACAGTTGCTCTTTGCTGATGACACTGTGCTCTTGGGAGATTCTGAGAAGTTGCAGTGGTTGGTGGACGAGTTTGGTAGGGTATGTAAAAGAAGAAAAATAAAAGTGAATATAGGAAAGAGTAAGGTTATGAGGATAACAAAAAGATTAGGTGACGAAAGATTGGATATCAGATTAGAGGGAGAGAGTATGGAGGAGGTGAATGTGATCAGATATTTAGGAGTGGACGTGTCAGCAGAGGGGTCTATGAAGGATGAGGTGAATCACAGAACTGATGAGGGGAAAAGGGTGAGCAGTGCACTTAGGAGTCTGTGCAGACAAAGAACTTTGTCCTTGAAAGCAAAGAGGGGAATGTATGAGAGTATAGTTATACCAATGTTCTTATATGGGTGTGCAGCATGGATGATGAATGTTGCAGCGAGGAGAAGGCTGGATGCAGTGGAGATGTCATGTCGGAGGGCAATGTGTGGTGTGAATATAATGCAGAGAATTCGTAGTTTGGGAGTAGGAGGAGGTGCGGGATTACCAAAACTGTTGTCCAGAGGGCAGGAGGGGTTGTTGAGGTGGCTCGGACATGTAGAGAGAACGAAACTAAAGATAATGACTTCGGGAGTGTACAAATGTGTAGTGGAGGGAAGGTGGGGTAGGGGTCGGTCTAGGAAAGGTTGGAGGGAGAGGATAAAGGAGGTTTTGTGTGTGAGGGGCTTGGACTTCCAGCAAGCATGCATGAGCGTATTTGATAGGAGTGAATGTAGACAAATGGTTTTTAATACTTCACGTGCTGTTGGAGTGTGAGCAAAGTAACATTTATGAAGGGATTCAGGGAAACCGGCAGTCCCGCCTTGACTCTTGGAGATGGGAAGTACAGCTGTACAGTGCTGCAGGGCAGGAAGGAAGCGAGGGTATCATGTGGCAAAAAGGAGATGGATGAGTAATAGGTTACGGAGAACAGCGAGGCAGTTGATGGTGAAAGGGTAGAGGGCAGCAAGAGATTGAGGTAGAAAGGGCTGAGGGGAGTGCGAAAGGTATCATCATCAGAGTTTGTGCAGTAAATCAGTCGTTGTCAAGAAGTCAATGAGAGAGTCAGGATTAAAGGAGGGTCCATCAGCAAGAAGGGAAGGTAAAGAGAGAGTAGTAAAGCAGAGACGATGTTGGAGGTAAATTCTGCGTGCTCGTTGATGGAGAGGGCAGTCTAACAGAATGTGGCTAATCGATACTGGAACTTGACACTGCTCACAGAGAGGAACAGGGTGCCTCTCCACGAGATACATGAGTAAGACGAGTGTGACCAATGCGAAGGCGGAAGAGAGTAGTCTCCTAACCTCGGCACTGATGACAAGAAGACGGCCAGTAACCTATGTTCGGTTTAATAGAAAAGTTTGTTACCGAGTAAAGTTGACCAACGTTGTTACCAACGGGTGTGAAGGTGGGTAGCTATTACAGCAAAATAGTCTGGAAATGGAACACCTCTATATGAAATTGGTAGGTCATGTACTGCTGACCCCGCAGCAGTGTCTCCCTGTTCATTGCCCTGTACGTCAACAAGACCAGGGACCCAACAAAAAGCAATATCTTTATGCTTGGTAGAGATACTACGTAGCCAAAGAAGTTGGATACGGAGAACTATGGGGTGAGGTATATCAAATTTCCGTATAGCCTGTAGAGCGCTAAGGGAGCCTGAGACAACCACAAATGATGACACAGGCATAGATGCGATACAAATAAGTGCTGCAAGAATGGCATGCAATTCAGCAGTAAAAATGCTAGGCGAAGATAGTAAATGCCCTCGCACGACGCTGTCTGGAAACACTGCTGCGAATCCAACGCTGTCAGACGACATAGAGCCATCTGTGTACACAGCGATGGCATGAGAATGAGAGTGGAAGTGGTCAAGAAAAAGAGAGTGGGAAGCCACCGTAGGCAGTTGGGCTTTCGAGCAAGGGAGTGAGAAAGAACAGACCCGAACAGCTTGAACTTCCCAGGGGGGTAAGGAAAAGTGAGATGCTACATGAACATATAAAGGTGGTAACTAAAGGGAAGACAAGAGCGAATGTAGGCGAAGAAAGAAGGGATGGAGCAAACAGGGGTGGCAAACAAATAAAGAATGTCTACTAATATCGGTGACCATTCCATAAATGGAAGGATTGCAGAGATCGTGAGAGCGTACATAGTAGTGAAGGCAATGGGCATCACGGCGATCAGACAAGGATGGAACATTCGCTTCAGCATAGAGGCTCTCAACAGGGGAAGAGTGAAAAGCATCAAGGCATAAACGTAATCCTTGGTGATGGATGGGGTTAAGGCTAGAGAGAGTAGCAGGAGAGGCTGCTGAATAGAACTGGTCACCATAATCGAGTTTCGATAAAATGAGGGCTGAATGTAAACGAAGGAGAGTTCGACGATCGGCTCCCCAGGAAAGATGAGCAAGGGTTTTAAGAAGGTTCAGCCAGCTGTGACAAGTTGCCTTCAGAGAGGTAATGTGAGGTTTCCAGGATAACCTACGGTCAACGAGAAGGCCTAGAAACCTGACTGTATCACGTTCAGGGATACGGGAGCCATAGAGGTACGAAGGATGATCGGAGATAACAGAGCGTCTAGTGAGTTTTGGTACTGGAAAATTTAAACCCATGCGCGGTGGCCCAATTGGAAACACGGTCGACCACATGCTGGAGAAAAACTGTAATGAGGTGACAGTCAGCGCCTGCACAATCAATAGCGAAGTCATCAACATAGAGTGATGACCAAATATTGAGTGGAAGGACAGAGGTCAAATCATTTATAGCAAGGAGAAAAATTGTTGTGCTCAGAACACATCCCTGAGGGACACCTTCAGCTTGGACAAAGTCCGGGGAGAGCACATTATTAACTCGAACACGGAAATGTCTGTCAGTTAAAAAGTTCTTAAGGAAGGATGGTAGATTGCCTTGGAGGCCTAAGGAGTGAGCTTGGGGCAAAATGTTACACCTCCAAGTTGTCATATGCCTTCTCAAGGTCAAAAAATATGGCAATAACTGAGTGATTATTTGCAAAGGCATTACGAACATACGTATCCAAGCGTAGTAAGGGGTCTATGGTAGATCGGCCCTTACGAAAGTCATATTGACGAGTGGAGAGACTGTTGCGAGTCTCTAAATACCACATTAAACGTCGATTTACCAGACATTCCATCACTTTGCAAACTGCACTAGTAAGAACAATGGGACGATAGTGGGAGGCTTCATGTCCCGTAGTACCCGGCTTGCGGAAAGGGAGAACAATGGCAAATTTCCACAGCTGGGGAAGAACTCCTTGTGCCCAAATAAGATTGAAGAGGTGTAAGAGGACTACAAGGGCTGACTGATGTAAATGTTGTAACATCCGAATATGAATGTCGTCAGGCCCAGCTGCCGATGATCGGCAAGCTGAGAGTGTTGCCTCCAGTTCCCAAAGTGTAAAAGGCACATTATACTGTTCTTCTCTGAGAGAAGAAACGTCCAAGGGTACTAACTTTCTGGCAGACTTTGAGGAAAGAAACGAGGGGCATAGATGGAGCCCCCGGGAAATACGGACCAGATGAGTGCCAATTTCAATGGCAATGTCAAGAGGGTTTGCTATATCAACACCGGCGAACCTGTAGAGCAGGAGCCGGGTCAGGAGAGTATTTATCACTCAATTTCCTCACTTTTCTCCAGACTGCACTCATAGAAGAAGCAGAGGTGATGGTGGAAACATAATCTTGCCAGAGAGTGCGTTTAGCGTCACGGATGACACGGCGAGCGACTGCACGCTTCTGCTTAAAAGCAAGAAGTCTCTCATCGGTTCTATTGTACCGGTACCTGCCCCATGCAGCACGTTTCAAACTTACTGTACAAGCACAAGCAGGAGACCACCAAGGCACGCACTTCTGAGAATGCCTGCCTGAGGTTTGGAGTATAGAATGAGAAGCTGCGGTTAAAACTGACGTTGAGAAGAGGTGTATGAGCTCATCAATGGAGGATGAAGAAGGAACCTCACTAAAAGCAGTGAGTTGCGAGTAAAGGTCCCAATTTGCCCGATCAAATTGCCAGCGAGGGCTACGGAAAGGTGGTGAATATGAAGAAGAAGTAAGAATGATTAGAAAATGATTGCTGTCATGTAAGTCCGGTAGAATAGACCAGGTGACGTCTAGTGCAGTGGAGGAAGAGCAGACCAATAGATCGATGCAAGGGAGAGTATGAGTACGAGGATCCAAATGGGTGGGAGAACCCGTATTTAAAACATGGAGGGGGTGAGAGGCGAGAAAAGCCTCCAACTGGATGCCACGTGAGTCACAATGAGCCCCCCCCCCCAGAGGAAATGGTGGGCATTAAAATCGCCGAGTAATAGAAGTGGTTGTGGTAAGGATGAAACAAGAAAGGCAAAATCTGGGATAGAAAATGCCCGAGAAGGAGAGAGATATAAAGAACATATTGTAAACCACTTATTCAAGTGGATACGGGCTGCAGTGTAATGCAGCGAGGTATGGACAAATAGTTGACAGTACGGAATATCATTGCGAAGAAGAAGGGCACTTTCATTAAAGGTCCCATCTGAGAAAGGATCCGAAGAAGACAAATTATAGCCTGAGATAGGTTGGAAAACAGTTCAGTATAATTTTTGTTCTTGTAAGCAAACACCAACAAGGGAAAACCTGGAAAGCAACATCTGAAGCTCACCCCGATTACCTCTGAGGCCACAGATATTCCACTGTAAATAGGCCATGATTGGCAATAAGGAAAATACCAGGAATCCATTGGGAAGGGTACCTACGGACTAGAGGGGTTAGAAAAGTCAACGTGTGGTGGCATCGGAAGACGTTCAAACAGCGAAGGAACGGAGCATTGCGAAGAATGGAGTTGTGGAGATGGAGGAGAGGGAAGAGAAGGAACAGGAGGTGGATCAGTGTCCATTGAAGGTTTAGTCTCTGCAACATATTCTGAAATGGCTTCAAGTGTTTCTGAATTCAAAGACGTATGGGAGACAGTATTAGAGGTAGAAGGAGGAGGGTGAGTAAAGATGGGGACAGTAATGGACTGTACCAAAGTAGGGGGGGACGAAAGAGTGTAGGGGACTGGAGAAGATGTGTGGAAGGGGACAAAAGATGCTGAAACCTGGGAGGTGGCAAAAGAGGGAGAAACTTGGGAGGGGATTGGGGTGGAAGACATATACAAGGAGGAGGGTGAACCTCCACACTTATAATGGAGCCAGAGAGAGGGGGGAAGAACTAGGCACAGAGACTGGAAAGGTAAAATGCGGAGGTGGAAGAAGGGAAGGAGGGGGCAAAGAATATTTGAGCAATGGGAATTTTTTTGACTTCTGAGAAGTAGAGGGGCGATTGGTATAAGGTATCGTATGAGGTCTTGTCGATACCGGGGATTGTGAGGAAGGACGCGAAGATGTGAGAACACACTGAGGTATTGAAGTAGGGACATCAGAGCCCAGGAGAGCAAAAGAATTAGATACAGAAGTGACTATGGGAGGGGTAACAACAGAGGAGGCTGCAGAAGATGGGACCCCAGAAGCGGGGAACGTTTTGAAACACGAGAATAAGAAACATGGGGTAGTCTCCCTTGGAGGCAGAGATGAGAAACTGCCAAAGCATGAGGGAGACCTGCTTCTTTGAGGCAACGGATTTCACGCTCATTTAGGTAGACCTGTCAATGGCGAGAGCACGAAGGGTGAGCCTCATGACAATTTTAAGGCAAGCGGGAGGTCGACTGCAAGACGTATTAGAATGGTCATCGGCACCACAGACTGGGCATTCAGCTATAGATCTGCAATATTTCGCTGGGTGACCAAAACGCCAGCAGTTTCTACACTGTTGCGGTGTAGGGATCACCTTTTGAACTTGTAACCGATGTCCTGCGACATAAACAGATGACGGGAGTTCGTGGCTGTCGAAAGTTAATCGAGCCACGTTGCAAGGGTATCGTCTCCGCCCGCGGGCAGGAAGGACATAAGTGTCTACTTTGAGGATTGGTAGATCCTGGAGTTCCAGCTGTTCAAGAATGTCATTGCCACATGTCTGGAAATTCTGTTGGACTATGGTATGAGGCAGAATGACAGTACCACTAGAAGAATTGAGAGAATGATGTTTTTCAATAGTGATAGGAATAGTATCGTTATGCGAAAGGAGAGAACGATCATGAGCTTGGGTAGCATTCTGGACAGTGACAATGCACGTACCGCTCTTGAGAGCATGAAATGAAATATCTCTACCAACATGGCGTACGAGCGCTTTGCCAATACTGTGGTCGGAAAGATAGGCAGTAGAAGAAGTCAGTTTTAAAGTAAAGAATTTAGTCCATTGTGTGGTCCGAAACTGAGTGTGGAGACGGAGTGCATGACGTGTCGGTCTTTTCCGAGTCGAATGGGAAGGTAATGAAGTAACATCATCAGGAGATTGTCGTTGGCATTTAGAAGTGGGACCAGAGCTGGTCCGACGTGGGACGAGCTGGCAATTCAAAAATTGCCGCACTGTAGAGGGAGAGGCCGGAAGCATAGTCAAAGGAGAGCAGAGGTCAGACAAATCGAAGGAGTCAGTCGAAACCCCGGCACCTGAAGCAGGTGACGAAACAGCATCAGCAAGAGGTACAGGGGCCTTAGGAGTGACCAAAGAGTGGTCAAAAGACGAGGCGAGGTCAGAACGGGGTGCAGTAACAAGAAGGGGCCCGAGGGTAGCGGGGTCAAGGATTGGGTACTCCATGGTTAGGTTACTTCTTTCTTTTTGTTTTTAAGAAAAAAAAAGAAAGAAGAAAATAAAAATTAAAAAAGAATAAAAAAAAAAGGGAAGACCGGGGAAGGATAGTTCCTAGGAGGAATGAATGGACCAGAAATTTTCCTCCGCGCCCAAGAGGACCTCAGCACCACAAGTAGCGTAGATGCAGCATGGAACCCATGCCATACCCTACCCTTCATGCCAGTAAACCAGCAATCCGGGATAGCAACCTCACATCTGCCGAGCTACCTCGGTGGACAAAAGAGAGGGCGGAAGGATATCTGCCACAAAGCATACCTCCTTTGGCCACCACTCCCGGAATCCGAAAGGTGGCCTCCAGAGATACACCCGTCGCCGGAAAGACACCCAAAGCCACCCTCCGGGATAACGGAGAGGGATTTATTTATTTATTTAGTAATTTAAGCATACATACAGAGGTACAAAAAATACAGGTAAGAGCAGCATGCCAAAGCCACTTATATGCATAGCATTACGGGCTGGCTTAAAATTAACTTAAGATTAACTAAGCAATGATGAAATCAGTGATAAAACATTATTGTAAACAGATAACTATAAAGCACAAATGAGTATTACAAAGACAGGTCATATGGTTGCTTGCATTGCTGTACATTCAGTCGAATGGAGTATTCTGTTAGGTAGTGTATTTAAAAAATAATAAAGTTAGATTGGGTCCTAGGTTTAACATTTGTGTGATATAATTGTGAGTAACATATAGGATATACAATTTATAAGGTTCAGTTATTCAGTATTTATTTGGTTTTGAGTGAGTAAGTGATCTTTGAGAAGAGACTTGAATTTATAAACAGGTAGTGTTTCTTTTATATTTACAGGTAATGAATTCCAGATTTTAGGGCCTTTTATGTGCATTGAGTTTTTGCATAGCGTGAGATGGACACGAGGAACATCAAAGAGTGATCTGTGCCTTGTGTTATGGTCATGTGTTCTGTTGAGGTTGGCAAGGAGATGTTTGAGGGGAGGGTTAATATCAGAGTTAAGTGTTCTATGTATGTAATAGGTGCAATAATAAGTATGGATGTTTTGTATGGTGAGTAGGTTGAGTGTTTTGAATATTGGTGGAGTGTGTTGCCTGTAGTGAGAATTTGTTATCATTACACAAATAACCCGCACATAAAAGACAGAAGCTTACGACGACGTTTCGGTCCGACTTGGACCATTGACAAAGTCACACTAACAGAGGAGGAGCAGGACGGCTATATATAGGCAGGAAGAGGTGGAGGTAGTAGTAGTGGTAGTAGTAGTAGTAGTAGTAGTACAAGAATGTATATAATACCGACAGGATGAAATGACACATGCACAACACCCGGGCATCCCCACCGTAGACGTTTCGCCATCCAGCCAGCCACTGGATGGCGAAACGTCCACAACAAAGACAACCAGACCCCGCACATGTGTCTAATTTCATCAGTAGATGTAGTAGAAGAAGAAGAGGTAGTAGTAGTGGTAGTGGTAGAAGTGGGAAATAAGGAAGACGAGCCAGTCAAATACAAAGGAAGGGGAGCACTGCAAGAGAGCTAGAAACCCACAGAGGGAGAGCAAGCGCACAGAGGTGCGTGAAAGGGGAAGTGGTGAAATAAAATAAAGAAGGAACAGAAACACGAGACAGGAGAGAGAAAGACAACCCAGAGGAGAAAAGGAGAGAGGAAAGGGGAAGAGGAAGAAGAAAAAGAAGAAGAAGAAGAAAAAATGAGGATTCAGGTTAAGTCACGGGTGTTCTGAAGTTTGGAGCATTTTACAATGTAGTGGGAGAGGAAGGCATCTACAGAGACGAAGCCAGGGCTAAGGTTCATACAAGGAAAGTTGTGTATAAGAGAGGATTCAACTAAACGGCGACTGTTCGAGTTGGAAGTAGGGAAGACAGTTTTAGCAGAAGACCAGTCAATAGGATGGCTATGATCTCTGACGTGACAGAAAAGAGCATTGTTAGTGTCGGCAAGCCTAACACTATTTTTGTGCTCCCTAAGTCTGTCAGAAAGAGATCGACCAGTTTCTCCAAAGTATTGAAGAGGACAGGAGGAGCAAGAAATAGAGTAGACACCAGGAACATCTGTAGAGGGAGGAGAGGTATGAACGAGATTAGTGCGAAGAGTGTTAGTCTGGCGGAAGGTAAGCTTGATGTCTAAGGGACGGAGAGAATTGTTGAGATTAGAAAGACCGGAAATGTAGGGAAGGCAGAGGATAGAAGAGTTCCCATGAGTAGAGAGTTTGGGAGAGAAGAAATTGCGTTTAGCACGTGAGAGGGCAGAGTCTATGAAATGGGAAGGGTAGCCAAGACGGGAGAACGAATTATAAAGAGTGGAAATTTCATAGACTCTGCCCTCTCACGTGCTAAACGCAATTTCTTCTCTCCCAAACTCTCTACTCATGGGAACTCTTCTATCCTCTGCCTTCCCTACATTTCCGGTCTTTCTAATCTCAACAATTCTCTCCGTCCCTTAGACATCAAGCTTACCTTCCGCCAGACTAACACTCTTCGCACTAATCTCGTTCATACCTCTCCTCCCTCTACAGATGTTCCTGGTGTCTACTCTATTTCTTGCTCCTCCTGTCCTCTTCAATACTTTGGAGAAACTGGTCGATCTCTTTCTGACAGACTTAGGGAGCACAAAAATAGTGTTATGCTTGCCGACACTAAAAATGCTCTTTTCTGTCACGTCAGAGATCATAGCCATCCTATTGACTGGTCTTCTGCTAAAACTGTCTTCCCTACTTCCAACTCGAACAGTCGCCGTTTAGTTGAATCCTCTCTTATACACAACTTTCCTTGTATGAACCTTAGCCCTGGCTTCGTCTCTGTAGATGCCTTCCTCTCCCACTACATTGTAAAATGCTCCAAACTTCAGAACACCCGTGACTTAACCTGAATCCTCATTTTTTCTTCTTCTTCTTCTTTTTCTTCTTCCTCTTCCCCTTTCCTCTCTCCTTTTCTCCTCTGGGTTGTCTTTCTCTCTCCTGTCTCGTGTTTCTGTTCCTTCTTTATTTTATTTCAAACCACTTCCCCTTTCACGCACCTCTGTGCGCTTGCTCTCCCTCTGTGGGTTTCTAGCTCTCTTGCAGTGCTCCCCTTCCTTTGTATTTGACTGGCTCGTCTTCCTTATTTCCCACTTCTACCACTACCACTACTACTACCTCTTCTTCTTCTACTACATCTACTGATGAAATTAGACACATGTGCGGCGTCTGGTTGTCTTTGTTGTGGACGTTTCGCCATCCAGTGGCTGGCTGGATGGCGAAACGTCTACGGTGGGGATGCCCGGGTGTTGTGCATGTGTCATTTCATCCTGTCGGTATTATATACATTCTTGTACTACTACTACTACTACCACTACTACTACCTCCACCTCTTCCTGCCTATATATAGCCGTCCTGCTCCTCCTCTGTTAGTGTGACTTTGTCAATGGTCCAAGTCGGACCGAAACGTCGTCGTAAGCTTCTGTCTTTTATGTGCGGGTTATTTGTGTATCGTTCCAGTCACGGTATTGTGCCTTTTTGTTATTTATTTGTTATCATTCTAACTGCAGCCTTTTGTTGGGTTATTAGTGGTCTGAGATGGTTAATTGTTGTTGAGCCCCATACACAAATTCCATAGGTGAGATAGGGGTAAATAAGAGAGTGATAAAGGGCCAGGAGGGCTGACTGTGGAACATAGTACCGTATCTTCGATAGTATGCCTACAGTCTTGGAAATTTTCTTAGAAATTTGTTGCATATGTGTATGGAATTTGAGTCTATTATCGAGGTGGATTCCTAAGAATTTTCCCTCTGTTAGCTTTGTGATAGGTGATCCGTTTATTGCTATGTTAAGAGGTACATCTGTAGCTCTGTTACCAAACTGAATGAAGTAGGTTTTGTCAATGTTTAGTGTAAGTTTGTTAGTCCTCATCCAGGTAGATATTTTCTGTAATTCGGTGTTTACAGTATTGGCTAGCGTGACTGGCCTCGGGTGAGAGAAGACGTATGTAGTGTCATCTGCAAAAAGTGTGGTTTTGAGTAATTACGAAGCATTTGGTAGGTCATTTATGTATAGGAGAAAGAGAAGAGGGCCAAGGACACTTCCCTGTGGGACACCAACTGTAATTGGTTGTGCGGAAGAGCTTGCCCCATTTGCGTACACATATTGGCTTCTGTTGCTGAGGTATGACTTGAGGTAGTTGAGGGAGTGCCCTCTAATACCATAGTGTGACAATTTTACGTGGAGCAAGTCATGGTCAACTGTATCAGAAGCTTTACGTAAGTCAATGAAGATCCCCAGTGGGACTTCTTTTTTCTCTATTGCAGTGTATATATGTTCTAGCATGTGTATAATAGCATCATTAGTATTTTTATTAGGCCTGAATCCAAATTGGCAGGGGTTGAGAATGTTTTGGGAGATGAGGTAGGAGTAGATTCGTTCATGAATTAATTTTTCGAAGATTTTTGAGAGAGGGTGTAAATTGGATATTGGCCTATAGATATTCAACTCTGTTTGGTCTCCTCCTTTATGGATCGGGGTGACCCTTGCTATTTTGAGAGCTGTAGGGAAGGTGGAGGATTCAATGGATTTGTTAAAGAGTGTTGCAATGATTGGTGATAGTACTTGTGACGCTTTTTTTGTATATAAAGGGTGGTAAGGTATTTAAATCTCCTGCCTTGTTTTTCAGTGCGTTGATAATAAGGGAGACTTCGTATGGGTTAGTCGGAGCTAGGAACAGTGTGTTCGGGTAGTTGCCAGTGAGGTAGTCATTTGGTGGGGTATCTGAGCTTGGGATTTTATTGGCAAGGTTTTGACCTATAGTGGAGAAGAAATCATTGAGTCTGTTTGCTGTTTCTGTTGGTGGGAGTTGGGGTTCATCTGATTTTGCTAATTTTATTTCGCTATGTCGTGATATCTTTTTTGTTCCCAGAATTTCTGATAGGGTCTTCCAGGTCTTTTTTATATCACCTCGTAAGTTGGATAATCTGTTCTCATAATACAGTTTTTTTGCCCTTCTTATCAGGCTGGTTAGGACTGACGAGTAACGTTTTGCTTGGTCTCTGGTTATGTGACCCATTCTGTACATTCGGGACATCCACAGGCGATCCAGATCCCACGGCAAACTACGCCACCGCCAAGAGCCTCAACGGAATGGGATGGACCACGGTACCCTTTCCCCTACCCAGGAACTATCATGCCTGTGGGAAAAATCCCAAAGGCCAAAAAGAGGAAAGGCAAAAGGCAGGGGAGGGGAGGAGGAGGAGGAAAGGAAAAAAGGGAGGATGGGATAGGGAAGGGGGGATTGGGGGGTTATTAGGTTCGGTCTGAGGAAGGAGACCAACAGGTCTAATTCGTCAGACCAAGAGCCTCTTCACCACGACAAGGAGCCCCCCTTGAAGAAGATGGGAAGTACAGTGTCTGCACTCTGAAGGAGGGGTGTTAATGTTGCAGTTTCACATATATAAATAATTATATATATATATATATATATATATATATATATTTATATATATATATATATATATATATATATATATATATATATATATCTGAATACATTCACCTCCTCCATACTCTCTCCCTCTATCAGATTGGAGGGAGAGAGTATGGAGGAGGTGAATGTATTCAGATATTTGGGAGTGGACGTGTCAGCGGATGGGTCTATGAAAGATGAGGTGAATCATAGAACTGATGAGGGGAAAAGGGTGAGTGGTGCACTTAGGAGTCTGTGGAGACAAAGAACTTTGTCCTTGGAGGCAAAGAGGGGAATGTATGAGAGTATAGTTTTACCAACGCTCTTATATGGGTGTGAAGCATGGGTGATGAATGTTGCAGCGAGGAGAAGGCTGGAGGCAGTGGAGATGTCATGTCTGAGGGCAATGTGTGGTGTGAATATAATGCAGAGAATTCGTCGTTTGGAAGTTAGGAGGAGGTGCAGGATTACCAAAACTGTTGTCCAGAGGGCTGAGGAAGGGTTGTTGAGGTGGTTCGGACATGTAGAGAGAATGGAGCGAAACAGAGTGACTTCAAGAGTGTATCAGTCTGTAGTGGAAGGAAGGCGGGGTAGGGGTCGGCCTAGGAAAGGTTGGAGGGAGGGGGTAGGGGAGGTTTTGTGTTCGAGGGGCTTGGACTTCCAGCAGGCATGCGTGAGCGTGTTTGATAAGAGTGAATGGAGACAAATGGTTTTTAATACTTGACGTGCTGTTGGAGTGTGAGTAAAGTAACATTTATGAAAGGGTTCAGGGAAACCGGCAGGCCGGACTTGAGTCCTGGAGATGGGAAGTACAGTGCCTGCACTCTGAAGAAGGGATGTTAATGTTGCAGTTTAAAAACTGTAGTGTAAAGCACCCTTCTGGCAAGACAGTGATGGAGTGAATGATGGTGAAAGTTTTTCTTTTTCGGGCCACCCTGCCTTGGTGGGAATCGGCCGGTGTGATAATATATATATATATAATATATATATATATATATATATATATATATATATATATATATATATATATATATATAGATATTATTGTATCCACGGAGCAAGTGGTATTGATCAGTAACAACACTTCACCAGCCAAGGAGTCGAACCCCTGCTGTTTTGGCACGCCTCTTGGTGAGAGAAAACGCATGGTCTAAAGCGTCATGCGTTTTCTCTCACCATAAGGTGTGTCAAAACAGCAGGGGTTCGACTCCTTGGCTGGTGAAGTGTTGTTACTGATCAATATACCACTTGTTCCGTGCGTACAATAATATATATATATATATATATATATATATATATATATATATATATATATATATATATATATATATATATATATATATATATATATCCATCCATGGTTAGGCCTCATTTAGACTATGCTGCTCAGTTCTGGTCACCGTATTACAGAATGGATATAAATGCTCTGGAAAACGTACAAAGGAGGATGACAAAGATGATCCCATGTTTCAGAAATCTTCCCTATGAGGATAGACTGAAGGCCCTGAATCTGCACTCTCTCGAAAGGCGTAGAATTAGGGATGATATGATCGAGGTGTATAAATGGAAAACAGGAATAAATAAAAGGGATGTAAATAGTGTGCTGAAAATTTCCAGCCAAGACAGGACTCGTAGCAATGGTTTCAAGTTGGAAAAATTCAGATTCAGGAAGGATATAGGAAAGTACTGGTTTGGTAATAGAGTTGTGGATGAGTGGAACAAACTCCCGAGTACAGTTATTGAGGCTAAAACGTTGTGTAGTTTTAAAAATACGTTAGATAAATACATGAGTACGTGAGGGTGGGTGTGAGTTGGACCTGACTAGCTTGTGCTGCTGGGTCTGGTACAGTGCTCCATCCTTAAGTGGGGATGACCAGACAGGGTGGGTCATTGGTCTAATCCAGGGGGGGGGGACATAGACCTGCTCCGCATGGGTCAGTAGGCCTGTTGCAGTGTTTCTTCTCTCTTATGTTCTTATGTTCTTATATATATATATTATATATTATATATATATATATAATATATATATATATATATATATATATATATATATATATATGTAGTAGGATGGTAGACAGCAACCACCCAGGGAGGTACTACCGTCCTGCCAAGTGAGTGTAAAACGGAAACCTGTAATTGTTTTACATGATGATAGGATTGCTTGTGTCCTTTTTTCTGTCTCATAAACATACAAGGTTTCAGGTGCGTTTTGCTACTTCTACTTACACTTAGGTCACACTACACATACATATACAAGCATATATATACACATCCCTATGGGTTTTCTTCTACTTTTCTTACTAGTTCTTGTTCTTGTTTATTTTCTCTTACCTCCATGGGGAAGTGGAACAGAATTCTTCCTCCATAAGCCATGCGTGTCGTAAGAGGCAACTAACACGCTGGGAGCTAGAGACTAGTAACCCCTTCTCCTGTATATATTACTAAATTTAAAAGGAGAAACTTTCGTTTTTCCTTTTGGGCCACCCCACCTCGGTGGGACACGGCCAGTTTGTTGAATTTATATATATATATATATATATATATATATATATATATATATATATATATATATATATATATATATATATATATTGTTTTTTCAACAAGTCGGCCGTCTCCCACCGAGGCAGGGTGACCCAAAGAGAAAGGAAATCCCCAAAAATAAAACACTTTCATCATTCAACATTTTCACATCACTCACACATTATCACTGTTTTTGCAGAGGTGCTCAGAACACAACAGTTTAGAAGCATATACGTATAAAGATACATAACATATCCCTCCAAACTGCTAATATCCCCAAAAAAAACCTTTAGAGTGCAGGCATTGTACTTCCCATTACCAGGACTCAAGTCCGGTTATTTAAAATAACCGGTTTCCCTGAATCCCTTCACTAAATATTACCCTGCTCACACTCCAACAGCTCCACAGGTCCCAAATACCATTTGTCTCCATTCACTCCTATCTAACACACTCATGCACGCTTGCTGTAAGTCCAAACCACTCGCCCACAACACCTCCTTTACCCCCTCCCTCCAACCTTTTCGAGGACGACCCCTACCCCGCCTTGCTTTCCCTACAGATTTATACGCTCTCCATGTCATTCTACTTTGATCCATTCTCTCTAAATGACCAAACCACCTTAACAAACCCTCTTCAGTCCTCTGGCTAACACTTTTATTAACTCCACACCTCCTAATTTCCACACTTCGAATTTTCTGCATAATATTTACACCACACATTGCTCTTAAACAGGACATCTCCACTGCCTCCAACTGCCTCCTTGCTGCAGCATTTACAACCCAAGCTTCACACCCATATAAGAGTGTTGGTACTACTATACTTTCATACATTCCCTTCTTTGCCTCCATAGATAACATTTTTTGACTCCACATATACCTCAACGCACCACTCACCTTTTTTCCTTCATCAATTCTATGATTAACCTCATCCTTCATAAATCCATCCGTTGACACGTCATCTCCCAAATATCTGAAAACATTCACTTCTTCCATACTCCTCCTCCCCAATTTGATATCCAATTTTTCTTTATCTAAATCATTTGATACTCTCATCACCTTACTCTTTTCTATGTTCACTTTCAACTTTCTACCTTTACACACATTCCCAAGTTCGTTCACTAACCTTTGCAATTTTTCTTTAGAATCTCCCATAAGCACAGTATCATCAGCAAAAAGTAACTGTGTCACTTCCCATTCTGTATTTAATGCCCCATAATTTAATCCCACCCCTCTCCCGAACACCCTAGCATTTACTTCTTTTACAACCCCATCTATAAATATATTAAACAACCATGGTGACATTACACATCCCTGTCTAAGACCTACTTTTACCGGGAAGTATTCTCCCTCTCTTCTACACACCCTAATCTGAGCCTCACTATCCTCTTAAAACCTCTTTACAGCATTTAGTAACTTACCACCTATTCCAAATACTTGCAACATCTGCCATATAGCTCTCCTATCCACTCTGCCATATGCCTCTTTTAAATCCATAAATGCAATGAAAACTTCCTTTTCTTTATCTAAATACTGCTCACATAGATGTTTCAATGTAAACACTTGATCTACACATCCCCTACTCACTCTAAAACCTCCTTGCTCATCCGCAATTCTGCATTCAGTCTTACCACTAATTCTTTCAATAATAACCCTACCGTACACTTTTTCTGGTATACTCAGTAAACTTATTCCTCCATAATTTTTACAATATCTTTTGTCCCTCTTCCCTTTATATAAAGAGACTATACATGCTCTCCGCCAATCCCTAGGTACCTTCCCCTCTTTCATGCATTTATGAAACAAAAATACCAACCACTCCAACACTGTCCTCCCCTGCTTTTAACATTTCTGTCGTGATATATATGTATATGTCGTGCCGAATATGTAAAACTGGTCAATTTGCAAGAACTCATTTAAAATTAAGTCCTTTCTAAAATTTTCTCTTGCACGTTTAAAGATATATTTTCTTCATTGATGTTAATGTAAAAAAATTTAATTTTGCTCCAAAAGAATTTTAGAAAACTTACCTAACCTTATTATAACAAGAACAATTTATTTTAGCCTAACCCAACTAAACATATTTTAGATACGTTTACAATAATTTAAAACTAAACAAACACAGTGAAATATATTTTTTTCGTTAGGTTCAGAATGATTTTGGCGAAATTATTGCATACACAAATTTTCGCTTGTCCTGTATGGCAAGATGAGCGTTGCTATTTAAGCCAAGATCGCATGTTCTGCCTATTTGGCACAACATTTTATATATATACATATATATATATATATATATATATATATATATATATATATATATATATATATATATATATATATATATATATATATATATATATATATATACTACTTCTACTTACACTTAGGTCACACTACACATACGTGTACAAGCATATGTATACACACCCCTCTGGGTTTTCTTCTATTTTCTTTCTAATGCTTCTTCTTGTTTATTTCCTCTTATCTCCATGGGGAAGTGGAACAGAATTCTTCCTCTAAGCCCAGCGTGTTGTAAGAGGCGACTAAAATGCCGGGAGCAAGGGGCTAGTAACCCCTTCACCTGTATATATTACTAAATTTAAAAGGAGAAACTTTAGTTTTTTCTTTTGGGCCACCCCGCCTCAGTGGAATACGGCTGGTGCATTGAAAGAAATAATATATATATATATATAGTGGGAAATGGACTATTATCAGTCAGTACGCTGAGGTTAGTGATCACGTGTGGTCATACCTGTCCTAAGCTGTCTGGGATTAGCGTGGGGTGTTACCTAGCACCATGGCTTGTTGTAGTATTTTAGAATTTCACGTTAAAGTGTTGAAGAAGGACATTCTACTTCTTCAGGAGGAAAATAGGAAGCTGAAGTTTTGTCTAGATGGGTTTGGGAGTGAGTGAGAGATGGTGGTAGCTGGTGAGGAGAAAAAAGTTACCAGCGGTGATTTGGAGAGTGGCAGCCTCTTTAAGTGGCAAGTGGTTCACAATTCAGAAAGAAGGATGATAAGGAAGGTTAATAGAGAAGATGTGAAGGTAGGAAATCGATTCTCTGTTCTCCAGGACGAGTGTACTTCAGTGGTTAGTGAGATGAATGGTACAGCTGACTCCCTTGCTTATTAAGGTAAAAATAATCTGATAGCGGGAGATTCTCGGGTAAGATATATGGACGTGCTTTTTGTAACAGAGATAGAAAGGTCAGACAGAGGATGTGTCTCCCGGGAGCTGGTGTTAGTGACATAGTCAGCGGATTGGATAATATTATGTCAGGTAATGGGAACAAGCCCATTATCTGCTTTAGTGCTGGTGGAAATGACATCGGGAATGGCAATAGACAGGAGCTGCTGGATAAGTATAGATGAGCCATAGATGTAGTCAGGTACAAGGGAGGGATCCCAATCTTATGTAGCATCTTGCCTAGAAGGGGAGTGGACAATGAATGGATGTCTAGAGTAACTGGTATAAAGTGCTTGCAAGACAGGTACTGCAAGGAACTTGCAATCCCATTCATTGATAACTGGGACATATTCTATGGCAAACGTGATATCTATGAAAGGGATGGGGTTCATCTCTCTGGGGCTGGAGTGGTTGCATTAGCCAATTTGATTGAGGGGGGTTATTGGTGACATGTCTAGGACTATAAACTGATAGATTATAGAGGTATGGGTGTTTGTGGGAAACAATCAGGCTGCAGTACTAGGGTTGAAAACAGCAGATATAACCAGGATGCCTCAGGGATATGTTGAAAAGACAATATTCAAAATAAAGTTGCTAGTAATGGCAAAGCAAATGATCAACAAACAAAGAGAGACAGTAGAGGGCAACGAGTGAGTAGCTCCTTTAAGGTTTACTATACAAATAGTAGGAGTCTAAGAAATAAGATAGATGAGCTAAGATTACTTGCAAGTGCATGTAATATAGATATTATTGCTATAACAGAGACCTGGTTTAACTTGAAAGATAGAGAAATGCCTTCTGAATGCAACATACAGGGTTATAAACTTTTCCATACTGATAGGGTTAACAGGAAGGGTGGTGGTGTGGCGATGTAAGTCAGAGATCATTTAAATTGTTTTAGACAAGATATAAGATTAGAAACAACAGACACAGAATCTGTTTGTTTACAGTTTCTCGAGGGTCATGAAAAGTTCATTTTGGGTGTGATTTATAGGCCCTCAAACCTTGACAGGGAGTGCAGTAAGCTGCTATGGAACGAAATTCAGAAGGCATCTAGATAGGAAAATGTTGTGTTAATTGGAGATTTTAACTTTGGACAAATTGATTGGAACAATGTGACAGGAAATCTTGAGTCTAGTGACTTTCTTGATGTGGTTCAGGATTGCTTTTCAAACCAGTTTGCGACAGAACCAACTAGAGAAAACAATCTACTTGACGTGGTTCTTGACAATAAAGTATCACTAGTTAATAATCTTGAGGTTATGATGAGCTTGGGGAAAGTGATCACAAATCACTTAGTTTCAATATATCATGGAGTTACCTAGATAACTTCAATCAAATCTCTGTCCCAGATTTTCGCTTGGCCGATTTCATGGAACTGAAAAATTACCTGGGTGGGCTAAATTGGGATGTCCTGACTATGGGTCAGGTAGGTGATCTTGGTTGCCAATATGACGTTTTTCAGAGCATAGTTCTAGCTGCCCAGACAACTTTTGTTCCGAGTAGGGAAATTAGATCTAACAAAAATGATCCCAAATGGATGAACAATAGATTGAAACATCTCATTGGTCAAAAGAGAGGCATATATAGGCGTATCAAAAGAGGGGATGGGCAGTTAAGAAATCAATATATTCAATTAAAGAGAGAAATAAAAAAACGAAATAAGAAAAGCAAAAAGGGATTATGAGGCTAAGGTCACCAGGGATTCAAAGACTAACCCAAAAGGGTTCTTTCAGGTATACAGAAGTAAGATTAGGGACAAGATAGGCCCACTTAAGAGTAACTCAGGTCAGATCACTGACAGTGATAAGGATATGTGTGAAATTTTCAATACCTACTTCCTCTCAGTTTTTATCCAGGAATCTAGCTTCTGTACTAATTAATCTCTTGTGAGGAACTGTGTCGAAGGCCTTCTTGCAGTCCAAGAAAATGCAATCAACCCACCCCTCTCTCATATTTCTTACTTCAGTGTGTGTGTGTGTGTGTGTGTGTGTGTGTGTGTGTGTGTGTGTGTGTGTGTGTGTGTGTGTGTGTGTGTGTGTGTTTTTTAGGAGTACCAGGAAAATACAAATAGTAAAGACCTTAATAGTTCTTACCCTAGTTATTTGTTTGGAAGACCTGTTTACTTCTGTCTATAATCTCAATAAACATTGATGAATTATGTAGACGCTTGTTGCATAAATAATAAAACGAAAGACTCTCCCACCCTCCATTCTTTCACGCATACTCAAAACTTTTGAGCTGTTTTAATGGATCGGATTTTTCACCTTGCTTTCTCCACTGTGACTAGAGAACACATGTGGTCACAGTGTTGTCAATTCTTGACTCCCTGTGATGTAAAGAAACACTCCTAATCTTTCTAGGCCGGCGTGGTACAGTGGACAACGCTCTGTCCTACTGGTCTTAACACTGGCTGGCCATGGGTTTGAACCCTGCTTGGTGGGAGGACGATGTTTTCTATCAATTTTCATTCCACATGGTTAATAAACTATGAAAGCACTAGACACTAAGTAAAGCTGCGAATAAGTAAGACATATATAAGCAGTAGGTTACTTCATTCCGAAACGTTTCGACTACACAGTAGGCTTCTTCAGTCGAGTAGAGAAGAGACAGCAGAAACAGTAGAGTTGTAGAAACGATATAATCAGTCCATAACCCTCGGGGCCCTTCAGGTCTTCACAAGGATTCAACCGTAAGAACTACCTATGTTCTGAATGTCTGTTTACTGATAGATGAGCGAGGAAGTTGAGGTGTGAGGTGAGCGAGGAAGTTGAGGTGTGAGGTGAGCGAGGAAGTTGAGGTGTGAGGTGAGCGTGGAAGTTGAGGTGTGAGGTGAGCGAGGAAGTTGAGGTGTGAGGTGAGCGAGGAAGTTGAGGTGTGAGGTGAGCGAGGAAGTTGAGGTGTGAGGTGAGCGAGGAAGTTGAGGTGTGAGGGGAGCGAGGAAGTTGAGGTGTGAGGTGAGCGAGGAAGTTGAGGTGTGAGGTGAGCGAGGAAGTTGAAGTGTGAGGTGAGCGAGGAAGTTGAAGTGTGAGGTGAGCGAGGAAGTTCAGACGTGAGGTGAGCGAGGAAGTTGAGGTGTGAGGTGAGCGAGGAAGTTGAAGTGTGAGGTGAGCGAGGAAGTTGAGGTGTGAGGTGAGCGAGAAAGTTGAGGTGTGAGGTGAGCGAGGAAGTTTAGACGTGAGGTTAAGGAGGAAGTTGAAGTATGAGGTGAGCGAGGAAGTTGAAGTGTGAGGTGAGCGAGGAAGTTGAAGTGTGAGGTAAGCGAGGAAGTTGAAGTGTGAGGTGAGCGAGGAAGTTGAGGTGTGAGGTGAGCGAGGAAGTTCAGACGTGAGGTGAGCAAGGAAGTTCAGACGTGAGGTGAGCGAGGAAGTTGAGGTGTGAGGTGAGCGAGGAAGTTGAGGTGTGAGGTGAGCGAGGAAGTTGAGGTGTGAGGTGAGCGAGGAAGTTGATGCGTGAGGTGAGCGAGGAAGTTGAGGCGTGAGGTGAGCGAGGAAGTTCAGACGTGAGGTGAGCGAGGAAGTTGAGGTGTGAGGTGAGCGAGGAAGTTGAGGTGTGAGGTGAGCGAGGAAGTTCAGACGTGAGGTGAGCAAGGAAGTTCAGACGTGAGGTGAGCGAGGAAGTTGAGGTGTGAGGTGAGCGAGGAAGTTGAGGTGTGAGGTGAGCGAGGAAGTTCAGACGTGAGGTGAGCGAGGAAGTTCAGACGTGAGGTGAGCGAGGAAGTTCAGACGTGAGGTGAGCGAGGAAGTTGAGGCGTGAGGTGAGCGATGAAGTTGAGGTGTGAGGTGAGTGAAAAAGTTGAGGTGTGAGGTGAGCAAGGAAGTTCAGACGTGAGGTGAGCGAGGAAGTTGAGGTGTGAGGTGAGTGAAAAAGTTGAGGTGTGAGGTGAGCGAAAAAGTTGAGGTGTGAGGTGAGCAAGGAAGTTCAGACGTGAGGTGAGCGAGGAAGTTGAGGCGTGAGGTGAGCAAGGAAGTTGAGGTGTGAGGTGAGCGAGGAAGTTGAGGCGTGAGGTGAGCGAGGAAGTTGAGGTGTGAGGTGAGCGAGGAAGTTGAGGTGTGAGCTGAGCGAGGAAGTTGAGGCGTGAGGTGAGCGAAGAAGTTGAGGCGTGAGGTGAGCAAGGAAATTGAGGTGTGAGGTGAGCGAGGAAGTTGAGGCGTGAGGTGAGGAAGGAAGTTGAGGTGTGAGGTGAGCGAGGAAGTTCAGGCGTGAGGTGAGCAAGGAAGTTGAGGTGTGAGGTGAGCAAGGAAGTTGAGGTGTGAGGTGAGCAAGGAAGTTGAGGCATGAGGTGAGCAAGGAAGTTGAGGCGTGAGGTGAGCGAGGAAGTTGAGGTGTGAGGTGAGCGAGGAAGTTGAGGTGTGAGGTGAGCAAGGAAGTTGAGGCATGAGGTGAGCAAGGAAGTTGAGGCGTGAGGTGAGCGAGGAAGTTGAGGTGTGAGGTGAGCGAGGAAGTTCAGACGTGAGGTGTGAGGTGAGCGAGGAAGTTCGGACATGAGGTAATTTTCCGATTTATTATGTTTGGCCTAGACATTCAAATCGGGTCCTCTTGGTACTGAAGCGCATTCACATACACATACATTCACGTACACATACATTCACATACACATTCACGTACGCATACATTCACGTACACATACATACACATACACATACAAAATTCCTCAAGATGTATCTCCCAATATAACATTGTAAGTGCAGTTTTGCGAACAGTAATTTTATCATGTAAATACATGCATCTCCCAGTACATCTACAGAGAGACAATTAGCAGCACCTCCATCACTTGTCTCTCAAAGAGAGAACACTGACAGCATCTCATATCTTCCATCTACTAAGAAATCACTATCAGCATCAATAAGTATTCACATCGTTGTGTACGAATGGTATATAATACCGACAAGATGAGAGTAAGACACATGTGCAACATCTGGGTATCTTTATTGTAGACGTTTCGCCATCCAGTGGCTTTATCAATACAAATTCTATTCGTACGCAACTTGTCAGACACTGCAACATCATGGAATCTTAATTCTGAGGACATGTACATAACCTTCACGACTACGACAACTACTACTACTACTAACCCATCTCTTTGGGAAGGACCTACTTCCACTGGGGAATCCCGCCTACCAGTGAATTTGCCCTCGTCTGCTTCACCTGACGTTACTATATAAGCGCCAGGATTCTTTCTTCTGCTTCAGAATCTCCACGACTATGGTGCTGTTCGCACCTACTCCTAGGTTGAGGGACTGATTACCTCATCTTCTGTACATAGTTCTACTGTCTTCAAGTTATGTCCTAGAATTTGTATTGATAAAGCCACTGGATGGCGAAACGTCTACAATAAAGATACCCAGATGTTGCACATGTGTCTTACTCTCACCTATTCATTTCGTAGAGAAAGAAAACTCTTAGTATCTCTTAACTCACATCTCCAAGAAGCAGAACATTCTCAACATCTCCATATATACATCAGAGAGAAGAGTACTGTCTGCTTCTCTGTATATATTTCTCTGAGAGAAATCGTTCTCAGCATCATCATATATGCATCCGTCAGCTTGGCAACATTTTCCACATCTCCAGAGAGAAAACATTGTCAGCATCTGATGGCATACACATCCCAGAAATATAAAAGCGGACACTGGGACTGACACCGTTGTTATATACGACCCACAACGCTCCCCTAAAATCACCATAAACTGAAAATATTGCCTCATAAAAACGCTCTTTATTTCTCCCCGCTCGATAAGGCAGCGGTAGCCACGATGGAGAGAAGCAACACAGACGCAACCAAACTAGCGCCTTTTAGCTAGACTTAATTCCTGGAATATTTCCACTGACATATGTTTTAGGTCTATCATGCGCTGCTAATATTAGTTGAAATTACTGTCAAAGTGACCGGAATTAACTTAATAATTGTACTATCGCAATGTGTAAAAAATGGTTTAAAAAACCGACAAGTTGAAGATTGAGACACTTATGCAACATATGGGAATCTTTACTGAGGAAACGTTTCGCCACACAGTGGCTTCATCAGTCAGGTACAAAGCAGAAAGGTGTAAGGAGAGGGACTGATTACCTCAAACTCCTCCTCTCCTTGCACTTTTCTTCTTTGTATTGGACTGATGAAGCCAATGTGTGGCGAAACATTTCCTCAATAAAGATTCCCATATGTTGCATAAGTGTCTCAGTCTTCAGCTATCGTAATGTAAATGCTTTGTGCTTGTAAAGTAATTCAAGACCGATGTCTGGTAGCATAATTACTAATTTTACCATGGCCATCAGTTATTATTATTTATATTTTTTTGCTATTATTATTTTTATTATTATTATTTGAATTATTAAATTAAACATGTCTTATTGTTGCATTCATAAGTCATCAAATGCCAGTGTTGACTTGTATGACAAGGAATCATCATCGTTTTCAAATACTGAGGAGTAAACTAATTTAATTCCCGAATTACGTAGACCATCTCACTTTCATGCTGGGAAGCAATCCTGGCCTGAGTAAATTTGTTGGCGTGTAGTTCTGTCTGAACCAGAACCCTGCAAAGGTTGTGTGGTGCTGTGAATGGTTATGAAGATCGCTTCCCTGGGTGAGGGTGGAGATGCTAGCAGCACCAGCCAGGGTGTTGATGCTGTGGTCACTCCAGAGTGCTGCAGATATATGTAGAACATGCACTCACACACACACATACACACACACAGTAGGGACACCGAGCGCGCGAGTCACACCTTCCGTGCTCCGCGAATATAAGTGTTTTTGAGGGCTACCCAAGTGTTCTGCATTTGTTGCAAAGTGTGATTGGATAGTGAACAATCCTAGAAGCGATTTACAATCTGCCTGAGCCACATAAGTGTGGGGAGAGCCACAATTTTGTAAGTGATCCAGAAAGTAAACCGTGGTGGCTCAGTCAGAGCGGGCAGGCTAGTGTGGGTGGAAAGGCGACGTTATCACATGTCACCCAAGAAAGATAATAAAGTGAAACAATCGTGTGTCCAGTGAGAGAAATACAGCGAATAGCATTCATTATTAACGAGAAGAAATTGAGGTGGATCTACGCCAGAACGTCACATCGAGCTGGACAATCTACAGGCTCCTACAGCTGCATTGCAAGTACTATATTCACCTATGAGTGGTTGTGAGGGTGTGGGGTTACATGTTCCAATTAACCGCCAAACTGATTGCGAATGGTCTCTCATAGCACGATAAAGAATAGGCACTCAAGTATTCAATAAGGAATAGCAATTGGTAATTCAATGAACAAGGAGAGTAACTTACTATAAGCTAGGTGGCAGACAAGCTTTTAAGGGCAACATTGTAAGTAGATGCGGGACAAGTCCCAGGAGGGTGGGGGTCAGGTCACAAGAAGTTGTGGTCAGTCAAGGAGCACTGAGACCCACATTACACCACACAAGTCACCTACCTCACACACCCACCCACACACACACACACACACACACACACACACACACACACACGTCACCTACCTCACACACACACATACACACACATACAAGTCACCTACCTCACACAAACACACACACACACACACACACACACAAGTCACCTACCTCTCACACACACACACACACACTCACACTCAAAACATAGGAAAAAGTTTGTTTTCTGCTGGTCTCACAGAAATTCCACTATTGGAAACATTACATACATTCATATATGCAGAGAGAGCATTGTACATACCATCATTGTGTTAAGTCACACACAAACACAGCACACACACACACACTACACACACACACAACACACTCACATACATTATCCAGACTCACACATAACTCCCCCCCCTCCTCACCGACATCTCACTCTTCCCTGATCCCTCCCCTCCCTCTTTCAACATCCCTCCCACTCTCCCCATATTCCCCTCTAATGTCCTCCCCACGCTCTCCACACAGCCACAGTTTCTCCTCTACTCTACCCCCCCACACATCTGACCTACACACTACTACCTAACACACAGAATACATTGGTTTCCCCACTCTGGAGGAATAGGATAAAACAAAAAACTGGGTTGCCAGAGAGCAACCAAGGAAAATCAAAGGGCAGGAGGAGGAAGCTGCCATGGAAGATTCGAGGAGCAGAGTCATAAAAAAGGGAAACAGAAATGGGAAAAAGAAACTAGAAGAACTTAGCATAAGAAAAAAAAAAAACGTAGAGAGGATAGATATGAAAAGCTGGGTTGTGGGAGGTCGCAGTCAAAAACAGCGAGGCTTGGTTACAGAGTTTAGGAAGAGGAACTGAAAAATCTGAAGCAGCTAAAGAACTATCGGAACCATTTTTGGATAGACAACAGAGACTGCTACCTCCGACACTAAAAAGGGGACTGTAGGGAAAGGAGCAAAACTGCATGTAGAAGCTCTATCAGAGGAGATTGTAGTAAATGAACATGTGCTAAGCTATATGTGGAAGCCCTAACCGACCAAAGGCGAGCCCAGGGAAAGCCGCTGCCTTCCAATGACAGGCACTGGAGCCCAAGTTACATTTGCTAGTGAAACTGAAGAAAGGAAAGCTGCAAATGAGAGGAATCAATTGAATGACGGGGTACACAGGGATATGCAGTGGGAGAATGAAGGATGTAGGTCCCCCAGTCTTTGTGTATGGGCTCAGGAAGTTGAAGGGGAAACATATGAAGCAAGAAAAGAAGAGGGAAAAAAAGCAATTGAAGCATCATGAAAGAATAGGAGAAGATGGACCGACCAGTGGTAATTTTGAGAATAGGGGGTTTGTATAAAAAAAAGAACCCGGCCATTGAAAGTGACTCCAAGGCAGAATCGACTCGGAACAGGATCCGGCTGGAGAAAGCCGATTAAGAGGACATGCTGGCATACAAGAAGGTGTATCTCGACAGCGACAGATCACAAGAAAGACAAGTTCGACAACTGAGAGAGATGTACAAAAGGCGAGGAGGAAGAGAGGGGATGGAGAAGACAGACATGAGATCCCAGACACAAAAAGATCAAAAAAGCCTCCCTCACAATTCCCTATAGAAGCCTCCAAACCGGTCAACCCCCAGTGCAACAAGACTCTAAACCAAAACCCCCATGCCACACCCAAATGCCCCACCCCTGCATTACAAATTTCCACCCTCACAGCAACCCCCCATAGTTCCTTATCGGGTCTCCCATTTCCCCAAAACCCCTTTTACACCCCCCAGACCACAGTTAAGAAGAAGTTAAAGGTATGGTATACAAATGAGATGGAAAAAAAAAATAAGTATGGGAGTGGCACGAAAGAACAAGTAGACACCCCTAGACATAATAGATTCCAGAACCCAAAACTCACCAGAAAATAGAGATTCAATCTTTCCATCGGTATAAAAATCCTCGGAAAGACAAGGGGGAGGGGGGGAGGAGGAGTTCACTGCTATTAAAAACCGTGGGGTTTTGAGAAAAAATGGAAGGAAGGGTGGCAGGGGCGAAAGGGTCCCTTAGTAGGAACAATCAGTCTGAGGGCAAAAGGTAATGTACAACCCCCCACAAAATGCGGGAAAAGCCAAGAGAAGAATACAATGAGAGCAACAGAGAAAGGGTCGACACACTAGCCGAGGGGGCCGGAGAACACAAATGGGGGGAGCAAAGTTATGTTTGGGTGATTTCAACAAAAGGAGATTGACGGGGAAAAAACTGGACCCCCAGGGGTCCGAAAATGGAGAGCCAAGATGATGGATGTGGTACTGGAAAACCTCATGCTAAATGTTAAGACACTCCCGAGAGAGGGGGGGAGGAGAACCAGAAAGACTGGCCCTTGTATTCACCTAGAGTAGTTCGGATTCGAGGAATCAGTATAAAAGGGCCCCCTGGGAAGTAGAATATGGGGTTTCTGTGCTTCGGCTACATAGTTGAGCCCCAAGTAGAGAGAGTAGCGGGAAATTTATGGGGGGAAAAACCCAAAATAAAAAAGGGGGAACTACTCAGGTAAGGAACGCCCCTTCAAGACATTCAGTGAGAGAGGGAACTGACGGGAAAACCAGTCAAAAAAATGATGGCTATGTGGCAACAAAATGAAAGGCGGCAGAGGAGAGGTTTTTTCCCCCAGGAAACAAAAATAAGGGGGGAAGAAGAACGGGCCTTGGTTCACCAAAGGTGTAGGGAGGCAAAAACTAGGTGTACTAGAGAATGGAAAAGGTAAGAAGAAGAAAACTCGGAAATAAGGGGATTAGCCAAAAGCCAGAAACGAAAATGAAGATAAGAAGGGAGCCAGGACAAAAATGAAAAAAAATGCATCGAAAATCAAGACTGACCCCAAAACTGTTTTACAGCCCATCAGGAGGAAAACAAAAGTCAGGACCCGGTAATCAGATGAGGAAGGGGATGGGGGGGAATTTACAAAAAAAACGACAAGGGTATGTCAGGAGCTCAAAACGGATTTAAAGAAGTATTTACAGTGGAAACCAGTAGGATCCAAGAAATAGAACAGGGGGGTACACCGCAGGCTGGGTGGGTACTATAACCCAAGGGGAGGTGAAGAACTGCTAGGCGAACTTGCACCTCAAGGCGGTGGGGCCAGACAACTTTCTCCGTGGGCCCCTTTAAAAAGGGGGCAGAGTTTTTTGTGTGCCCTACAAAGATCTTTAAAATCATTTTAAATGGGGAACTCCTGGGTTGGGGATGGCAAATGAGTTCCATTTTTAAAAAGGGAGACGACATGGGCACTAAAATACAGCCTGTATCCTCGTTTAGTATGCAAAGGGCATGGAGAAGATCATCAGGGGAGAGTGGTGGAGACCGGAAAAAAACAAGTGATAATTTACAACCCGCACGGTTTCAGGGGAAAGGGAAAAACCTGTTCACAAAAACTACTAGGTTTTATGACAAGGTGCAGAAGTAAGACAAGACGAGAGGGGTGGATCGATTGCATTTTTTTTTATGCAAGAAGGCCTTCGACGCATTCCTACAAGAGGTTACTGCAAAAGTGGAGGAAAAGGCACACATAAAAGGAAAAAGGGACGAATGGTCGAGAATACCCGACAGGGGGGCAACAAAAGGTCATGGACGTGAGAGGGGTCGAGTGGGCGCCCGTGACAACGGGGTTCCACAGGGGTCAGTCCTAGGACCGTGTGCTTTTGGTTTTGTGAAGACATAAAGGAAAGGGGTAAGTCAGAAATGTCCTTTTTGCAGATGATGTGAAGTTTAAAGAAAAAAATCAAAACTGTGAGGATCAGGCGGATACAAAGTGACCCGGAAGGTACAAGCCCGGCCAGCAATGGCTCCCGTGTTTAAAACCGCCCAAATGCAAAGTTGAAGATTGGGGAAGGGCAAAGAGGACCGCAGACACAATATAGTTTAGTGGCCAAAGACGCAAACCCATTTCAAGGAAAAAGTTTCTCGGGGTGAGTTTTAAACACCGGGGTTCTTTCTCTGGGCGCACATCAATCAGAAAAACTGCTGCAGCATACGGGCCCCTGGAAAAACCAGGGGATATCGTTCCGTACCTCAGTAAGGATTCTTTTAAAGACTCTGTTCCCACTTCCCGCCAGGCCCAAATGGTGTATCCCGAAAAAAAAAAAAAACCATTTTGGGGGAACCCCAACCAGTCAAGCGGGTCAAAAAATTTTAAGAAAGTAAAAAGGTTTTGCAACAAACGGGGTCTCAGAGCTAGGGAAAAACCGCCCTACGAAGAAAGGTTGAGGGAAATCGGCCTGACGAAAACTGGAGGACAGGAGGGGGGGGAAGAACATGATAACAAAATTAAAAATTATTTCGCGGAATAGACAAGGGGGAAATAAAAAACGGGATTCCGGGAGAAGGGACACAGAAAACAAAAAGGTTTCAAAAAAGGAAAGGGTTGAAAGCTAAAATAAATTTAAAGGGGGAAATGTTGGGAAGTTTTTCCTTCATCATAAGTAGTCAGGCCGTGGAATACCTAAAAAAGTGACGTAGGGGAGCGGGAAAACCATTCAAAATTTTTTAAAGGGCGGGAAATAAATAAAGTAAAGGGCAGGGAGAGAAGGGACCTAGAGCAAGCGGGAAAAAGAGGCGGGGCCGGGAAAGCTATGAATCGACGCCTGCAACCAAAAATAGGTGAGTACAAATAGGTGATTTACACAAACACACACCACACCCAAAAAAGGGCGGGGGTCCGTGGGGGGGTACCGTGGGCACTAAAGGCTCCGAGAACCCTAGTTTTTTTAAGGTTTGCCATGACTGCTAACAGTTCAGTGGTAGTGACACCCGTCAGTGAGCAATAAATAGAGTGATAGCTAAAGTTATTATTTAGAAAAAGTCGTGAGGAAAGCCTGAAATTATCCATTATCCCAAATTATCCAAAGTTTTGGTCTACTAGGCAGCGGTAGCCTGAAGCAGTGACGTCACGACAAGTTTTTGTGCCATTATACATATAAATGAAGTGTATATAATGTGAAGTGTATAATATCATAAGTGAAAAGTGAATCGCGTGGAACGAGGGATGTTTTAGCACATGTTTTTACAATCATCACGGATGAAGGATCTCCAAATAGGGATTAGGCTACGTACACGATCGTCTCAACATCTGGCAACTTGGCACGACCGTTGCCAGCGAAGTATACCTATAATTGTGGTTTGATGTCGCAGGCGTGGCTTGGCTTGGCCTTGCATCGCTGTTAGATACTGGTCATCACTCTTGCAAGCTATTACAGTAGTTATTAGTAGTAAGAATACTTAGAAGTAGAAGTCCCTCCAAACGTGAACAAGGAATGGGAAATAAAAAACAGCAATAAATTATACTTAAATCCAGAAAGGACAATAAGCAAGAGGTGTAGCATTTTAGGAAAGACAAAAATAGAGAGGTAAACGAATCTACCCCCCCCTAACCCATCCCTCCCTCACACCACAACAAGGGAAAGAACTTTATTGAAGCTTTGGGACCCTAGTAGCAATTATCGCTTTTATAACCCAGAATTACTTATGTATTACAGTACTCCCCGCATACCCCCCCACACACACACATATACACCAAAACCCCACATATACCACACACCACACACACACATACACCACACACACGCCACAACACACTGTAAGTACGTCCGGTCAAGCCCCAGGAGGTTGGGGGTCAGGTCACAAGAGTTGTGGGCAGAAAGGACCCTGAGCAACACTACAACCAAAAACCACCTACCTTTCATACATATAATACCACACTTTAATTTCCCAAAGATTAACACACACACACACACACACACACACAAACACACACACACACACACACACAAAATCAGACTCACACATACCACTCCCCCCCCTCACCCCGACAATCCCCTTTTCACCTGATCCTCCCCTCCTCGTTCACCCACCCTCCCCCGTTCACCCTCCCCCCCCTGTTCACCCAGACCCTCCCGACCCCTCCCCATTCTCTCCCACATAGCCACAGTTCCTCCACTACCTCCCCCCCCCCCCCACACTCTGACATCACACTACTAACCTAACATACAGAACTACATAGGTTTCCCACTCTGAGGCAATCAGGATAAAACAAAATGGGTTGTCAGAGAGCAAAAAGGGAAAAAACCCAAAGGGGAAACAGGAGGAGGAAGCTGCAAAGGAAGATTGGGCAGCAGAGCTCATAAAAAAGAGATCATGAATGGGAAAAAGAAACTAAAGAACTTAGCATGAGAATGGAAGAGAGGATAGATATGGAAAGCAGGAAGTGGGAGCTGCATATCAAAGCAGCAGAGGCTAGGATACAGAGTTTAGAAGAGGAACTGAAAAATCTGAAACACCCTAAAGAACTAAAGAACATTTTGGGATTGACAACAGAGACTGCTACCTCAGCCACAAATAAGGGGACTGTGGGGAAAGAAGGGGCACAACTGCATGGGGAGGCTCTATCAGAGGAGACTGTAGTAAATGAAAGAGCTAAGCTTTATGTGGAGGCCCTAACAGACAACAACAGAGCCCAAGGAAAGCCGAGAAGGGAAAATGACAGGCCACTGAGGCCAAGTACATTAGCCAGTGAAACTGAAGAAAGGAAAGCTGCAGTGCGGGAAAACCCCAAATTAAATGGGGGGAAATACACAGGGATAAGCAGTGGGAGAATGAAAGGGTGAGGTCAGTCTTTGTGTATGGCTCCAGGAAGCTGAAGGGGAAACATATGAAGCAAGAAAAAAAAGGTGAAAAAAAAGCAATTGAAAGCATCATGAAAACAATAGGAAAAAGACGACATGAACCCAGCTGGAAATTTTTCGGAGAATAGGGGGGTTTGTAAAAAAAAAAAAACCCGGCCAGTGAAAGTGACCTTCAAGGCAGAAGCGACTCGGACCAAGATCCTGCAGGAGGGAAAACACGATTAAAAGGGGGATGCCGGCATACAGGAAGGGGTATCTCGACCGCGACAGATCACAAGGAGAAAGGCAGAAATGAGAGAGATGTTACAAAGGCGAAAGGAGGAAAGAGAGGGGATGGAGAAGACAGACAGGAGATCCCAGACCCCGGAAGAAAATCAAATACAGCCTCCCTCACAACTTCCTATAGAAGCCTCCCAACCCCGGTCAACCCCAGTGCAACCAAACACTCTAAATCAAAACACCCATGCCACATCCAATGCCCCCACCCACTACATTACAAACTCCACCCCTACAGCAACAACCCATAGTTCCTTACCAGGTCTCCCCATTCCCCAACCCAATATACCTCCCAGACCACAGTGTTTTGAAAAGAAGTTGAAGGTGTGGGGGATACAAATGCAGATGGAATAACAAACAAGTATGAGGAGTGGCACGAAAGAATCAAAGAGACATCCCCAGACATAATAGCACTCACAGGAACAAAACTCACCAAATAATACAACCAATCTTCCCTCCGGATACCAAATCCTCAGGAAAGACAGAGGGAGGAGAGGAGGAGGAGGAGTTGCACTGATCATTAAAAACCAGTGGGATTTTGAGAAAATGGAAGGAATGGATGGCATGGGCGAAAGGGACTACTTATAGGAACAATCCAGTCTGAGGGACATAAGGTGAAATTGCAGTAATGTACAACCCACCACAGAACTGCAGGAGGCCAAGAGAAGAATAGATGAGAGCAACAGAGCAATGATCGACACACTAGCCGAGGTGGCCAGGAGAGCACACATGGGAGGAAAAAAAGTTACTAGTTATGGGTGATTTCAATCACAAGGAGATTGACTGGGAAAACCTGGAGCCCCATGGGGGTCCCGAAACATGGAGAGCCAAGATGATGGATGTGGTACTGGAAAACCTCATGCATCAACATGTTAGATACACTACCAGAGAGAGAGGAGAGGATGAAAACCCGCAAGAAATGGACCTTGTATTCACCATGAGTAGTTCGGACATCGAGGGTATCATGTATGAAAGGCCCCCTGGGATCTAGTGATCATGTGGTTCTGTGCTTCGACTACATAGTTGAGCTCCAAGTGGAGAGAGTAGTAGGAATAGGCTGGGAAAAACCAAACTACAAAAGGGGGAATTACTCAGGCATGAGGAACTTCCTTCGAGACATTCAGTGGGAGAGGGAACTGACAGGAAAACCAGTACAAGAAATGATGGACTATGTAGCAACAAATGCAAGGAGGCAGAGGGGGAGGTTTGTTCCCAAGGAAACAGAAATAATGGGAGAAAAGAACGAGTCCTTGGTTCACCCAAAGGTTTAGGGAGGCAAAAACTAGGTGTACTAGAGAATGGAAAAGGTACAGAAGACAGAGAACTCAGGAAAATAAAGAAATCAGCCGAAGAGCCAGAAACGAATATGCACAGATAAGAAGGGAGGCTCAGAGACAAAATGAAAATGACATAGCACAAAGTAAAGACTGACCCGAAGCTGTTGTACAGCCAATCAGGAGGAAAACAACAGTCAAGGACCACGTAATCAAACTGAGGAAGGGTGATGGGAAAATTTACAAGAAATGACCAAGAGGTATGCAGGAGCTCAACACAAGATTTAAAGAGGTATTTACAGTGGAACCCAGTAGGACTCCAGGAAATCAGAACAGGGGGGCACACCCGCAAGGCTGGATGAGGTACATATAAAACCCAAAGGGGGAGGTGAAGAAGCTGCTGTGCGAACTTACACCTCAAAGGCGGTGGGACCAGACAACATCTCTCCATGGGTCTTTAAAGAGGGAGCAGAGATATTGTGTGAGCCATTAACAAAGATCTTCAACACATCACTTGAAACTGGGCAACTCCCTGAGGTATGGAGAATGGCAAATGTAGTCCCAATTTTTAAAAAGGGAGACAGACATGAGGCACTAAACTACAGACCTGTATCACTAACGTGTATAGTATGCAAGGTCATGGAGAAGATCATCAGGAGGAGAGTGGTGGAGCACCTGGAAAGAAACAAGTGTATAATTGACAACCAGCACGGTTTCAGGGAAGGAAAATCCTGTGTCACAAACCTACTAGAGTTTTATGACAAGGTGACAGAAGTAAGACAAGAGAGAGAGGGGTGGATCGACTGCATATTTTTGGACTGCAAGAAGGCCTTCGACACAGTTCCTCACAAGAGGTTACTGCAAAAGCTGGAGGATCAGGCACTCATAACAGGAAAGGCACTGCAATGGATCAGAGAATACCTGCCAGGCTACAAGCCTGGTCCAGCAACTGGCTCTTTGAATTTAACCCTGCCAAATGCAAAGTCATGAAGATTGGGGAAGGGCAAAGAAGACCGCAGACACAATACAGTTTAGATGGCCAAAGACTGCAAACTTCACTCAAGGAAAAAGACCTGGGGGTGAGTATAACACCGAGCATATCTCCTGAGGTGCACATCAATCAGATAATTGCTGCAGCATGCGGGCGCCTGGCAAACCTACGGATAGCGTTCCGATACCTCAGTAAGGATTCGTTTAAGACTCTGTATACCATTTATGTCAGGCCCATACTGGAGTAGCAGCACCAGTTTTGGGAAACCACACCTAGTCAAGCACGTCAAGAAATTAGAGAAAGTGCAAAAGGTTTGCAACAAGAAATATCCCAGAGCTACGGGGATTGTCCTACGAAGAAAGGTTGAGGGAAAATCGGCCTGACGACACTGGAGGACAGGAGGGTCAGGGGAGACATGATAACGACATATAAAATACTGCGCGGAATAGACAAGGTGGACAAAGACGGGATGTTCCAGAGAAGGGACATAGACACAAGAGGTCACAATTGGAAGTTGAAGACTCCGATGAATCAAAGGGATGTTAGGAAGTATTTCTTCAGTCATAGAGTAGTCAGGCCGTGGAATAGCCTAGAAAGTGACGTAGTGGAGGCGGGAACCATACAGTTTTAAGGCGAGGTATGATAGAGCTCATGGGGCAGGGAGAGAGAGGACCTAGTAGCAATCAGCGAAGAGGCGGGGCCAGGAGCTGTGACTCGACCCCTGCAACCACAAATAGGTGAGTACAAATAGGTGAGTACACACACACAGAAGGGTCACTGCTTTCTATAAGACTTCCATGTGTATGTAACTGGCATTCACAGAGTAACTTTCTTCAGAGATGTCCCTGTTTACAGATAATTTGGACACTAACAATATTAGACCTGAAAATACTGCAAATAGATTTCTGCAAAATCTGCTGGACTGGTCTGACAAGAGGTTACTAGAATTTAACCCCATCAAACGCAAACTTATGAAAATGGGGAAGGTCGAACAAAACACTGGTATTTGGGACCTGACGAGCTGTTGGGGTGTGAGCTGGGTAATATTTAGTGAAGGGATTCAGGGAAACCGGTTATTTTTATATAGCCGGACTTGAGTCCTGGAAATGGGAAGTACAATGTCTGCTCTTTAAAGGAAGGGTTTGGGATATTAGCAGTTTGGAGGGATATGTTGTGTATCTTTATACGTATATACTTCTAAACTGTTGTGTTCTGAGCACCTCTGCAAAAACAGTGATTATGTGTGAGTGAGGTGAAAGTGTTGAATAATGATGAAAGTATTTTCTTTTTGGGGATTTTCTTTCTTTTTGGGTCACCCTGCCTCGGTATATATATATATATATATATATATATATATATATATATATATATATATATATATATATATTATATACTTTAAACACAAAGTAATTGTATGCTGCTGAGATATATATAGGTGTTTTTCATGAAATTTATCTTTTTTAAAAGTAAGAGAATAACAACCCGTGATTCTTGTAGGAATGTATGGTCCGGTGGGTTACAGCGTCGTGGAGTTTTCGCTCTCCATGAGGCGGGCTAAACCAACACGGGTTCCCTGTGAAAGTCATTTTTACACTGATGGCTCAGTTCAGCAAACAGGCCACATAACACCTTCCTGCAAATGTGCAATGGTAAAGACAGAATACTGTCTCGTCTCCACAATAACACATCTAACTGCTCTGAAGCCCGCCCACATCATATTAAAAATCACATGAGGACTGTTAATAATCTGTGACTCCATCTGATTTTCCAACACTTAAATGTCCTATTAACAAAATGTAATCCAGAAATACCGCAACAGACATTAAAAATGACCTGAACTGACAAGAGTATTTCACGTTTCTATTAAAATCAGTTACGATGACGACTGTGATAAAGAAACCGAGTCTGTATAAAAGCAGAGTTGGACTTACACTTGGATATCTCTTAGCTCATTGTTAAAATGATCCTGTTGGAAGATATCAGTTTTGGTCTAGCTCTAGTGTTAGATACAAAGATCAGTTCCTCTCAGATATATTATGACATCCAAGTATCTCTTCTTCCACCCTCTCTTCCCTCTGTCTCCTATGTATAATTACTCTTTCCAACTCTCTGGGATGCTGGAAACATCATGATAATTCCAGTTCTTCTGTCCTTGAAATTGGTTATCTGGAAAGCAATTCATAAACAATAATTTCATCTATATTGGAACGGAAAATTTGGCAATGCTATATTCACATTCACTGACATCTGCTTGAAATTGTATTGCCAATAAATTATATAAGAAGATTAAAAACTCAGATTAAATTGTGATCGAGAAAATTCGTGGCCGGCCAGTGCACCAGAAAAAAAAAATCAGTGCATTCCAACTTGAGCCGCCAGGGATGCTGAAGAAATGAGTTGTTATCCCGGTCACTGCGGGGTGGCACAGATCATGAAAATCATGATGAGAGCAGAGAAAAAGACTGGGCTTGATAAAGATGAAAAAGACGAGAGGCAAGAAATTCCAAATAATGCGTGAAAATATTCCTGGAAGAAATGTAAAGGAAGACAGAAATTAAGTGAATTACAATATATTGCTGGATCATTCATTTCCTTTGTAGTAGAATGACACCTCTAAGTTTGTTCAGGGAAATGTGACTTTTCCTCCTGTTCTTCCATCCTTCCCGTTCTGTCATCTGGATTTCTCTGCTTTTTCCTCGTTTAATTGCGATTTTAAAATGACCCTTGACGGACCAAAAATATATTTTTTTAGCTGTAAAATATTAAGAGGCAATAAGTTCACCTGTCTTCTAATAACATGTTCATTTTTCCACTATAATCTACCTTGTCCATAATTACTATCACATTTGTTTTGTCTGTTTCCTAAGAGGAAGTCCAGGATCTTTCCTTAAGACGTCTGAAGAAAGAACTCTGTTAAGAGGTCTGAAGAAAGAACTCTGTTAAGAGGTCTGAAGAAAGAACTCTGTTAAGAGGTCTGAAGAAAGAACTCTGTTAAGAGGTCTGAAGAAAGAACTCTGTTAAGAGGTCTGAAGAAAGAACTCTTTTAAGAGGTCTGAAGAAAGAACTCTACAACACAATTTTCCTCAGAGATTTAAGTTATACCATGAATTAGGGAAAAACTTCACCTTACGAGAAAGATCAAGCAAATGCAATAGTAATTATGGAAAATGTAGATTATAAGTGGGAAAAATGACTTGTAGAAAGGCAGAAGTAATTATGTGCCCCTTATTATTGTAATTCAAAATAAATTATAATATAATATTATTATATATATATATATATATATATATATATATATATATATTATATATATAATATATAATAAAATTCGTGCCGAATATGTAAAACTGGTTAATTAGCAAGAACTCATTTAAAATTAAGTACTTTCTGAAATTTTCTTTTATACGTTTAAAGATATATTTTTTTCATTAATGTTAATGTAAAAATTTTTAATTTTGCACCAAAAGAATCTTAGAAAACTTACCTAACCTTATTATAACAAGAACAATCTATTTTAGCCTAACCCAACTAAATATAATTTAGATTTGTTTACAATAATTTAATACTAAATAAACACAGTGAAATATATTTTTTTTCGTTAGGTTCAGAATGATTTTGGCGAAATTATTGCGTACACAATTTTTCACTTGTCCTATATGGCAAGATGAGCGTTGCTATTTAAGCCAAGATCGCAAGTTCTGCCTATTCGGCACGACATATATATATATATATAATATATATATATATATATATATATATATATATATATATAATTATATAATATAATATTTTTACAAATCACAAAATTACAGAAGGTGCAAGTGATACAGTTAGAAATAATGTTAACTAGTAAACCATCGAAGATTACTTAGATTTCCCGAAAACCGTTTAAAAAGTTAATGAGTGAAATTCAGCTAAAATTTACAGATAATTTGTCTAGGGAAGGCAATCCTTTCTTCGTTGTAGATTCACTTACTGCTGCTAAACTGTATTTCCTTCTAGAGTCAATCAGTGAAGGATACTAACAGCCACATTCCTCGGAGTGTTATGTACACTCTTTCTCACTCATAGTAGAAGTCCCATCCAGCCTTTCTCAGTTATTGCTGAAGCGCCACCCAGCCTTTCTCACTCATTGTAGAGGCGGAACCCAGCCTTTCTCACTCATTGTAGAGGCGGAAACCAGCCTTTCTCACTCATTGTAGAAGCATAACCCAGCCTTTCTCACTCACTGTCGAAGCGATATCTGGGAGTGTTACGGTGAAGGAGTCTCTTACTGGTGGCCAGAAGAAGCAACTATTGTCCACCTAAGTATTACTCTCCTGAAAATACTCCCTGATCTCTAATCAAGAGAATATCAGAGATTCTTTCATTGTATGATTAGTTCTATTAGCTAAAGAATATCTTCCTCCTTTTCCACCGTTGATAAATGGGTCAATGATATGGAATATACACATTAACAAAGGTCAAAGGGCCCTGATGAACTTTTTTCAAGGGTTTTTAAAAAGTGTAAAATGGAACTTTGTGAACCATTAACTAATATTTTTAATATTTCTCTTCAAACAGGTGTAGTGTCTGATATGTTGAAGATGGCTAATGTAATTCCTATTTTTAAAGCAGAGGACAAGTCGCTACCGTCAAATTACCGCCCAATAAGCCTAACCTCAATTGTAGGCAAATTACTAGAGTCAATTAAAGCTTATAATATAAGAAGCCATCTGGATAAGGTTGATTAATGATACTCAGCATGGATTCACGAGGGGCCGTTCCTCCCTAACTAATTTATTGACCTTCTTCAGTAAAGCTTTTGAGGCCGTTGATCATGATAAAGAATTCATGTGAAAGCTTACTCAGCCCTGTAACAACTTCAGACAGTACTACCAAGGCTGGCTTCTCCTCAGGAAAATTAATGAATAGAAAAAGAAATAATAACAGACAAACATAAACACTTTATTATATAGAAAATATAAAATATAAAACACTTAAATATGAAATATTAATCCTACATTAAAGAAAATGAAAAATGAAAAATATAAATGATAACTGAATTCAATGCTAATATAAAACTTGGGTGTCTGGTGTTGGTGACACTTCTTGTTGAAATCGTAGCCGTTGCCGATGATGGGGGGGGGTCGCAGGTGTTGGTTACAACCCACTGGCTAGGTCTTCACAGTATAGCCTTGAGTATTCTATCCCGATGACAGGAAAGCAGGTTCTTTACCGCTGCAAATGATGAGGGTTACGTCCTGCAATTTCATACAGGTGCACAGGTAATTAAATCCAAAAAGGGGAAGTCTCAGGACGTTAGTCCATCTCCATCAGTTTTCCTCGTTGATTGGCAGGTGACCCTCTCTGTCATCCAAGCTGGAAAAATAGACAGGTTACCCACTGCTTAAGAAATCACTCTCCATGATAAGTACAATACCTAAAAGACGTGGTGATTAATACAACGGTCAACTTAGAGCAAGACTGAAAGGACTAAGTTTATTATTGGTCAAAAGTGAAGCTTTTAACCAAAAAAATCCACTAGAATACAAGGCAGGCATGTACTTACAGTAGTGCTGGGAGCTGTGAGTCTAGTGATTACTGTTTGGACCGGAGCCCCACACGTCACCTTTCGGGGGTGGGGGGGAAGGAGGGGAAGGGATAGTGGGAGCTAGACTCACCCTACCTTAACAAGCTGCCGGCAATCAAACTATCACTTTTGGGGTGGGGAAAAAAAGGCGGGAATAGCGTGAGCTAGACTTACCTTACCTTAACAAGTAGCCAGCAAGCAAACTATCACTTTCGGGGAGGGGGAAAAAGGGGGGGGGGAAATAACGGGAGCTGGACTTGCCCTACCTTAACAAGTAGCCGGCAATGAAACTATTGTTACTATATACTCCATCGCTACTCCTATCTATTGAACTTTTCCCATACACTCCCCCATACCAAGACTTATAGTCAAGGAGTATCAGAAGAATAGGCGAGGAAAAAGTTCTAACATGTGGAAGTCGCGTAAAGCAACAAATCTTCTACTGACTGTCACGACTGTCACTGACTGTCACGACATGATAAAGTTGATATGTTAGCCAAAAAGAGTATCGAGAAGGAGAATGTAGAATATAACTTTGGTATAACTGTGTCTAGCATTAGGAATAATATTAGGAGAGAAGTAAATAATGAAAATGATTGTTATAGGAATGCAGTTAGAAGCCTGAGTAGATATATAACCCACTATGATAACATGAACGTAGATAAGTATGTTTATGGAGCAACTTGCAATGTGAACAGACTGACTGATGTTGTAGTGGCCAGGCTTAGGCTTGGTTACAAGTACTTCTGGCAGTTTGGGAGACACACAGATGATCAAACTAAATGTAAATTAAAGTGATCAGGCATATGGTCACTCTCTTGAACACTATGTGCTTAATTGTCCACTTATTGAGGAATACAGAGACAGACAGTATAATAACCTATGTGACATGTCAAGATATCTTATTAATGAAAATAAGATACCAGATATACTAAGCAAATTTCCTAAATTTGCTTGTAACAGATAAGTGAACTATAGATATGTAGATGTAAATCCATATGTATTCCTGTTAGCCCTTTGGGCCTAGTCCTAGGCCTTTTGTGTATCCATATGCTCTCGCGCTACCGTCCACAGGATGGATATGGGGTGCACAATAAACTAGCCACTTCGGTGGCAAAATCTAATCTAAATCGAATTAGCCAGTCAGAGAAATAATTGGATGAACCATTGATATACACAATATGGAACTTAAAAGCCTGGAGTGCCTATGTCCACCTCAAAGGGGGTGG
>NC_069416.1:3038731-3074012 GCF_026875155.1 Cherax quadricarinatus
AGTTTTCAAGGATGTATTGATGAGGTGGCTAGTGGCACACACATCATTTCTGCTTCCTCTGTAAGATGTTGTCTGGTCCCATTGTCTTTGAGGAATCAAGGTCACTTAGCAGCTCCTTCTCAGTTGTGTGTATGTCATCTAACACTTGTTGGTATATTCCTTGTTGGCGTCCCATTCTGTTCTGTCCACCCAGAGGCCTTCCTGTCTACACTGTAAATACTTCCTTAAATCTCTTGTTAAGCTCCTCACATACTTCTTGATCGCTTCTGGTGCGTTCCCCACCTTCTTTCCTCAGCCTGATCACCTAATGTGGCTATACAGCAGTTTTGGGTCAGATTAGGCTTTCGATGCTGTATCGTTTTCTTACTGTTGCTGGGCCTCCCTCCTTATCTGTGCATACTCGTTTCTGGCTCTTCGACTAATCTCTCTAAGTTCCTGGGTCCTTTGCCTCCTGTATCTTTTCCATTCTCTGTTGCACTTAGTTTTTGCCTCTCTACACCTTCGGGTAAACCAAGGACTCGCTTTGGTCTTCCCATTATTTATATTGCCCTTGGGAACAAACCTTTCCTCTGCCTCCCTGCATTTTGTTGTTACATATTTCAACATTTTATTTACTGACTTTCCTGCCAATTCTCTGTCCCACTGAACCTCCCGCAGGAAGTTCCTCATACCTGTTTAGTCCCCCTTTTTATAGTTTGGCTTTCACCATCCAATTCCTGTTACCCTCTCAACTTGTAATTCTACTATGTATTCAGAACACAGAACCATGTGATCACTATCTCCAAGGGGCCTCTCATATGTGATATCCTTAATGTCTGAACTACTCAGGGTGAACACAAGGTCCAATCTTGTTGGTTCATCCTCCCCTCTCTCTCTGGCAGTGTCCTTAACATGTTGATGCATGAGATTTTCCAGTACCACATCCATCATCTTGGCTCTTCATGTTCCCGGACACCAGAGTGGCTCCAAGTTTTCCCAGTCGATCTCCCTGTGGTTGAAATCGCCCATAACCAGTAACTTTGCTCTGCTCGAGTGAGCTCTTCTTGCCACCTCGGCCTGTGTGCCCACCATTGCTCTGTTGCTCTCTTATTCCTCCCTTGGCCTCTTGCAGTTCTGTGGTGGATTATACATCACTGCAATGACTACCTTGTGTTCCCCAGACTCAAGTGTACCTACTATGAAGTCCCTTCATCCAATCTCGTTCATGCCTTCCATTTCCTCAAATCTCCATCGGTCTTTTATGAGCAGTGCAACCCCTCCTCCCCATCTGCTCCTTCTATCTTTCCTCAGGATCTGATATCCTTGTGGGAAGATTGCCTCTGTTATTGTCCCAGTGAGTTTCGTTTATGTGACTGCTATGATGTCTGGGGACTTCTCATTGATTCTTTCGTGCCACTCCTCATATTTATTCGATATTCCATCTGTGTTCGTGTACCAAACCTTAAACTTCTTTTCTAATTCTGTGATCCTGGGGGAAGATTGGGGTTGGAGGGGACCTATGGGGAGTTGTGGTGAGGGTGAGGGCAGAGTTCCCATAGCGGGTTGCTGTATGGGTGGGGTTTGTGGTGTTGGGGTGGGGGCAGAGGGATCAGTGAGTGTCAGTTTAGATTACTCAGTTGCCTTGGGGCTGTCACGGTTGGAGTCCTTCAGCGGGTGTTTCTGTAAGGTGTGTTTGCCATTCCACCTGCATCTGGGATCTTCTACTCATCTTTATTTCCTCTCGTTCCTCCTTTCGTTTTTGTACTCTCTCTTTCAGTATCAACCTTTCCTCTTGTGTTCTGTCTCGATCGAGGTACACACTCTGGTACTCTTGTTTATCTCTCAGTCATGCTTTCTCCTGCAGAATTATTGTTCGAGTCGATTCTGCCTTGAAGATTACTGTTTGTGTGTGTGTGTGTGTGTGTGTGTGTGTGTGTGTGTGTGTGTGTGTGTGTGTGTGTGTGTGTGTGTGTCTGTCAGTCTGTGTTCTTACCTGTCTGTTACATTTACAGACAAGAATATATAACATTAATATAATGAATGAGAAAGAAAACGATAATTTAACTTCGTTTTCATCTAATTCCAGAATGACATAAGACTCTTAGGACCAAATTGTTGCTTATATATAAAAGGCAGTCTATTATGTATTTAATATGATGCCTTGTGAAGATGAGACAGGTGGTTAAACGACCGTGGTGGTTTGGTCCCTGCCTTAGTGTAAGCAGATTTTTTCATGTAAGGCAGAGCCATCACATTCACAGAAATGGTCAGGTTACAAACACCAGTCATGCTCATCATGTCATGTTACAAACACCAGTCATGTTCATCATGTCATGTTATAAACACCAGTCATGTTCATCATGGTAACATCAGTAAATTTTCTTTTTCTGCTTCTCAATACTTATTAATTTTAAGGCGATAACTTTCCTGAAACCGATCCTAAATAAGAATTTCAGCGCTGGATGCAGAAGATAAGCAAATGTCTACAACTGATACAGTTTTTACTGCATAACGTTAATAGAAGTCTAGGCTTCTTGGAGTAAACAACCTGCCTAGTTTAGGCAGGTTGTTTACCCCTATTTAAATTACTCCACATAAACCAGCACAGGGCCAGCTTGTACCTTCACATTAAGTGTGGAATCAATAGTTATTAACAGGAAGGTCACAAAAACTAACGTATATAAAAATACAATATGTTAATAGTAAACTTACAGATAAAACATGCAACTTAATCTACATACAAAATCACCACATACCAGTACACTTTTACCCAGTACTCACATTAGCTCACTAGCCCACTACTGCTAATGAGGAAAAACAATAAAATTTATGAACAGGGAGCTCCATGACCCCCTCCCCTTCTGCCGGCCTCGAAGCCTACAGGCGACACACTACAAAAGTAGTCTTCCCAAAACTTAAACAGGCCTCTCCTCATACTAGTGCCTTACAGGTAAACATGAGAGCACCAAAACCCATAAAATAACCTATGATATAAAATTACTCAAACTTACTATCCCTACTCACACCAACACCAAATCATGACGACTTATTCCAGCCACAGCTGTTCTCGTACTGCCCACAAACACCTCACCTGCTCCTGTCCTGTCCTCGCTACTCTTCACGAATAATACGCGTCCGGTTTCAGAACAAATCCCGGAAACTGACATAATGTTTGGAGCGTTATATATATATTATATATATATATATATATATCTATATATATATATATAATATATATAATATATATAATATATATATATACAGTGCGTAATACAACCCAAATTTTGATAAAACTTTTTAATTAAAACTTGCATTTCAGGCACAATTGGTTCCATTGTTCCATGTACTTGATTAAAACAATTAAACAATATTGTTACATGCCCAAATTAGAAATACACTTCCCTGCCACTATTCAAGAAATCGAAAAGAATCCCCCCCAAAAAACACATTATTTTCAGAGAATAATTAAGTTCTTCTGTCTTGGGAACTTAACATTATCATGAACAAACACAAGAGCACATTCATACATGAATAAAAAGGCACAATACCATAACTGGAACAATACAGAAATAGCCATCACGCACGAGAATGAATCTTACGACGACGTTTGTGTCCAACTAGGACTATGAACTAGTCAGTCTCCAGGGAAGTCAAAAGTGAGGTAACGAGTGAGGTTATGGCGGAGAGAAGCATGTTAAATGATATGTACATTTTTTTTTTATTTAAAAACGGTGCATACAAAAATACCAAACATCCAAGAAATAATACGTAATGTTACATTACAGTGGTTCGAACCCATAATAACAATATATAAATGGAAACAAAAACATATAACTTAAGTCGTAACACAAGGAAGCATATAGGTTAACATGTGTTTCACAGAGACGCAGACATAAAACAGATGCTTATGGAAACCTAGAAACGAAACATTATAACAACCCGGATGCAACATTCCTGTGCAAATCGTTACTATAAGAATACAGCACACACTGCAACCCCCCCCCTATTCCCAACAGCTGTATCTGCCGTCACCATCATAACCAAAACTATAAATAACATTAATTAACATGGTTGAAAATATAAACATTCTGAAACACGCTTCATACATAACCACATCCCTGCAAAACAGAGGAAATACAAATGCATATAAAAACATGTATTACATACGTACAAAAACCACAATGTTTTTCAGATACTTGGGTGATGATGTGTCAGTGGATGGATTTATGAAGGATGAGGTTAATCATAGAATTGATGAAGGAAAAAAGGTGAGTGGTGCATTGAGGTATATGTGGAGGCAAAAAATGTTATCTATGGAGGCAAAGAAGGGAATGTATGAAAGTATAGTATACCAACACTTTTTGGGTGTGAAGCTTGGGGTTGTAAATGCAGCACGAGGAACTTTTGGGGGGGGGCAGGGGAGATGTCCTTTTTTAAGGGCAATGTGGGGGTTGTAAATATTTGCAAAAAAAATTCGGAGTGGGGGAAAATTAAGAAAAGGTGTGGATTAATAAAAGTTTTAAATCAGAGGGCGGGAAGAGGGTTTTTGGGGGGTTTTTGGATTAGAGAAAATGGATAAAAAGTAAAAATGACATGGAGACATTTAAATCTGTAGGAAAAAGGAAGGGGGGGGAAAGGGGTCGCCCTCAAAAAGGGTTGGAAGGGAAAGGGCCCGGAAAAAGGGGGTTTTTGGGGCCCGGGGGGTTTTGGATTTTCCAGCGGGTCCCCATGAGCGGGGTTGGGATAGGGTAAATTTGGAACGAATTTATTTGGGATTGACGATCTAAATGGAGTTTGAGCGGGTAAAAATTTAGTGAAGGGATTTGGGGAAAACCCGGGTTATTTTTATATATTTCGGACTTGATCCGGGAAATGGGAAGTAAAAAAGGGCCTACATTTTAAAAAACCGAGGGGTTTGGGATATTACCCATTTTTGGAGGGATATTTTGTGAATCTTTATACGTATAAAAACTTCAAAAATTTGGGGTTTTTCTGAGCACCTCCCCCAAAAACGTGATTATGTGTGAGTGAGGTGAAATGTTGAATGATGATAAAAAGTATTTTCTTTTTTTTTGGGTTCCCCCCGCCTCGGGGGGGAAAGGGCCCGACATTGTTGAAAAAAAAAAAAAAAACATGAATATAGGGGGAAACACAGACAGCAAAACCTTTTCCAAAACATTTTTTTCCCAACCTAATAACAATACAGCATAATAAAATACTCTACGTAAACATACCATCATTTCCCATAGAAGTCAAAGGAAAAAATAAAAATTACATAAAAAAATTAAAATCCAATAAAACCCAAAAAAAAAACCAAAAAAAAAAAAAATATAAATAAAACAGATCTTAAACAGAACTTCCTTCTACTACCCCACACCCTCCCAAGACACCCCACACCCTGCAAGACACATACCCACACCCTGAAAGGGCACAGCCACACCCCTGCCAAGACACATACCCACACCCTGAAAAAGAAACATAGCCACCCCCCTGAAAGCCCAATAGCCAAAACCCCTGAAAGACACATAGCCACACCCCTAAAACCCACATGGGCCCCACCCTGCATGACCATACCCCAACCCTGAAGGACCATAGCCACCCCCTGCAAAAACACATACCCAAACCCCCTGCAAGACACAAAGCCAAAACCCTCCCAAGAAAACTTTCCCAAACACCCCTTGCAAACACATAGCCACACCCTGCAAGACACATACCCAACACTCCGGCAAGCCCCCTAGCCACACCCCTCAAAAACACATAGCCAAAAACCCCGCAAGACAAAAAATTACCCCCCCCACACCCTGAAAGACACATACCCAAACCCCCCCCAAGACACATAGCCAAAACTCCTCCCCAAGACACATAGCCCCCCCCTGAAAGACAAAAGGGCCACACCCTGAAAGGACACATAGCCAACCCTGAAAGACACAAAACCACCCTGAAAAGACACATACCACCCCCTGCAAGACAACATAGCCACACCCTGCAAGACACTAGCCAAAACCCGCAAGACACATAGCCCACACCCGAAAGGGCACTTAGCCACACCCTGAAAAAGGCCCCATAGCCACACCCTCCAAAAGGGACACCTTTGCCATCACCCCTGCTGCACATAGCCACACCCTGCAAGACCCATCCCCACACCCCTCAAGACACATAGCCCCCCTTTCCTGCAAGAAAACTAGCCACACCCCTGCAAACACACACCCAACACCCTGAAAGGACACATAGCCCACCCAAAAAGACCCCTAGCCAAAAACCCCTGCAAGACACTTTGCCACACCCTGCAAGACCCCTACCAACCCCCTCCCAGACACTTTAGCCACACCCCTGAAAGACACATAGCCACCCCTGCAAGACACATACCCAAAAACCCCCTGAAAAGACCCATAGCCACACCCCTGCAAGAACATAGCCACACCCTGCAAAAAACCATAGCCACACCCTGCAAGACCCCTCCCAACACCCTGCAAGACACATCCCAAAAACCCTAAAGCCCCATAGCCAACCCTGCAAAAACCCCCCAAATCCACACCCTGCAAGAAAACATAGCCCAAAACCCGCAAAAACACATACCCAACACCCCTTGAAAGACCATAGCCACACCCCTGCAAGAAACTAGCCAAAACCCCTGAAAGGGAAACAAAACCCCCCCCCGAAACCCCCCTTGCAAGACACATACCCCACACCCGGCAAGACACAAAGCCAAACCCTGCAAACACTTAGCACACCCTGCAAGACACATACCACACCCTGCAAGACACATAGCCACCCCCCTGCAAGACCCATAGCCACCCCCCTCCCAAACACATAGCCACCCCCCTGAAAGACACATAGCCACACCCTGCAAGACACATACCACACCCTGCAAGACACTAGCCAAAACCCTGCAAGACACATAGCCACACCCTGCAAACACATAGCCACCCCCCCTGAAAGGGACACATACCCACACCCTCCCAAGACACATGCCACCCCCTGCAAACACATAGCCACACCCTGAAAGGGAACATAGCCCCCACCCTGAAAGACAAAATAAGCCAAAACCCCGCAAGACACATATTCACCCGCAAGACACATAGCCACACCCTGAAAAGACACATAGCCACACCCTGAAAAAGCCCCTTTTAGCCCACCCTGCAAGACACTTTGCCACCCCCTTGCAAGACACATACCCAAAACCCCCCTGCAAGCCCACATAGCCAAAAACCCGCAAGACACTGCCCCACCCCTGCAAAAACACATAGCCCACCTGCAAGACACTTTACCCCCACACCCTGCAAGACACATAGCCACCCCCCTGCAAGACACATACCCACACCCTGCAAGACACATAGCCACCCCCTCCCAAGACACTACCCACCCCCCGCAAGACACATACCCAAACCCCTGAAAAGGACACAAAAGCCAAACCCTGAAAAGACACTTTTCCCACCCCCTGCAAGACACATAGCCACCCCCGGGCAAGACACTTGCCACCCCCTGCAAGACATAAGCCACACCCCGCAAGCCCACATACCCAAACCCCGCAAAAACAAAAGCTAAAAACCCCCTGAAAGACACATACCACACCCCTGTAAGCCCACTTTAGCCAAAAACCCCTGCAAAAAACCTACCCCACCCCCTCAAACCACATAGCCACCCCCTGCAAGAAACATAGCCCACCCTGAAAGGGACACATAGCCACACCCTGAAAAGACACATACCCAAAAAACCCCTGCAAGACAAAATAGCCACACCCTGAAAGGACACATAGCCAAAAACCCCTCCCAAAAGACCATCCCCACCCCCTGCAAACACATACCCCAAAAACCCTCCCAAGACACAAGCCACCCCCTCAAGACACATAGCCCACCCCTTGCAAGACACTAGCCAAAAACCCCCTCCCAAGAAACTTTGCCAACCCCAAGACACATACCCAAAACCCTGAAAGGGAACACAAAAGCCACCCCCCTGCAAGCACAAAAGCCACACCCTCCCAAGACCCAAGCCAAAACCCCCCATAAAACACATACCACACCCTTGCAAGACACATAGCCCACCCTGAAAAAACACATAGCCACACCCTGCAAAAAACATACCCCCCCCCCCTGCAAGACACATAGCCACACCCCTGAAAGGCAAAAAACCCCACCCCCCCGGAAAAGACACATGCCAAAACCCTCCCAAACCCATAGTCACACCCTCCCAAGAAAACATGGGCCCACACCCTGCAAGCCACATTCCACACCCCTGAAAAGGACACAAGCCACACCCTGCAAGACACATCCCCACCCCCCTGCAAGAAAAATTGCCCCCACCCTAAAAAGACACTAGCCACCCCCGCAAGACCTTTTACCCAAACACCCTGCAAAAAACACATAGCCACCCCCTGCAAGACAAAATAGCCACACCCGAAAGCACATAGCCCCCCCTTTGAAAGCACATAGCCACCCCCTGCAAGACACATAGCCACACCCTGCAAGACACATAGCCACCCCTCCCAAGACACATACCCCAAAACCCTCCCAAGGGACACATAGCCACCCCCCTGCAAGACACATAGTTGCACCCTGCAAGCACATAGCCACACCCCTGAAAACCCACTTACCCCAAACCCCTGCAAAGACACTTTAGCCCCCCCCTGAAAGCACATAGCCACCCCCTGAAAGACAAAATAGCCACCCCCTGAAAGACACATACCCACCCCCTTGGAAAGGGACACATAGCCACACCCCTGCAAGACACTTTCCACCCCCTGCAAGAACATAGCCACACCCTGAAAGGGAAAACATAGCCACACCCGGCAAGACACATAGCCAACCCCTGAAAGACACATAGCCACACCCCTCCCAAGACCCCTAGCCACACCCTTGCAAGACCCCATAGCCAAAAACCCCTGCAAGACACATCCCCAAACCCCTGCAAGCCACAAAAGCCAAACCCGGGCAAGACAAACCCACCCCCTGCAAGACACATACCCACACCCTCCCAAAGACACATAGCCAAAACCCCTGAAAGACACAAAAGCCCCACCCCTGAAAAGAAAACATAGCCAAAACCCCTGCAAAAACACATACCCAACCCCCCTGAAAGACCTTTACCCACCCCTGAAAGACAAAATAGCCACACCCCTGAAAAGGACACATAGCCCCCCCTGCAAGACCCCATAGCCAAAACCCCGAAAGGGACCCATAGCCACCCCCTGCAAGACACATAGCCAAAACCCTCCCAAGACACTCCCCAAACCCCCCTGCAAGACACAACCCAAACCCCCGCAAGCCACAAAACCCACCCTGCAAACACATAGCCAAAACCCTGCAAGACACTTTGCCACACCCTGCAAGCCCACATAGCCACCCCGCAAGACACATAGCCACACCCGCAAGACACATACCCAAACCCCTGCAAGACACATAGCCCCCCAACTCCCAAAGACAAAATAGCCACCCCCGGGCCAAGACACATACCCCCTTTTCCTGCAAGACACCATACCCCACCCCCTGAAAAACACTTTAGCCCACCCTGCAAGACACATAGCCACCCCCCCTGCAAACAAAATAGCCAAAACCCCTGAAGACACATGCCAAACCCTGCAATACACATCCCACACCCTGAAAAGACCCTTACCCCACCCCCCTGAAAAGACCATACCCCAACCACCCGCAAGACACAAAACCAACCCCCTGAAAAGCCCCACATACCACACCCGCAAGACACAATAGCCCACACCCCTCCCAAGACACATAGCCACACTCCGGAAAAAACCCCTGGGCCCCACCCCGCAAGAAAAAATAGCCACCCCCTCCCAAGACACAAAAAGCCAACCCTGGGGCCCTAGCCACCCCCTTTGCAAGACACATAGCCAACTCCTGCAAGACAAAATAGCCACACCCCTGAAAGACAAAAAGACCCACCCTGAAAACCACATACCAAACACCCCTGCAAAACAAAAACCACCCCCTGAAAGGGACATACCAAAACCCTAAAAGAAAAAATCTACCCCTAAAAAGACACATAGCCACACTCCTGCAAGACACATACCACACCCTGCAAGACACTTACCCCACCCCCTCCCAAGACACATCCCCCCCCCTGCAAGACCATAGCACACCCTGCAAAACACATCCCCAAAACCCTGAAAGCACATACCCACACTTCTGCAAGCCCACAAAACCCACCCGCAAGGGACATAGCCCCCCCCCCTGAAAGGGACACATACCCACACCCCTGCAAGACCCCATACCAAACACCCTCCCAAGAAACATACCCAAACACCCGCAAGACACATAGCCACCCCCCCTGCAAAAACACATAGCCACACCCGAAAGGGACTGGGCCAAAAACCCCTGAAAGACACATAGCCACACCCTGAAAAGACACATAGCCCCACTCCTGCAAGACCCAAAACCCACACTCCGCAAGACACATAGCCACCCCCTGCAAGACAAAATAGCCCCCACTCCTGCAAGCACGTAGCCACACCCTGAAAGAAAACTTTGCCACACTCCTGCAAACAAAATACCCAAAAACCCAGAAATAAAACATACCAAAACCCGCAAGACACGGTAGCCACCCCCGGGCAAGACACATAGCCACCCCCCCGCAAGACACATAGAACACCCCTGCAAGACACAGCCACACCCTGCAAGACACATAGCCAAAACCTGCAAGACACTTTAGCCCACCCTGCAAGACACATATCCACACCCGGCAAGACACATAGCCACACCCCTGCAAGACACATACCCCACACCCTGCAAGACACATACCAAAACCCCTGAAAGACCAAGCCAACCCTGCAAGACACATACCCCAAAACCTCTGAAAAGAAACATAGCCAAAACCCTGCAAGACACATAGCCCCCACCCCTGCAAGACACAAAAGCCACACCCTGCAAGACACTTAGCCACACTCCTGAAAGGGACAAATAGCCCCCCACCCGGGCAAGACACATACCCAAACACTCGCAAGACACAAAAAACCACACCCCTCCCAAGACCCATAGCCACACCCTGGAAGCCCCAAAAGCCACCCCCTGCAAAAACACATACCACCCCCCGCAAGACACATACCCCACCCCCCGAAAGGGACACATACCACACCCTCAAGACACATAGCCACCCCCTGAAAGCACATAGCCAAAACCCCTGAAAGGGACAAAATAGCCACACCCTGCAAGAAAATAGAAAAACCCCGGGCAAGACCAAAAAACCCAACACCCGGCGGGGACACATAGCCACACCCTGCAAGAAAAAAAGGGCCACACAATGGCAAGAAAACATACCCCACCCCCTCCCAAAGGAACAATGGGCCCACACCCTGCAAGAACATTCCCCAAAACCCGAAAAGACACAAAGCCCCACCTGCAAGACACAAAACCACCCCCCTGCAAAACACATACCCACTCTGAAAGACACATAGCCACACTCCTGCAAGACACATACCCAACACCCGGGAAAGGGAACACATCCCACACCCTGAAAGACCCCTAGCCACACCCTCCCAAGACACTTTGCCACCCCCCTCCCAAAAACACATAGCCCCACCCTGAAAGGGGACAAAAATACCACACCCTGCAAAAACATACCCACCCCCCTGAAAAGAAAAACATAGCCACCCCCTGAAACACATAGCCCCCAACCCGGGCAAGACACAAAGCCCACCCCGAAAGACACAAGCCAAAACCCTGCAAGCCCAAAATAGCCCCCCCCCTGAAAAGACCAAACCACCCCCTCAAGACACTAGCCACCCCCGCAAACAAAATAGCCACCCCCCTGCCCCAAACCCCCACATACCCACACCCTGCTTTGACACATAGCCAAAACCCTGCAAGAAACTTTCCCAAAACCCCCCCGGGCAAAAATAATAGCCACACTCCTGCAAGACCCATCCCACACCCCTGAAAGGGAACACAGCCACACCCGCAAGCACATGGGCCACACCCTGAAAGAAACATACCCAAAAACCCCTGAAAGGGGACACATGGGCCACCCCCCTGCAAGAACTGGGCCACACCCCTTTGCAAAAACCCCAAAAAATACCCCCAAAACCCTGCAAGACACTTTGCCAAAACCCTGCAAACACATAGCCAAAACCCTGCAAAAAACATGCCACACCCCGGGCCAAACCCCCTACCCCAAAACCCTGCAAGACACAAACCCAAACCCTGCAAGAAACAAAACCCCACCCGAAAAGGGACACATAGCCAAACCCGGCAAACACATAGCCACACCCTGCAAACACAAAGCCACACCCTGCAAGACACATAGCCACACCCGGGCAAAAAACTTTTACCCCACACCCCCTGCAAGCCCCACATAGCCACACCCTGCAAAAAATTTTTGCCCACCCCCTGCAAGACACAAAGCCAAAACCCCCGGAAAGACACATACCCCCACCCTGCAGCACTAGCCCCCCCCTGAAAAGAACATAGTCACCACCCGCAAGAAACATAGCCACCCCCTGAAAGGGCCCAAAAAGCCCCCCCCCTCAAGACACTAGCCACCCCCTGAAAGGGAACACATAGCCACCCCCCGGCAAGACCATGCCACCCCCTTTGCAAGACACATAGCCACACCCTGAAAAGGGGCCCACATGGGCCACACCCTGCAAGACACATACCCACCCCTGCAAGCCACATAGCCAAAACCCCTGCAAGAAACAAAGCCAAAACCCAGCAAGACACATAGCCACACCCTGCAAAACCAAACCCACACCCTGCAAGACACAAAGCCCCACCCTGCAAGACTTTTTAGCCACACCCTCCCAAGACACATAGTTAACCCTGCAAGACCCCTAGCCAAAAAAACCCTGCAAAAACACATAGCCACCCCCGCAAGACACAAAGCCCCCAACCCTGAAAGACACATAGCCACACCCCCTGAAAGGGAAAACTAGCCACCCCCTCCCAAGACACATACCCCAAAAACCCGGGAAAGACACTTACCCACCCCCCTGAAAAGAAAACATAGCCCACCCTGCAAGACCCATAGCCACACCCCTGCAAGAACATAGCCACCCCCTTTGAAAGACACTTACCCACCCCCTTTGCAAGACACATACCCCACCCCCTAAAAAGAAAACATACCCAAACCCCCCTGCAAGACACTTTGCCACCCCCTTGAAAGACACTTAGCCACACCCCTGCAAGACATAAAAAGGCCCACCCCCCCTGCAAAAAACTTTCCCACACCCCCCCTGAAAGGGAAACATAGTACCCCCCTAAAAGGACCATAGCCACCCCCCTGAAAAGACCTTGGGCCACACCCCTGCAAGACCATAGCCACACCCTCCCAAAGACCCCCAAAGCCCACCCCTGCAAGACCCCTTACCACCCCCTGCAAGACACATAGCCCACCCTGCAAACACATACCCCAAAAAACCCTCAAAAAACTCACAAAAAACCCCTCAAGACACTACCCACACCCTAAAAAGACACATACCCACCCCCCTGCAAGACACTAGCCACACCCTCAAGACACATAGCACACCCCTTGAAAAGGACACATGCCCCCCCTTGCAAAACCATAGCCAAAAAAACCCCTGCAAGACCCCATACCCCACCCGCAAGACCATACCCCACAACCCCGGAAAGACACTTGGGCCCCCCGAAGAAAAAGAAAAACATAGCCACACCCCTGAAAAGACACATAGCCCCCCCATCAAGACACATAGCCACACCCTGAAAGACACATAGCCCCCACCCTGCAAGACACAAAAGTCACCCCCGAAAAGACCCCCTAGCCACACCCAAGACACAAGCCACACCCTGCAAGACACATAGCCAAAAAAAACCCTCCCAAGACACATAGCCAAAACCCCTGCAAAAACACTTTGCCACCCCCCTTCAAGCCCAATACCCCACACCCTGAAAAGACACATAGCCACACCCTGCAAGACACATACCCCAAAACCCTTTAAAGACCTAGCCACCCCCCTCCCTAACACATAGCCCACCCTCAAGACACTTTGCCACCCCCCTGAAAGACACTACCCAACACCCTGCAAAAACACATAGCCAAAACCCTGCAAACACTAGCCACACCCCGCAAGACACATAGTTGAAACCCCCCAAACACATAGCCACACCCTGCAAGACCATAGCCACCCCTGCAAGAAAACATAGCCACCCCTGCAAGAAAAAATGGGCCACACCCCGGCAAGACAAAATAGCCACCCCCCAAAGACCAAGCCACCCCCCCAAAAAGAAAAATTAGCCCCCCCCCCCTTTCCCCAAGACACATAGCCACCCCCCTGAAACACTTTGCCCACCCTGCAAAAAAAATAGCCACCCCCGGAAGACACATAGGCCACACCCCCGGGCAAGACCATACCACACCCCGGCAAGACAAATGCCACACCCTGAAAGGACACATAGCCAAAACCAATGCAAAAACACTTTGCCAAACCCCTCAAGACAATACCCAAAACCCCTGCAAGAACTTAGCCACCCCCTGGCAAAAACATAGCCACCCCTGCAAACACATAAAAAAACCCCCTGAAAAGACATTTAAGCCACACCCCCCTGCAAGACACTTTAGCCACACCCCTGAAGACACATAGACTACCCCGGGAAAGAAAATTGCCCCCACCCCTGCAAGACACATAGCCACACCCCTGCAAAACCCATAGCCAAAACCCCTGAAAGACAATACCCACCCCCTGCAAAACATAGCCACACCCTGCCAAAAACAAAATAGCCCCCCCCCTGCAAGACACAAAAGCCAAAACCCCTGAAAAGACACATACCCCACACCCGCAAGACCATAGCCACACCCTGCAAAAACCACATAGCCACACCCTGAAAAGACACTTTAGCCACCCCCTGCAAGAAAAACTTTCCACCCCCTGCAAAAACACATAGCCACACCCTGAAAGACACATGGGCCAAAACCCGCAAGACACATGGCCACACCCGGGCAAGACACATAGCCACACCCTGCAAGACACATACCCAAACCCCTCCAGCAAGAACATAGCCACCCCCTGAAAAACAATAGCCACCCCCCTTTCCCCCAAAAACACAAAAGCCACCCCCTTTCAAGACCATAGCCACCCCCTAAAAGACACATACCCAAAACCCCGCATACACATACCAAACCCCCTGAAAGGGACAAATACCCCAAAACCCCCTGAAAGGGACAAAAGGGCCACCCCCTGCAAACCCCCTACCACACCCGCAAGAACATACCCAAAAAAACATGAAAGGGCCCACTTTAGCCACACCCCTTTGCAAGCCCAAAAAAGCCCACTCCTGCAAAACACATCCCCAAAACCCCTGCAAGACACATAGCCACACTCCTGCAAGCACATAGCCCCCCCCTGAAAAGACATACCCAAAACCCCTGAAAGGGAACTTTAGCCACAACCCTGCAAGACACATAGCCACACCCCTGAAACACTTAGCCACACCCTGCAAGACACATGGGCCACATTTCCTGCAAGCCCAATAGCCCCCACCCTGAAAAGACAAAAGCCCCCCCCCCGAAAGGGCCCCATACCCCACCCTAAAAGACCATAGCCACACTCCTGAAAAGGCACATACCAAACCCCCTGCAAAAAACACATAGCCAAAAACCCCTGCCAAGAACATAGCCCATCCTGCAAGACACATAGCCACACCCCCTGCAAAACACATACCCCACCCCCGGCAAGACAAAATAGCCACACCCTGAAAGCCCTTTAGCCACACCCTTGCAAGACTTTACCAAAAACCCCTGCAAGAACCATAGCACCCCTCCTGAAAGACACATAGCCACACTCCTCAAGAAAACACACCCCACACCCGCAAGACACTAGCCACACCCCTTCCCAAGACCCCATACCCCACCCCCTTGCAAGACATAGCCACACCCCTCAGAAACACTTTAGCCAAAAACCCTTTAAAAGGGACACATAGCCACCTCCTGAAAAAACACTTTAGCCACACTCCTGAAAAGACACTTTAGCCAAAACCCGCAAGCACATAGCCAAAATCCTGCAAGACACGAAGCCACCCCCTTCAAGACACATAGCCACACCCCTGCAAGCCACTGCCACACCAGAAAAGACACATAGCCACCCCCTGCAAGACACATAGCCACACCCCTGAAAGGCCCACCTAGCCACACCCCTCCCAAGAAAAATTAGCCACACCCTCCCAAGAACATAGCCACCCTCCCAAGACACATCCCCACCCCCTGAAAGACACAGCCACACCCTGCAAGACACTTAGCCCACCCTGCAAAACACAAAAGCCAAACCCTGCAAGACACATACCCCACACCCTGCAAGACACATACCCAAAAACCCTGAAAAGACACAAAGCCAAACCCTGAAAAGACACATAGCCACACCCTCAAACACATAGCCACACCCTGAAAGACCCCAAAGCCCCCCCTTTGGGCAAAAACACAAAACCCAAAAAAAACCCCCGGGCAAACACATACCCCACCCCTCCGGGCAAGAAAACATAGCCACACCCGCAAAAACAAAATAGCCACACTCCTCAAGACAAAATACCCAACACCCTGCAAGACCCCATGCCACACTCTGCAAGAAAACATACCACACTCTGCAAACACATGGGCCAAAAACCCTGGAAGACACATAGCCCCCCCCTGCAAGACACAAAAGCCACACCCGAAAGACACTACCCCCCCCCTGCAAGACACATAGCCACCCCTGCAAGCCCACATAGCCAACCCGCAAGACACTAGCCACACCCCTGAAGACCATAGCCACACCCTGAAAAAGGACACATAGCAACCACCCCTGCAAGACCTTTGCCCACCCTGCAAGAAAAATACCCACACCTCTGCAAGAAAAATCCCCAACACCCTGCAAGCCCCAAAATGGGAAAAAACCCCTGAAAAGAAAATTTCCCACACTCCTGCAAGACACAAGCCACCCCCTGCAAGACACATAGCCACATTTCCTGAAAGACACATACCCCACACCCTGAAAAGACACATAGCCACACTTTTAAAGGGGACACATACCCACACCCTGAAAGGGACACATGCCCCCCCCCGGAAGAACCACAACCCAAACCCCCGAAAGGGAAAACAAAGCCACACCCTGCAAGACACATAGCCCCCCCCCCGGCAAGACACATCCCAAACCCCCTGCAAGAAAACCATAGCCACCCCCTCCCAAAACACTTAGCCACACCCCTCCCAAGACATGGGCCCCCCCCTTTAAAGAGACAACCACACCTGCAAGACACATGCCCCACCCTGAAAGATACTACCCACACCCTGAAAGGGGGGGAAAAATAGCCACACCCCTGCAAAACAATACCCACACCCCTGCAAGACACAAGCCCCCCCCCTTTGCAAGACCATACCCAAACCTCCTGCAAGACACATGCCACCCCCCTGAAAGGGAACATGCCACACTCCTGCAAGAACTTAGCCCACCCCTGCAAGCAATACCCAAAAAACCCTGCAAACACATAGCCACACTCCTGCAAGACCATAGCCACACTCCGGCAAGAAAATAGCCACACCCTGAAAAGACACATAGCCACACTCCTGCAAGACACATAGCCACCCTGAAAGGGACACATAGCCACACCCGCAAACACATAGCCACCCCCTGCAAGACCCCCTAGCCAAAAACCCTGCAAGACCCCTTTGCCACCCCCTGAAAAGACACTTACCACCCCCTTGAAAGGGACACATAGCCCCCAACCCTGCAACCCCCTTTAGCCCCCCCCTTTCCGGGCACATACCCCCACCCCTCCCAAAGACACATAAGTACATTTTTTTAAAAATAATACATTAGCATAATAAAAAACCTTTCACACATCTTGCACACAAGGCCCCACAGTCACAAAAAGAAACCAACTTCATCCCTTGCAAAATTTAAAAGCTCCATTTTACTAATCCCAATTTCCTAAAGGGGAAATTTCGGACCCCCTTCAAAACCCCCCGTGTTTCTCTACCCCAAAATTTTAAAATAAGAAGAATCAAAACTTCCCCATCACCAGGTCACAACCCCCACCTCTCAAAACCCAAAAGCCCTTTAAAAATTTTCCCTCCCCCAAACCCTCACTTGACCCCCCCAACTCGCTTTAACCCCTGGGGCTTCCAAATGCCCAACCCCCGTCCCTTTCCCTTTAAAGGGAAGCCCTTGGTCATTCCCCTGAATCTGAAATCCCCATGAGTCCCCCACTAAAAAGCTACAAATATCCATCGGAAAATTTTTGAAATACCTTCTGTTCCCAGTGATACCCTTTATTCCCCTCCTTTGGGGTCCCAAAAAATGTCGCCCCAAGGGCCCTAATTCGCCCCCCCCACGCCCGCTTCCTTTAAAACCCCCGAAGTATAAAACAAAAGTCGGCTACCAGAAACCCATCGCATTTTGTACGGAAACCCCCCCCCCCCATCCAAGCTTAAAGGGCCCTTTAAGAACAAAAAATACCACCCCACCCACCTTTCTTTAAACCCCCTTGAAAAAACCCCCTCTCTCACGGGTTTTCCCCCCCTTTCACAAAAAAACTGCAGGAAAACAGTGTAAATCCCCCACACCCCACAACATTTCCCGCCCCTCCTGCACACGCTTTTTTCCTTTAACCCACACCTCCCCGACGGCAATATTTTAAAGGAAAAATTTTTTAAAACATTACCTCCCGCACCAAAAAGCCTTAAATCGAAAAACCCTTTTCAGGCGCCCCCAAAAAAACCTCCATCCCTCATCGGATACAAACCCAAAACCTAGAAACCCCTTTCCCCACCACCCACCCACCATTGTAACCTTCTTAACCCTGCTTTTTTCCCTTGCTTTAACACAACAACCTCAAAAATTTCCCCACCACCGGGAAACATCCACCCCTCCCCCAAACCCTAACAATCCCTTTTCTCACCCATGCCAAGCCTGTGCCTGTATTTTTTTTGTCCCCCCCCAAATAACGTTTTTAACCGTACATACCCAACAACCTTTGATGCAACGCCTTTAAACCCCCCACCTCCCTGGCCTACCCGGGAGACACACTTTTCCCCGGCAAAACCATTCAAAAACCCCAAACCCCCAAAAATACGATACACGCCCTTCAACAGACGCTTCCAACAATGGTTTTTTTAAAAAGGAAAAAATACCTGCCACATGCCATAGGTTTTCCCCTTTCAGTTTTTTTCAAATTTACCCACAATAGCACCCCGGGGTCCCGCGTAAAAACCCCCTGTAAGCAAAAAACCCCCTAAAACTAAACCCCAAAAACCCCATCCCAGCTTCTTTCGAATTCACCTTCCCTGCCCCAGAGATTTTTTCCCTGTGAAAAAACCCCCCCAACCTTAAAATCTACTTACCAAAAGGGTTTAAACCTTTACCCTGTTGGAAAACCCCACCCACACCATCCCCCACCCCAATAATGACTTATTCTTATTAACGACCTCCCCGGTTTCCATCCAAAACTCTACCCAAATCACTAACCCTACGTAAAACTTCGACCTTTGATTGCAATGTGGGGTCATCAAATATCCAACGATCCCCCGGGTTTCCCCAGACCCCCATCCCCTCTACCCATCCCTTTCAAAAAACCCCCAAAAAGCACAACCCAAAGAAAAGGGTCTTGGAGCAAAATGCCAAAAAAAACTGCGACACAAAGGGGATCCCTGCCTTTTAACCCCCTTTTCCCTCCTAACTGGGTTTACCCAATCAAACCCTTCCCCTTGCCCCTTTTAAACCCTTGCCCCGTATACAACACCCCTTTGCCCCAAATGACGATTTCCCTCCCAAAAACCCCGGGAAATTTCAAAAAACTTCCACAATGGGCCCACGCCCCCCCACAGTCCCTATGCTGCATGCCAATCTAATGCTAAAACCCCCCCTTGAGTTCCCCCCCCACTTTCATCTATAAACTTTTCGATAATCCCCCCGCCCCACAAAAAGAAAAACCCGGGACTCCCTATTGACCCCCGTCCCAAAACTCTGGCAAAAAACACCTTTCAACCTATTTCCCCAAAACTTTAGCAAAGAAACTTTTAATCACCACACATTAAAGGGGATCGAACGATAGCCTGCCCCACATTCACGAGAAATTCTTTTTAGGGACCATGACCCCTTAAAACCCTTTTTCTGCTGTTCCCCCCCCAACCCACCCTGGTTTTTATGGGATTAAATTAAATCCCAAAAAAAACCCGCCCCAAAAACTCCCAGTTTTCCCCCATAAAAATCACAGGGGGGGGTGCCGTCAAAAAACCCGGCGATTTACCCCTGCTCATCCCTCCCCTGCCCCTCCTTTAATTTTCCTCCTCACTTACAGGTACTCCCAAATTTAAACGATCCCTATGCACTAGATTACAGTTTACCCCTTCGCCCCTTGGGCCTCCCCAAGCCCCACAAAAACCCCCCCACTTTCACCCTTTTCTCGAAACCCCAAAAACCACCCAAAAAAAAACCCCTACCCTTTTTGACGAAAGCACCCCGCCCCCTGATGAATTTCCCCCAATTCCCCCTTTCCCGCCCAAAATCTCATTTCCGTTGCCCTTTTTCGGGGTATCCCCTGTTCCCGCAAGAAAACGCCAAAAGAAAGGGCCCCCATAAGACCTCATCAAGCTCCCCGCAAACCCCTTTCGGCAAACAAAAATTGGGGATTCTGTTTTCCCCGACCGTTTTTTCAAAAACCCCCAGTCTCACCCCTCGGGTAGCACCTCCCCCCTCCCATATGCATTCCTGTTGTTTACCCCAAAAGGGAATTTTAAAAACCCATTTTGAAACCGCCTCTCTTCCTTTCCCCTTTCTGATAAAAATCCCTCAACCTTCCCCCAACCCACCGATCTCAAAACCCAATGACATTTTAACCCCCCCCCCCCCATCGCCCACCCCTCTTCCAAGCTCACGCAAAAGATTCCCCTCCCCCCTGTTTCAATAGCCCAACTTCAAACTTCCCCCGTAACCCCCTTGAAATTTTTTCGGCAAAACCCCCCAATTAAAAATCCACCAGAAAATCGATGATCAGAGAAGCACATTTTAAAACACACACACTGCTCAAAAATCACCCCCCCGAGATTTCATTTAAAAACGATCAAAACCTGCCCCCCAAACATGCTTAATAAAAAGTATGCATCACTTGGGTCACCCCCCTCCAACAACCCCTACAATTTACACCTCGCAACGATCCCCCAAAAAACCCCCAAAAAAAAACCCCCCCCTAAGCTCTACAAAAATTACCCCTGGACAAAACAGTTTCCCAAACACCCCCCATGGGTTGTAATACCTGGGGAGTGAAACTGAAAAAGGTTTGACAAGGAAAATCCCTAAAGAAACTATTTTTAACCCCCCAAATTTTCCCTTTCCGCCCGGCCCCCAAAAACCCCAATGAAACCCCGCCGAAAACCCCCCCCCACTTTCCCCCCACCCCAAAACCCACCCCCTCCTCCCTACCCCAAAACCCATGCAAAAGAAAAAGGGCTGGCTTCCCTTTAAATTTAAAAGCACCACACCACCCCTTTCCCCGTCGTGTAAACAACCCATGTACACGTCATATCCCGGGGAATTGACAAATTTACCTAAAAATTTATAATTATTCTCCAGCAAGAACACAAGGTTGGCACTTTTTTTTTTTTTTTTTTTTTTTTTCACACCGGCCGGGTTCCCCCCAAGGCTGGGGGGCCCAAAAAGAAAAAAAAATTTCACCACATTTACTCCCTCACGGGCTTGCCAAAAAGGGTGCTTTAACCCCAAAAGTTTTTAAACTGCAAAAATTAAAACCCCTCCTTCAGAGTGCAGGGGACGTACTTCCCCCTCCAGGGGCCAATCCGGGCCCGCCGGGTTTTCCCCGAATCCCTTCATAAATTGGGTTTTTTTTGCTCACACTCCCAAAAGCACTTTAAGTATTAAAAAACCATTTGTCTCCATTCACTCCTATCAAACACGCTCACCACCCGCTGGAATCCCCAAGCCCCCGCACCACAAAAAACCCCCTTTACCCCCTCCCCCAACCCTTCCTAGGCCGACCCCTTTCCCCCGCCTTCCTTCCACTACAAATGAAAACTCTTAAGTCATTCTGTTTTGCTCCTTCTCTTTTACATGTCCGAACCACCTCCCAAAAACCCTTCCCCCAGCCCTCCCGGACAACAGTTTTGGGGAATCCCCCCAAACCCCCTCCAAAATTCCAAAAACGGGTTTTTCCGGGATTTTAAAATTTACACCACACATTTGCCCCCCCGACATGACATCTCCCTGCCTCCAGCCTTCTCCCGCGCAAAATTTTTTCACCCACCCGCCCCCCCACCCAAATTTGAACGTTGGTTTAAAAATATACCTATACTTTTCCCCCCTTTCCTCCAAGGACAATTTTTTGTCTCCCCCAACTCCCAAGGCAAACCCCTCACTTTTTTCCCCCCAAACAAAATTTTATGATTTTACCTCAAACTTTCATAGACCCCTCCGCTGGGCCGTCCCCTCCCAAATATCTGGGAAAACGTTCACCTCCTCCATACTCTCTCCCTCCAAAACTGATAATTTAATCTTTTATACCTAATCTTTTTTTTATCCCTCATAACCTTATCTTTCCTGTATTCACCTTTAAAATTTTTTTCTTATGCAAAACCCTACCAAATTCATTCCCCCCAAACTCTGCAAAATTTTCTTCAGAAAACTCCCAAAAGCAAAAGTGTCATCAGCAAAGACAGCTTTTGACAAAATCCCCCTTTGTGTGTATTCCTTTTATCTTTTTTAACCCCCACGCCTCTTGCCAAACCCTCGCATTTTCTTTTCTTACAACCCCCCCTAAAAAATTTTTTAAAAAACCACGGTTAAAATCACACATCCTTGTTAAGGCCCCCACTTTTTCTGGGGAAAAAAATTTTCCCCCTTTCCCACTTTTCCCCTTTTAACCCTTTAGCCTTTACTATCCCGTAAAAAAAATCTTCCTGCTTTCAGTAACCTACCTCCTACACCCAAAAACTTGCCCAAAAAATCTGCCACATTGCCCCCCCATCCACCCTGTAATTTTCCCTTTTCAAATCCAAAAAGCCACAAAAAAACCTCTTTAGCCCTTTTCTTTAAATTTTCTGTTTACTTAAGTTTTCCCCTGTAAACACCTGGGCCCCCAACCCCCTTTCCTTTCCTTTAAAGCCTTCCCTTGTTTTACTGCATCCTTTTCTCCGTTTACTCTTAATTTTTTTCACTTTTTAAATCTACCCCTTTACCCCTTTTTCCCGGTTTCACCAAAAGTTAAACCCCTATAATTTTTTTTCCCCTCTTTTATCCCCTTTGCCTTTTATAAAAAGGAACTATCTGCTCTTGCCATCCTAGTACTTACCCCTTCCATACATTTTTTAAAATTGCCCAAACCCTCCAAAAACTATATCCCCACCTGTTTTTAACATTTCTATCTTTATCCCATAAATCCGGCTGCCTTCCCCCCTTTCATTTTACCTACTCCCTCACAATTTCCCCCCCACACTACAACTGGCTTTTCCCCCCTCCTACAAGATGTATTCCTCCTTGCCCTTCACAAAAACCACAGCTTCCCTATCTTCACACATTAACATTCCTCAAAATATTCCTTCCTCTTCCAAAACCTCTAACTCTCCATTTTTTAACCTCCCCTCCTATTTTTAACGACAAATCCATTTGTTCTCTGGCTTTTTTAACTTTTTAAACTCACTCCCAAAATTTTTCTTTTTTCAACAAAAATTTGTTGATAAAATCTCACCCCCTCTCTCATTTCTTCTTTTTTCATTGCTTCACCACTCTCTTAACTTTCTCTTTTTCTCCAATACCTTCCCTCCCTTCATCACTTTTTTCTTTTTAAAAACTTCTCATATGCTAACTTTTCTCCCCTTTCTACTCTCTTTACACTCATTCCACCAATCGTCCTCTTCCCTCCGCACCCCTTTCCTGTAACCAAAAATTCTGCTGAACACCTAAATCATTTTTAAACCTACCCCACCCCTCTTCGCCCCCATGCCTATGCTTCATTAGCCCATCTATCCCCCAATAGCTGTTTATTTTTTACCCTAACGCCCCTTTTTTGTTTATAAACTTCACCTCTCTCTTCCCTGATGTTTCTATTCTCTTGATCCCATCTACCTTTTACTCTCTGTAGCTACAATAAAAAATTATCTGTATATCTGGGGGCCCCTCTTAAACTGCCATCCTAAAGTCTACTAAACATCTTTTATTACCAATACAAACCCAACAAACTATGTCATTTCGCCCTACTCATTGTGTTACTTATTTTCCTCTTTTTTTTAAAATATGATTACCTTAACTAAACCCCTTTCTTCAAAGTTCAATCAAAGGGCTCCCTTATCATTTACCCCTGGCCCCCCAAACTTACCTCCCACACCCTCTCTAAAATTTTTCCCTACTTAGCTTTCAGGCCCCCCCTTACCACAATTACTCTCTCATTTTGGTTCAAAGGCCCCTTAACATTCACTTAACATCTCCCAAAATTTCCCTCTCCTCTGCATTCCTTTTTTCTCCAGGTGCATACACGCTTATTATGACCCACTTCTCGCATCCAAAACCCTTTACTTTTAATCCACATAAATTTGAAATTTTCACATTTATATTCTCTTTTCTCCTTCCAAAACGAAAATTTTTAAAATTATTTCTACCCCTTCCCTTTTCTTAAATCTCTCGATACTCCCCGATTTAATCCATTTATTTTCCCCCCCCGAAACCCCTACCCCCTTTTAGCTTTGTTTCGCTTGGGGCCCGGACATCCAAATTTTTTTATTATAAAATCACAACTCTGTTTTTGTCATCCCATACATCACGACATTTAAAAAACCCAGTTTTATAAAGTTTTCTTTTCTCTTTTTTAGTAATTGTTATACTGGAGAAGGGGTTACTAGCCCCTTGCTCCCGGCATTTTGTCGCCTCATACGACCACGCATGGCTACGGTGGGAAAAGATTCTTTTCCATTTCCCCATGGTCAAATAGAAGAAATAAAAAAAGAACAAGAGCTATTTAAGAAAAAAGGAGAAAAGAAAAACCAGATGATGCTATTTATATAATGCATGTGCCGTTGTCTGTGAAAAGTGTGACCAAAGTGTAAGTAGGAGTAGCAAGATAATCCTGTTATCTTAAGCGTGTTTATGAGACAGAAAAAGCAACCAGCAATCCTTCCAATCATGCAAAACAGTTTCAGGTTTTTGTTGCACAAGTCTTCAGGCAGGAACGGTTAGTACTTCCCATGGGTGGGTTGCTGTCTTCCAACCTACTACCTTATCGGGCCCATATCTCCTCAAATAACCCCTCCAGAAATTACATTTGCCCACTGAACCTTCAACCATTAACATTTTAAAAGAAAGTCACCTGAAGGCCATAATGAGGGCTTTCCCTTAGACACCCTAACACACTTAGAATACCCTGGCGAGATTCCCCCACCCCGCCCCCCACACTTCCCATCACCCTCCCCTGCTCACGCTAAACATTCGTTAAACCACCTTTATCTCAAGGTGTTATCATCATGCAGCTTCTTCCAGTCCTTTGACAGGGCAACAAAAACCTCTTTCTATCTGAAAATGACAGCCGTCCTCTTGCGAGAGCCATGCTTCGCCTCCTCCTGGGCTCTTCCCTGTGGTCCTCACTGCCACACCTGAATGCCACCCTCACCACTAACAACCTTCTCTTGGGTCACCCCCTCCTACTGCCTTACATCACAGCATCCAAGCCAGTATTGAGTATTGGACCACAGACACCGAAACATCCAGTCTAGTCGTCCAGGGCATCCTGAATTGTGCTTCCTAATACATGGTGCGCAATTGCAGGCTTTCTCACCTCTCTCGCGACTCCAAGGGCTTTGTTCCACGTCAAGGTCCAGTGAGTGTCCACACTCAGCGACGTCGCCTTCCCTCTCCACCCTCCACACTCACACGCCTCCCGTGATCGAAGGCTTATGTTGCGTTGCCGTTGCATAAGGCAGGCGGTCCTTAGTTACCAAACAGACCCCGCCTCAAGCGTCTGGTTTCCCATTCTCGGTGGGACAGGTCGGTGCTAAGCGGGTTGTACGCCCCACCACACGGCACTTACGCTCTCTGTTCCGGTGTATGTTATTACACGTGAGTCAGGAAAGTCCTCCATTCCCCACATACGATGGATAGGGATGCTTAGGGACCATTTTAAGGAAAAAAAACGTCCTTCAGGGAAGGCCTACTAGTGGCCCATCTAGTCAACGTCCCAATATGTCTCCATAATGAATCGTCCCTATCTTCCAAAACAACCTGCCGTAATCACTTCATCAAGCCTCCGGAAAGGTACATTTACAACACCTTGACCAGGTGTAAGAACCGTGATAGTCATGAAGGACGGGACACTAACTCCTCCTGATACTGGGGTACCATTGTTTATTTATGTTACTGCTTCAGCCGGAACTTAACGAAAATGCGATGCCGCACCATTCAGAGGAAACTCCTAAAGGTCTTCATAGCGATGCCGTACGTATCCCGCAATATCGCCGTCAGCAAATGTAGGTATTCTGGGCAAGTGAGCACGCCCTCACTAATTCTAAACAAAACACTTGTTGACACGTCTGCGGGCCCCTCTCCGCCATGGACGAAAATTACTGTCACCTGCCACCAGGGGTCAGGCACAGTTCCAAGTAGCCTCTACTAACCGAGGGCCTACGAGGTCGAATAGTGGTGACGTTTGTGTCCAAACTAGGACTATGAACTAATCAGTCTTCCCAGGGAATGTCAAAAGTGATGGTAACATTGAGGTTATGGCGGAGAGGAAAAAACTTGTTAAATGATATGCACAAATTAGTTCACTTCATGGGAAGTGGAATTGGGAGGAGATGAAGGTTTAAATCCAATGGAAACATATAACTTTGTCATGTTATATTTCCCATGTACAGCATGGGACCTGGCATGCTATATTTGCTATGTACAGTATGGGATCTGCCATGTTATATTTACCATGTACAGTATGGGATCTGCCATGTTATATTTACCATGTACAGTATGGGATCTGCCATGTTATATTTACCATGTACAGTATGGGATCTGCCATGTTATATTTACCATGTACAGTATGGGACCTGGCATGCTATATTTGCTATGTACAGTATGGGATATGCCATGTTAAATTTACCATGTACCGTATAGGATCTGCCATGTTATATTTACCATGTACAATAGGGGACCTGCCAAGTTATATTTACCATGTACAGTATGGGACCTGCCATGTTATATTTACCATGTACTGTATGGGACCTGCCATGTTATATTTACCATGCACAGTATGGGACCTGCCATGTTATATTTACCATGCACAGTATGGGACCTGTCATGTTATATTTACCATGTACTGTATGGGACCTCCCATGTTATATTTACCATGTACTGTATGGGACTTGCCATATTAAATTTACCAAGTGCAGATGGAACCTGCAGCTGTGTATATTCCTTTGTTTTACTCAGTACTGCAAGAAAGAGCAATATCAGCTGCTGCTCCAGTCATTCGTTTGCAGGAATCACTCATGAATCAGCTATCTAACTCTACTGAATAAATTAGAAAATGAGCACACTAGTAGATCCAGTTGCTTGTAAGAAAAATATTTCTCGTAGAAGAGTGCAAATACCTATCCCCTCCCTCTTCCGCGCTAGTAGGTAAGGAGTCAAGGGTGAGGCCCCCCATCAGCTTTTCCATTATTGACCTACACAACCTTTTTTAATACGTGAGAGTCGTTAATCTAGGCAGAATAAGACAAGTCTTGTCAGCTAACAGCCCCCGGTGTGGACTTCAAAGTACTTTGGTAGCGCACTCAACTCACACACTGGGGTTTCCGGTGTTCGAATCTTCTCCGGTACGGCTGGAAAAACATTAGAGACGTGTTTCCTAAGACACCTGCTGTCCATGTTCACTCATCAGTGTAAAATGGGTACCTGGGTGTTAGTGGACGGGTGTGGGTCGCATCCTGGGGCAAAACTGACCTAATTTGCCCGAAATGCTCAGCATAACAAGGCTATTTCTAAAATAGTAGTATCTCAATGATGTCAGCTAGACCTAAAATATCTTGTACATGTACTTGTAGTAAATAAAAATATTTTTTTTTTTTTTATTATCACACCGGCCGATTCCCACCAAGGCAGGGTGGCCCGAAAAAGAAAAACTTTCACCTTTCATTCACTCCATCACTGTCTTGCCAGAAGGGTCCCTTTACACTACAGTTTTTAAACTGCAACATTAACACCCTCCTTCGAGTGCAGGCACTGTATTTCCCCCATCTCCAGGACTCAAGTCCGGCCTGCCGGTTTTTCCCTGAATCCCTTCATAAATGTTACTTTGCTCACACTCCAACAGCACGTCAAGTATTAAAAACCATTTGTCTCCATTCACTCCTATCAAACACGCTCACGCATGCCTGCTGGAAGTCCAAGCCCCTCGCACACAAAACCTCCTTTACCCCTCCCTCCAACCCTTCCTAGGCCGACTTCCACCCCGCCTTCCTTCCACTACAGACTGATACATTTCTTGAAGTCATTCTTTTTTCGCTCCATTCTCTCTACATGTCCGAACCACCTCAACAACCCTTCCTCAGCCCTCTGGACAACAGTTTTTGGTAATCCCGCACCTCCTCCTAACTTCCAAACTACGAATTCTTTTGCATTATATTCACACCACACATTGCCATCAGACATGACATCCCACTGGCCTCCAGCCTTCTCCTCGCTGCAACATTCATCACCCAGCTTCACACCCATATAAGACGTTGGTAAAACTATACTCTCATACATTCCCCTCTTTGCCTCCAAGGACAAAGTTCTTTGTCTCCACAGACTCCTAAGTGCACCACTCACTCTTTTTCCCTCATCAATTCTATGATTCACCTCATCTTTCATAGACCCATCCGCTGAAAACGTCCACTCCCAAATATCTGAATACGTTCACCTCCTCCATACTCTCTCCCTCCAATCTAAAATATTCAATCTTTCATCACCTAATCTTTTTTTTATCCTAAAACCCTTACTTTTTCCTGTATTCACCTTTAATTTTTTCTTCTTTTGCCACCCTACCAATTCATCCACCAATCTCTGCAACTTCTTTTCCCAGAATCTCCCAAGAGCACAGTGTCATCGGCAAAGAGCAGCTGTGACAACTCCCACTTTGTGTGTGATTCTTTATCTTTTTAACTCCACGCCTTTTGCCAAGACCCTCGCATTTACTTCTCTTACAACCCCATCTATATAATATAATTAAACAACCACGGTGACATCACACATCCTTGTCTAAGGCCTACTTTTAACTGGGAAAAAATTTCCCTCTTTCCTACATACTCTAACTTGAGCCTAAACTATCCTCGAAAAAAACTCTTCACTGTTTTCAGTAACCTACCTCCTACACCATACATTGCAACATCTGCCACATTCCCCTCCCCTATCCACCCTGTCATAACCCCTTTTTTTCCAAATCCATAAATGCCACAAAGACCTTTTTAAACCTTATCTAAATACTGTTCACTATATGTTTCACTGTAAACACTGGTCCACCCACCCCCTACCTTTCCTAAAGCCTCCTTGTTCACTGCTATCCTATTCTCCGTCCCTTTCTCTTAATTCTTTCAATTATAACTCTACCATACACTTTACCCGGTACACTCAACAGACTTATTTCCCCCCATAATTTTTGCACTCTCTTTTATCCCCTTTGCCTTTATTACAAAGGAACTAGCATGCTCTCTGCCAATCCCTAGGTACCTTACCCTCTTCCATACATTATTAAATAATTGCACCAACCACTCCAAAACTATATCCCCACCTGCTTTAAACATTTCTATCTTTATCCCATCAATCCCGGGTGCCTTACCCCCTTTCATTTTACCTACTGCCTCACGAACTTCCCCCACACTCACAACTGGCTCTTCCTCACTCCTACAAGATGTTTTCCCCTTGCCCTATACACGAAATCACAGCTTCCCTATCTTCATCAACATTTAACAATTCCTCAAAATATTCCTTCCATCTTCCCAATACCTCTACCTCTCCATTTAATAACTCTCCTCTCCTATTTTTAACGACAAATCCATTTGTTCTCTAGGCTTTCTTAACTTGTTAATCTCACTTTCCAAAACTTTTTTCTTTTTCAACAAAATTTGTTGATAACATCTCACCCACTCTCTCATTTTTCCTCTTTTTACATTTGCTTCACCACTCTCTTAACTTCTCTCTTTTTTTCCATATACTCTTCCCTCCTTGCATCACTTCTACTTTGTAAAAACTTCTCATATGCTAACTTTTCTCCCTTACCTACTCTCCTTTACATCATCATTCCACCAATCGCTCTCTCTCTCATTGTCTCTCTCATTATTTCACTCTCTCTTGAAGCGAAAATTTTTACAACTTTATTTGAGACTGAGTTCTCAGGACGGGAAATTGTTTTGCGAATTCTTTTATACAGTTCTTATCGAAAAAACATTTACCAACTACCAGCTATAACTATAAAATACGCTGTTTACATCGGATCTGGCCGCTTGCCGCATCCGGGTATTGGTTTTGAAGTTTAGTGTCTCTCTTTTGATTCAGTGAGGCTGTTTTGCATTTAATGCTGCAGGTAGATTTCAAAAACCTGCCACTGAAAAAGTATTCATATCTTTCAGCATATTCATACATACATACATACATATGTATACTGCCGATTCCGATGCCGTTGACTGCCTCACTATTAACCCCGGTTTTGTGTGGAACTTTTAAGTAACGTAAGATAGAAAGATACATTATTTTCACTTGTTAACGAAGTACCGCTGGTTCCAGAACGTTTCAGTGATCCCTCGAGTTGTGTGCTGGATGGGGCCAGTCACAATATAGAAAATTATCCTGGGTGTTCCTTATCTCATACATATCACCCCCGAATCACTATAAAAAAATAATCAGAATGGGATTCCTGTTTGGTTAACTATTCCTAGTAAATTTTTCCCAGTACTTGTATTGCCTCGATATTCCTGAAGGCATTTTAATATTCCTAAATACTCTTTATAAAATTGTCTTCATACCTGCGTTAAATATTTCAGAGTTATCCCGTGTTGGTTTATAGATTCTTGAGCATTTGACGATTCTTCAATATCTTCAATTATCCTTTAGTATTTTGAATATTCCAATGTGTTTTGCAGCCACACAAATGTTGATTCTCTTCGATATTGTAAATTATTAGTGTGTGGTGTGTGTTGAAGCACAATTCTTTTCTTCTGAATCCTGTCTATTAAATTGGCATTACCACTGCTTCTGAAGAATTTCTGAAATTAAAATTTCTAAGCATTTTTAATTTGTCCTCACAGTCTGCTGTATATTACCACAGCCACAGTAACACTGAGGATACTTTATATTTCCACAGCCACAGTAAACACTGAGGGATACTTTATATTACCAAGCACAGTAACGTGAGGATACTTTATATTAACACACCACATTAACCTGAGGATACTTTATTTTACCAACAGCCACAGTAACACTGAGGATACTTTTATATTAACCCACAGCCACAAGTAACACTGAGGAATCTTTATATTACCACAGCCACAGTAACACTGAGGATACTTTAAATATTACCACGGGCCAATAACACTGAATACTGTATATTACCACAGCCCGGTTAACACTGAGGATACTTTATAATTACCACAGCCACAGTAAACTGAGGATACTTTATTATTAACCACAGCCTTGGTAACACTGAGGATCCCGGTATATTACCACAGCCTTGGTAACACCGAGGATACTGTATTTACCACAGCCTCGGTAACAAATAAGGTTACTTTAACAATAGCGGGCGACGCAGCTGAATAGTTACTTTGATAGAAAGCTTTCAGTCACACAGATTATACCAAGATAATGCACACACACACAGCCATTTTAAACACCTCACCGTCAGCCAACGATGAATTCCATAAACACATTACAACTGTCACTAAAATACTTCTTGTTCCTTTTAATGAATCACAAAGACTGCTTCGCCAGAGTGGGGGTAGAGTGGGGGGAAGAGTGGGGGCAGAGTGGAGGGCAGAGTGGAGGGCAGAGTGGAGGGCAGAGTGATATCTCTGGAAATTTATTTTATGTTTGGAAGACTGGCAATAGTAAAAGTAAAAAAAAAATAAATAGGAGCAATGCCGTAACGGAATAATATAAATAACCTGCACATAGGTAATTAAAACTCATGTAGACATCTCGGTCCGACTTGGACATTAACTGGTCACACGAGTAACTAGTTAATGGTCCCCAAATCGGACCGAAACCTCGTCATGAGTTTAATTCTCGTACTTGCGTATAAAGAGGGTTGAAGACTGGTTCTCGGAGCTCTATGCGCTCGTAAGTGGAGGTAAATTTATCAGAAGGGAAGTTTCTTTTACGCAATTGGTAAGTTAGTCTTTGTCGCAGGAGCCCTAACTGGTGCTAGCTGTTGTGAGTCTAAGTAACGGGAAGCAGGGGGGGAAGGGAGAGGGTAAAGGGGAAGGAAGGAAAAGAGGGGAGGAAGTCCTGGTTTTGGGGGGTGCGTGGGAAAAGAGAGAGGGGGGGTAGGGAGGGGAAGGGGCAGGTGACAGAGATAGTGTGGGATATTAGGGGAAAAAATGATAGGTAGCGGTAGTGGTGAGTGGAGCTAGAAAAGGAAAATATTTTTACACAGCCCCAGCTGTCTCACACCAAAAAGGAGGGTGACCCCGAAAAAAGAGGAACACATTCACCATTATTCAATTAAAAAGATGTTTCACCAAGTAGCGGAGCTGATATCCGGTCCAATCGAAACCTCCCACCTGCAGTGACCTCACCGCCAGGACTCAGTCCGGTAACTGGTTTCCAATTAAACCCTCTTGCTGTTTCCTTGGGTCACACCCAACAGAAAGATGGTCTTAAAAATTCCCCCACAGAATCTAGCATGCTCACTAAGACTGATGGATGTTCAAGCCCCTACACTTAAAATTTTAAATTTTTCCCCCCTTCCCTCCAACCTTCCTGGACACCCTACACCACCTTCCCTCCAAACTTTCCTTGGACGATCCTACAACCCCCCTTTCCCCAACTCTTCCGGACGACCCTAACCACCTTTCCCCCCAAATCTTTTCCCTTTGGACATCCCTACACACCTTCCCCCAACCTTCCCTTTCACATTGTCCTCCGCTCCCCCGGCCATGTGGACAGGCTGCCAGTAGCTTTCCGAATCATCGGTTTCTGCGCAGTTTTCCTGTTTTGGAGCAAACATCATGGCGGAACGACATGGTCGCCGGGTGAACCCCTGTATGTGTTGAATTAGTTCGTGGCTCGCATACAGGAACAACAATGCAGGTGTTACTGCCTACGATCATCGGTGAGGTATATGGCATTCCAAATGACGAATTATATGGAGTGGCCATAAATGGTATTACACGGATATTCATCAAGTTTAACGAGGCGGGCTTCTACTCTAGCATCGTCAATAAATATCAAGAGAAACGGCTGGCTGTGAACACTATGGTGGAAGTGTCTACATGATGTGTCAAGCTACGTAACGTGGGTGTAGGTCAGAAATGTTCCATTTGAGGCAACGGAGCATGATGTGGTGGCAGTGTTCAGTAACTATGGAAAAATCCACTCAGCTGAGTTGGGGTGTGGAAAAATGGACCTTATGAGGGGCTGCCTTAGGGGTCATTTACGTTGAAAATGACTTTGAGGCAGTCTATTCCATCGTATGTCCTCATGGATGATTTCAGGACTCAGGTCTATGTGTACGACTCCGGACAGCGGAAGACTTGCAGATTATGTGGGTCTTTTGAACATATGGCAGCTCAATGCCATAAGAAAGCAGGAAGGAGGGTCCAGTTATCATTGCTCATACATCAGCGGCATGGTATGGACACGTTGGAGACAGGAGTACAACCAACCAAGACACCTTGCCGTTGGAGTGAAGAAGTTGATAGGGCAGAGGTGGAAATGGACGGATGCGTAACATTACCAGGTGACACAGGGAAGGCAACATCGACGAAGAGATTGAGTGATGACAAGTATGCAAGCCAACAGGATGGCTTACTGGAGGAGATTCTAAGCTCCTTTCTGAATGAAGTTGAGGGTAGTCTGGAGGTTGCAAAGAGTAGCCATGTACCAGTAAAATCGCATCAAATTTGGTGATTGGGGATGCTTTGTGCACTAATGGTAATGTGCAGACAGTTGTGGCAGAAGTCCATAGGAAGGATAAGATAGATGAAGAGGTGTGTGGGGAAGGAAGTTCACGTAAGAGAACGGCAGGAACGTCGGAGATGGACGATGTTCTCACTCCAGGTCAAAGATCAGAGTAAAGTCTTGGAAAAAGTAAGACTACACGGGGAGTGAGGGGAAGTGTAATGAAAGGATGAACAGTTTAGGGATAAATGAGGGATAGGGGGGTAAACAAGCAATCGGCCAAAAAAAATCTATTCAGCAGGACAGTATAGAGGACTTGTACCGAGGCGGAGGGGCAAACCGCCACTTTTAAAATAATTCACTGTAGTAACTATTAATGTAAATGGATTGAGGAATGAAGTGAAACGTGTTTGGAATGGAATGGTTCTTACGGAGGTATAACGTGGAGTATGTTTTATACAAGATCATAATTATAAGGTAGTCTGTGCATTGTTATTAAAAGGATATAAATTGTATGTAAGTGGGTCTGTTCGGTTAAAAGGCGGAGTGGCTGTAGCTGTGAAGGAAAACAGTCCCTTACGTATTATAAAGTGGGAAGAAGGGGGGGAGGGTGGTGAGAGTGGGATGACGAGTGGGGAGAATCTAGGGTATGTTTTGTAGGGGTTTACATGCCAGGGGAACATCAAAGTAAAAGAGGATTTTGTAAGAGACATCTTGATGTATCATTTAAGAGGTTTACCTCTAGTCACTATAAGTGGTGGGGGATGGAACTGAGCAATAAGGTGGGGGGGGCGTGGAGCCAAGGAGGGCGGGATGTGTATTAGGGACGTTACGCAACGTGTTTGCAAGATGTTGGGGTTAGGGATGTGGCTGGGGAGGGGGCCTTGGCGAATAGATTTTACTTTTGTCAGACAAGGTTATTCAGCGAGGTGGTTAGATAGGATTTATACATGGAGGCAGTTAGTGTGAGAGAGGTAAAAACGTTGGATGTGGGGTTTTCCGATCATAGGGCGGTTTTGGCACAGTTGGATTGGGTGGGTGTGGTAAAGATACATTCAGGTTTCTGGAAGTTATATGCGCGGCTAGTGAGGAGTGAGGTGGTGAGTGCCGAGTTTGGTGAATGGTGGAAACTTTGTGAGGGCAGGGATGGGGCAAAGAGTACTTGGACTGGTGGGAAAATAGGGCTAAACCTGGTATAGTGGGTTTTTATAAATGTAAGGGAAGGAGGAGGCGAGGGAGGTATGGTTTACAGAATTATTTGGAACAGCAGCTTTAATGGTTATGACAGAGGGGGAACAG
>NC_069416.1:3074512-3093391 GCF_026875155.1 Cherax quadricarinatus
TAAAAGGTTTGGGTTTCCCCCCAACTTTTTTTAAAAATTTTCCCTTAAAAAATTTCCCCTTTTTAACGTTTCAACCTCCCCCACTAGGCCAAGCGAAGAAATAGAATCTTCTTGATATAACAAGTAGATATCTGGACGATACTTCTATAACTCTCGCAGCCTCTCCCAGTAGTCAAAGCTTTATTAGATTTAAATTCCCAAACAAGAGCTCATGGTAGCTTTAGTTTCTGTAAATTTTTATGCATGGTTTATCCCGACATTATGATTTCAGGCATCTTATCCAATATCCTTAAATAAGTCTGTGAACCTCTTTCCGAGTAGCTCGGAAAAGTTTATGAGATTAAAAGTACTTTTCGAAAGACCCTTATACTTAAGATTCCAGATATTATAAAACATTTTGTTTAAGAACTGATGCCTCCAATACTGGCTTAGGTGCAGTGCTACTACAATACCATGATGGTACTCCCTTCCCTGTATGCTTCCTAAGCCGGAAACTCCTTTCCGCAGAAACGAGATACTCCACCATAGAAAAGGAATGTTTGGCCCTTGTGTGGGGTATCTCCAAACTTAAATTTTATTTGCTGGGGAAAGAATTCATTTTAGAAACGGACCACAAACCTTTGATATACCTAGAAACTTTTAAGGGAACCAACAGTCGCCTCTTGAGGTGGACATTGGCACTCCAGGCTTTTAAGTTCCATATTGTGTATATCAATGGTTCATCCAATTATTTCTCTGACTGGTTAAGTCGTGACAGTCAGTAGAAGATTTGTTGCCTTACGCGACTTCCACATGTTAGAACTTTTTCCTCGCCTATTCTTCTTATACTCCTTGACTATAAGTCTTGGTATGGGGGAGTGTGAGGGAAAAGTTCATTAGATAGGAGTAGCGAGAGATTATATGGTAACAATAGTTTCATTGCTGGCTACTTGTTAAGGTAGGATAAGTCAAGCTCCCGCTATCCCTTCCCCTCCTTCTCCCCCCCCCCCAAGGTGACGTGTGGGGCTCCGGTCCAAACGGTAATCACTAGACTCACAGCTCCCAGCACTACTGTAAGTACATGCCTGCCTTGTATTCTAGTGGATTTATTGGTTGAAAGCTTCACTTCTGACCAATAATAAACTTAGTCCTTTCAGTCTTTCTCTAAGTTGACTGTTGTAATAATCACCACATCTTTTAGGTTTTGTACTTATCATGGAGAGTGATTTCTTAAGCAGTGGGTAACCTGTCTATCTTTCCATCTTGGATGACAGAGGGTCACCTGCCAATCAATGAGTAGAATTGATGGAGATGGACTAACGTCCTGAGACTTTCCCTTTTTGGATTTAATTACCTGTGCACCTGTATGAAATTGCAGGACGTAACCCCTTATCATTGCAGTGGTAAGGATCCTGCTTTCCTGTCATCGGGATAGAATACTCACGGCTATTCTGTGAAGAACGAGCCGGTGGGTTGTCATCAACACCTGCGACCCCCCCCCACACACATCTTCGGCAACGGCTACGATTTCAACAACATGCAGTGTCACCAACACCAGACACCCAAGTTTTATATTAGCGTTGAATTAAGTTACCATTTATATTTTTCATTTTTCATTTTCTTTAATGTAGGATTAATATTTCATATTTAAGTTTTTTTATATTTTATTTTTCTATATAAAAAAGGTTTTGTTTGCATTTTTTTCTTTTTCTAACATTAATTTTCCTGAGGGGGACCCAGCCTTGGTAATATGTCTGAATTATACGGGGCAGAGTAACCCTTCAAGGGTCCCACACCTTTTCTTGGTCCATTATTTAAAAAAGATGCATTTCCCCCTGCCTTATTATCCCGATGACAGCTACGATGTAGTTCATGTGCATCTCTCTCTCTCTTCACAAAATTTTCCTATCCAGGGGCAGAAAAACAAACTGCGTTTTTGTCTTTTTCTTAGTTTTTCGTGTCTTTCTATTCTCCCTTGTCTTTTTCCCCTAGTCTCTCTTTCTCATTGCCCTTTTTTCCCATGACCTTTTCCCTTCTCTGCATTGTCCTCTTCTTTGAATACCAACCCAGTCACTCCTTTCGGCACAATAACATATTGGTTGATAATGACATAAGCTGATAAGAGGATATGAAGACAATAGTAACAGACTCATTACATTTCTAAGAATACTAAGGCGTCTTCAGAGACTTGATAAAGGCCAACCTTAGATGCAACATCGCAATAAAATGATTCCAACCTTAATTATAATTTTCAATCTATTTTCTGCTTATCTCCCTTTTCACATCATGTGATGGCTTATGAAATACGAGGTAAAAATAGATAAGAATTGGGAATAATGTGGATGGTGAGTTATGGCATTTGTAGAGACTAGTAAATTTATCGAAGGCGGGTGTGAAGCATGGGAATTAAATGGTGCATCAAGAAGGTGGTTGATGGAAGAGGAGTCGTGTTTGAAGGCAATGTTAGGCGTGAATATTTTACTGGGAATTCGGAGAATCTACATTAGATGAATGCTTAACACGGTATAGGTGGGGACACCAAGAGGTTGTTGAGGTGGTTTGGGAAGGGTTAGAGGTGTAGGGGTCGTCCCACTAAGAGTTGGAGGGAAGGTGGTGTAGGGATCGTCCCACTAAGAGTTGGAGGGAAGGTGGTGCAGGGGTCGTCCCACTAAGAGTTGGAGGGAAGGTGGTGTAGGGATCGTCATACTAAGAGTTGGAGGGAAGGTGGTGTAGGGGTCGTCCCACTAAGAGTTGGAGGGAAGGTGGTGTAGGGATCGTCATACTAAGAGTTGGAGGGAAGGTGGTGTAGGGGTCGTCCCACTAAGAGTTGGAGGGAAGGTGGTGTAGGGGTCGTCCCACTAAGAGTTGGAGGGAAGGTGGTGTAGGGGTCGTCCCACTAAGAGTTGGAGGGAAGGTGGTGTAGGGGTCGTCCCACTAAGAGTTGGAGGGGAAGGTGGTGTAGGGGTCGTCCCACTAAGAGTTGGAGGAAGGTGGTGGTAGGGGTCGTCCCAATAAGAGTTGGAGGGAAGGTGGTGTAGGGGTCGTCCCAATAAGAGTTGGAGGGAAGGTGGTGTAAGGGTCGTCCCAATAAGAGTTGGAGGGAAGGTGGTGTAAGGGTCGTCCCAATAAGAGTTGGAGGGAAGGTGGTGTAGGGGTCGTCCCACTAAGAGTTGGACGGAAGGTAGTGTAGGGGGTCGTCCAAGGAAGAGTTTTTTTTTTTTATATTTTTATTAAAACAAAATTACAGTATAACAATTAAAATATATAAACTTCAAATACGAACAAAAAGGGTCTCCATACCGTAAGACATTACACACATTGCATCCTGAGGCCAGTTGTATATTCTAACTGTTGCTATAAAATAGGCTCTGGTGGCCTGGTGGTTAACGCTCTCGCTTCACACGGTGAGGGCCTGGGTTCGATTCCCAGCCTGAGTAGAAACATTGGACGTGTTTCTTTCCACCTGTTGTCTATGTTCCCCATCAGTAAAATGGGTACCTGGGTGTTAGTCGACTGGTGTGGGTCGCATCCTGGGACACTGACCTAAGGAGGCCTGGTCACAGACCGGGCCGCGGGGGCGTTGACCCCCGGAACTCTCTCCAGATAAACCCTAAAACTATCCCTTCCTTATTACAACACACAGATATGAAGAAAAAACATTAAATTATTTCGTGTACTAACTCACTTTCCCTACCATCAAAAAAAAAAAAAAAAATCTTGCCGATCTGATGTTAAAAAAATTAAACCCGTTTGACCACACTATGACAAATGCCATGGAAGTTAATAGCTTGTCTGTCTCATACTTTTGTAAGTACTTATTTCACATATACAAACAATTAAAAAATAACATGTCCTATATAGATACTGAACATAGTGTTAATATCCTACAATACTAATTATAAAAGTAATGAACCTGATGCCCCTCCCAATATTATATATGTTTTATCACATATTTTACAATATTTATGAACAAAAAGCCAAGGTAACATACTTGGACTGTCAAAAGCTGAAAGTATAATTATCCTCCAACATGGCTGCCCACCGCGTCTAATACCATAGAATATCCATTTAAATAAACTTCCGTACATGTCCCTTAGTAACAAAAACAATTTCTTCCTTTAAACTTACCTTTGATCAGTCACTCAACTTGTGTTACACTGAAAATCCTTACTGTAATAATGTCACTCACGGCTTATGGTACATATTACTAAAGAGATCTAGTTAGTACACAAGATCTCACAAGTACCTACATATGTATATAATAATTGTGTCGCATGACACAAAGGCTGTCTTAAAAAGTTGTTAATATACACACATATACATTTAGATATATATACATATATATGTATACATCTACACATATACCTACATACTCGTACACACACATTAACACAATAATAGAAAAGTTTTTATGACCAATTATTTTTGTCTTGTATCGTCAGTACAATGCACGACAAACGGCAATAATACTTTGACGTGCATTGATAAGTATAAAACTGCTGTGTTTCACACCCATCCATACCATACAACTCTCAAACAACATTACCACGTTCACGTATCCTCCAATATAGTCATATCCTTGCTAACAAAGGAAAACGGTCCCTTTTTACTTAGTGAGCACATTAATTAGTCTCTTTATCGTAATATTTCTGTATGATTCCGGGAACATTGTTTCCCGCCTTTTTCCATAAATGAGTTTATTTCTACATACTGTACGATATATTCCCGCCGCAATCGCCCTAATTCTAATCCCCCCCCCCCTTTTTCCCTCAATCCCCTGGAAAAAAAAAACAAGAAATGTGACACAACGTACACAATGGCTCTCCTTACATCCTCAGACACCCCTCGTACCTCTAATGTTATGGTTCGCAGAATCTCTACGTTACCCCCTCCCATTAACTTGAAAACTCTTGCCAGCCACAACCGTACTTCCCCCAGCTCTTTACAAAAGTAAACGGCATGAAAAGCTGTTTCTGGTTCCTCACAATGTTCGCATTTTGCTTCCCTTACCAAACCCATCACACACAAAGCAGACTTCGAAGCCACAATTCCCATTACAAACCTATAAACTAATTCCCGTACCCTCGGCATTAATCTAAGCTTCTACCCCCCCATTTTCCTCGCTACCTATCCGAACGTTACCCTTCGCCCATTTCCTTTTAAACCAATAATCAGCATAATTACTTATTTTGTCAGCTGTCACTAGCATTTGCCCCTTGTTATATCCTTCCAAATCTTCACTAACCTCTATATGTAAAATAGTGGACTCCTGTTTCCTGATTCGAAAATTTCTCAACACACTTCCCGAAGGCTTATCTCCCCATAGTACTGCGTCCATCCCCGCCCTTACCCTTATTTCATCAAATCTTTCATTATGTATTTCCTTTAATTTATATCTGAGCAATAATATGTCTTCGAACTGCTGTCTCCCCCTCTGTCATAACACTCATTGAGCTGCTGTTCCAAATAATTCTGTAAACCATACCTCCACCTCGCCTCCTCCCTTCCCTTACATTTATAAAAACCCACTATACCAGGTTTAGCCCTATTTTCCCACCAGTCCAAGATACTCTTTGCCCCATCCCTTGCCCTCCACAAAAGTTTCCACCATTCACCAAACTCGGCACTCACCACCTCACTCCTCACTAGCCGCGCATATAACTTCCAGAAACCTGAATGTATCTTTACCACACCCACCCAATCCAACTGTGCCAAAACCGCCCTATGATCGGAAAACCCCACATCCAACGTTTTTACCTCTCTCACACTAACTGCCTCCAATGTATAAATCCTATCTAACCACCTCGCTGAATAACCTTGTCTGACAAAAGTAAAATCTATTCGCCAAGGCCCCCTCCCAGCCACATCCCTAACCCCAACATCTTGCAACACGTTGCGTAACGTCCCTAATACACATCCCGCCCTCCTTGGCTCCACGTCCCCCCCACCTTATTGCTCAGTTCCAATCCCCACCACTTATAGTGACTAGAGGTAAACCTCTTAAATGATACATCAAGATGTCTCTTACAAAATCCTCTTTTACTTTGATTGTGTTCTCCCCTGGCATGTAAACCCCTACAAAACATACCCTAGATTCTCCCCACTCGTCATGCACTCTCACCACCCTCCCCCCCCTTCTTCCCACTTTATAATAAGTAAGGGACCGTTTTCCTTCACAGCTACAGCCACTCCGCCTTTTAACCGAACAGACCCACTTACATAAAATTTATATCCTTTCAATAACAATGCACAGCCTACCTGATAATTATGCTCTAATATAAAACATACGTCCACGTTATACCTCCGTAAGAACCATTCCATCCAAACACGTTTCACTTCATTCCTCAATCCATTTACATTAATAGTTACTACCGTGAATTATTTTAAAAGCGGCGGTTTACCCCTCTGCCTCGGTACAAGTCCTACTATACTGTCCTGCTGAATAGATTCTTTTTTGGCCGATTGCTTGTTTAACCCCCTTATCCCCCCTTTATCCCTAGAACTGTTCATCCTTTCATTACACTTCCCCTCACTCCCCGTGTAGCTTACTTCCTTTTTCCAAGACTTTACTCCTGATCTTTGACCTGGAGTGAGAACATCGTCCATCTCCGACGTTCCTGCCGTTCTCTTATGTGAACATCCTTCCCCACACACCTCTTCATCTGTCTTTTCCTCCCTGTGGACTTCTGCCACAACTGTGTGCACAGTACCATTAGTGCACAAAGCATCCCCAATCACCAGATGTTGATGCGATTTTACTGGTACATGGTTACTCTTTGCAACCTCCAGACTACCCTCAACTTCATTCAGAAAGGAGCTTAGAATCTCCTCCAGTAAGCCATCCTGTTGGCTTGCATACTTGTCATCACTCAATCTCTTCGTCGATGTTGCCTTCCCTGTGTCACCTGGTAATGTTACGCATCCGTCCATTTCCACCTCTGCCCTATCAACTTCTTCACTCCAACGGCAAGGTGTCTTGGTTGGTTGTACTCCTGTCTCCAACGTGTCCATACCATGCCGCTGATGTATGAGCAATGATAACTGGACCCTCCTTCCTGCTTTCTTATGGCATTGAGCTGCCATATGTTCAAAAGACCCACATAATCTGCAAGTCTTCCGCTGTCCGGAGTCGTACACATAGACCTGAGTCCTGAAATCATCCATGAGGACATACGATGGAATAGACTGCCTCAAAGTCATTTTCAACGTAAATGACCCCTAAGGCAGCCCCTCATAAGGTCCATTTTTCCAACCCCAACTCAGCTGAGTGGATTTTTTCCATATTTTACTGAACACTGCCACCACATCATGCTCCGTTGCCTCAAATGGAACATTTCTGACCTACACCCACTTTACGTAGCTTGACACATCATGTAGACACTTCCACCATAGTGTTCACAGCCAGCCGTTTTCTCTTGATATTTATTGACGATGCTAGAGTAGAAGCCCGCCTCGTTAAAACTTGATGAATATCCGTGTAATACCATTTATGGCCACTCCATATAATTCGTCTTTTGGGAAATGCCATATACCTCACCGATGATCGTAGGCAGTAACACCTGCATTGTTGTTCCTGTATGCGAGCCACGAACTAATTCAACACATACAGTGTTCACCCGGCGACCATGTCGTTCCGCCATGATGATTGCTCCAAAACAGGAAAACTGCGCAGTAAACCAGATGATTCAGGAGCTACTGCGCAGCCTGTCCACATGGCCGGAGAGCGATGAGGACAATGTGCAAGGAAGAGTTGGAGGGAAGGTGGTGTAGGGATCGTCCAAGGAAGAGTTGGAGGGAAGGTGGTGTAGGGATCGTCCAAGGAAGAGTTGGAGGGAAGGTGGTGTAGGGATCGTCCAAGGAAGAGTTGGAGGGAAGGTGGTGTAGGGATCGTCCAAGGAAGAGTTGGAGGGAAGGGAGTAAAATTAATTTTAAGTGCTAGGGGCTTGAACATCCATCAGTCTTGAGTGAGCATGCTAGATATCTGTGAGTGGAATTTTTAAGACCAATCTTTCTGTTGGAGTGTGAGCAAGGAAACAGTCAAGAGGGATTAAAGGAAACCAGTTAGCCGGACTTGAGTCCTGGCGGTGAGGTCACTGCAGGTGGGAAGGTCGATTGGACCGTGATATCAGCTCGCTACTGGTGAAACATCGATTAAATGAATAATGGTGAATGTGTTTCCTCTTTTTTCGGGGTCACCCTTCCTTGGTGTGAGACAGCTGGGGTGTGTAAAAAATTATTTCTTTTCTAGCTCCCTCACCACTACTGTACCTAATTTATTTCGCTTAATATCCACACTAATCTCTGTCCCTGTCTTTCCCCTCCCCTACCCCCCCTCTCTCTGTTTACCAGCACACCTACAGTGACTTTCCCTCCCTCTTTTCCTTCCTTACTTTCCCTCTCCCTTCCTCTGCTTCCCGGTTACTTAAGACTCACAACAGCTAGACACACAGTTCATGACTCTGCGACAAAGACTAACTTACCAATTGCGTAAGAAACTTCCCTCTGATAAATTTACCTCCACTTACGAGCAGCATAGAGCTCCGAGAACCAGTCTTCAACCTCCTCTTTATACGCAAGTACGAGAATTAAACTCATGACGAGGTTTCGGTCCGACTTGGACCATTAACTAGTTACTCGTGTGACCAGTTAATGTCCAAGTCGGACCGAGATGTCTACATGAGTTTTAATTACCTATGTGCAGGTTATTTATATTATTCCAGTTACGGCATTGCTCCTATTTATTTTTTTTTTACTTTTACTATATGCCAGTCTTCCAAACATAAAAAAATTACCAGAGATATCACTCTGCCCTCCACTCTGCCCTCCACTCTGCCCTCCACTCTGCCCTCCACTCTGCCCTCCACTCTACCCTCCACTCTGCAGAAGCAGTCTTCGTGATTCATTAAAGGAACAAGAAGTATTTTAGTGACAGTTGTAATGTGTTTTATGGAATTCATCGTTGGCTGACGGTGAGGTGTTTAAAATGGCTGTGTGTGTGTGCATTATCTTGGTATAATCTGTGTGACTGAAAGCTACTATCAAAGTAACTATCAGCTGCGTCGCAGCTATGTTAAAGTAACCTTATTGTTACCGAGGCTGTGGTAATATACAGTATCCTCAGTGTTACCAAGGCTGTGGTAATATACAGTATCCTCAGTGTTACCAAGGCTGTGGTAATATAAAGTATCCTCAGTGTTACTGTGGCTGTGTAATAAAAAAGTATCCCCAGTGTTACCGAGGCTGTGGTAATATACAGTATCCTCAGTGTTATTGAGGCTGTGGTAATATAAAGTATCCTCAGTGTTACTGTGGCTGTGGTAATATAAAGTATCCTCAGTGTTACTGTGGCTGTGGTAATATAAAGTATCCTCAGTGTTACTGTGGCTGTGGTAATATAAAGTATCCTCAGTGTTACTGTGGCTGTGGTAATATAAAGTATCCTCAGTGTTACTGTGGCTGTGGTAAATAAAGTATCCTCAGTGTTACTGTGGCTGTGGTAATATAAAGTATCCTCAGTGTTACTGTGGCTGTGGTAATATACAGCAGACTGTGAGGACAAATTAAAAATGCTTAGAAATAATAATTTCAGAAATTCTTCAGAAGCAGTTGGTAATGCCAATTTAATAGACAGGATTCAGAAGAAAAGAATTGTGCTTCAACACACACACACACACTAATAATTTACAATATCGAAGAAGAATCAACATTTGTGTGGCTGCAAAACACATTGGAATATTCAAAAATACTCAAGGATAATTGAAGATATTGAAGAATCGTCAAATGCTCAAGAATCTATAAACCAACACTGATAACTCTGTATAGTAACGCAGGTATGACAGACAATATATAAAGAGTATTTAGGAATATTAAAATGCCTTCAGGAATATCGAGGCAATACAAGTACTCGGAAAATACTAGGAATAGTTAACCAAACAGGAATCCCATTCTGATTATTTTTTTATAGTGAATCGGGGGTGATATGTATGAGATAAGGAACACCCAGGATAATTTTCTATATTGTGACTGGCCACCATCCAGCACACAACTCGAGGGATCACTGCAACGTTCTGGAACCAGCGGTACTTCGTTAACAAGTGACAATAATGTATCTTTCTATCTTACGTTACTTCAAAGTTCCACACAAAACCGAGTTAATAGTGAGGCAGTCAACGGCATCGGAATCGGCAGTATACATATGTATGTATGTATGTATGAATATGCTGAAAGATATGAATACTTTTTCAGTGGCAGGTTTTTGAAATCTACCTGCAGCATGTAAATGCTAACAGCCTCACTGAATCAATAAGAGAGACACTAAACTTCAAAAAACCCAAAACCCGATGCGGCAAGCGGCCAGATCCGATGTAAACAGCGTATTTTATAGTTATAGCTGGTAGTTGGTAAATGTTTTTTCGATAAGAACTGTATAAAAGAATTCGCAAAACAATTTACCGTCCTGAGAACTCAGTCTCAAATAAAGTTGTAAAAATTTTCGCTTCAAGAGAGAGTGAAATAATGAGAGAGACAATGAGAGAGAGAGCGATTGGTGGAATGATGATGTAAAGAGAGTAGTAAGGGAGAAAAAGTTAGCATATGAGAAGTTTTTACAAAGTAGAAGTGATGCAAGGAGGGAAGAGTATATGGAGAAAAAGAGAGAAGTTAAGAGAGTGGTGAAGCAATGTAAAAAGAGAGCAAATGAGAGAGTGGGTGAGATGTTATCAACAAATTTTGTTGAAAATAAGAAAAAGTTTTGGAGTGAGATTAACAAGTTAAGAAAGCCTAGAGAACAAATGGATTTGTCAGTTAAAAATAGGAGAGGAGAGTTATTAAATGGAGAGGTAGAGGTATTGGGAAGATGGAAGGAATATTTTGAGGAATTGTTAAATGTTGATGAAGATAGGGAAGCTGTGATTTCGTGTATAGGGCAAGGAGGAATAACATCTTGTAGGAGTGAGGAAGAGCCAGTTGTGAGTGTGGGGGAAGTTCGTGAGGCAGTAGGTAAAATGAAAGGGGGTAAGGCAGCCGGGATTGATGGGATAAAGATAGAAATGTTTTAAAAAGCAGGTGGGGATATAGTTTTGGAGTGGTTGGTGCAATTATTTAATAAATGTATGGAAGAGGGTAAGGTACCTAGGGATTGGCAGAGAGCATGCATAGTTCCTTTGTATAAAAGGCAAAGGGGATAAAAGAGGGGTGCAAAAATTATAGGGGGATAAGTCTGTTGAGTGTACCTGGTAAAGTGTATGGTAGAGTTATAATTGAAAGAATTAAGAGTAAGACGGAGAATAGGATAGCAGATGAACAAGGAGGCTTTAGGAAAGGTAGGGGGTGTGTGGACCAGGTGTTTACAGTGAAACATATAAGTGAACAGTATTTAGATAAGGCTAAAGAGGTCTTTGTGGCATTTATGGATTTGGAAAAGGCGTATGACAGGGTGGATAGGGGGGCAATGTGGCAGATGTTGCAAGTGTATGGTGTAGGAGGTAGGTTACTGAAAGCAGTGAAGAGTTTTTACGAGGATAGTGAGGCTCAAGTTAGAGTATGTAGGAAAGAGGGAAATTTTTTCCCAGTAAAAGTAGGCCTTAGACAAGGATGTGTGATGTCACCGTGGTTGTTTAATATATTTATAGATGGGGTTGTAAGAGAAGTAAATGCGAGGGTCTTGGCAAGAGGCGTGGAGTTAAAAGATAAAGAATCACACACAAAGTGGGAGTTGTCACAGCTGCTCTTTGCCGATGACACTGTGCTCTTGGGAGATTCTGAAGAGAAGTTGCAGAGATTGGTGGATGAATTTGGTAGGGTGTGCAAAAGAAGAAAATTAAAGGTGAATACAGGAAAGAGTAAGGTTATGAGGATAACAAAAAGATTAGGTGATGAAAGATTGAATATCAGATTGGAGGGAGAGAGTATGGAGGAGGTGAACGTATTCAGATATTTGGGAGTGGACGTGTCAGCGGATGGGTCTATGAAAGATGAGGTGAATCATAGAATTGATGAGGGAAAAAGAGTGAGTGGTGCACTTAGGAGTCTGTGGAGACAAAGAACTTTGTCCTTGGAGGCAAAGAGGGGAATGTATGAGAGTATAGTTTTACCAACGCTCTTATATGGGTGTGAAGCGTGGGTGATGAATGTTGCAGCGAGGAGAAGGCTGGAGGCAGTGGAGATGTCATGTCTGAGGGCAATGTGTGGTGTGAATATAATGCAGAGAATTCGTAGTTTGGAAGTTAGGAGGAGGTGCGGGATTACCAAAAACTGTTGTCCAGAGGGCTGAGGAAGGGGTTTTGTTGAGGTGGTTCGGACATGTAGAGAGAATGGAGCGAAACAGAATGACTTCAAGAGTGTATCAGTCTGTAGTGGAAGGAAGGCGGGGTAGGAGTCGGCCTAGGAAGGGTTGGAGGGAGGGGGTAAAGGAGGTTTTGTGTGCGAGGGGCTTGGACTTCCAGCAGGCATGCGTGAGCGTGTTTGATAGGAGTGAATGGAGACAAATGGTTTTTAATACTTGACGTGCTGTTGGAGTGTGAGCAAAGTAACATTTATGAAGGGATTCAGGGAAACCGGCAGGCCGGACTTGAGTCCTGGAGATGGGAAGTACAGTGCCTGCACTCTGAAGGAGGGGTGTTAATGTTGCAGTTTAAAAACTGTAGTGTAAAGCACCCTTCTGGCAAGACAGTGATGGAGTGAATGATGGTGAAAGTTTTTCTTTTTCGGGCCACCCTGCCTTGGTGGGAATCGGCCGGTGTGATAATAAAAAAAAAAAAAATATTTTTATTTACTACAAGTACATGTACAAGATATATAGGTCTAGCTGACATCATTGAGATACTACTATGTAGAAATAGCCTTGTTATGCTGAGCATTTCGGGCAAATTAGGTCAGTTTTGCCCCAGGATGCGACCCACACCAGTCCACTAACACCCAGGTACCCATTTTACACTGATGAGTGAACATGGACAGCAGGTGTCTTAAGGAAACACGTCTCTAATGTTTTCCAGCCGTACCGGAGAAGATTCGAACACCGGACCTCAGTGTGTGAGTTGAGTGCGCTACCAAAGTACTTTGAAGTCCACACCGAGGCTGTTAGCTGACAAGACTTGTCTTATTCTGCCTAGATTAACGACTCTCACGTATTAACAAGGTGTGTAGGTCAATAATGGAAAAGCTGATGGGGTCCTCACCCTTGACTCCTTACCTACTAGCGCGGAAGAGGGAGGGGATAGGTATTTGCACTCTTCTACGAGAAATATTTTTCTTACAAGCAACTGGATCTACTAGTGTGCTCATTTTCTAATTTATTCAGTAGAGTTAGATAGCTGATTCATGAGTGATTCCTGCAAACGAATGACTGGAGCAGCAGCTGATATTGCTCTTTCTTGCAGTACTGAGTAAAACAAAGGAATATACACAGCTGCAGGTTCCATCTGCACTTGGTAAATTTAATATGGCAAGTCCCATACAGTACATGGTAAATATAACATGGGAGGTCCCATACAGTACATGGTAAATATAACATGACAGGTCCCATACTGTGCATGGTAAATATAACATGGCAGGTCCATACTGTGCATGGTAAATATAACATGGCAGGTCCCATACAGTACATGGTAAATATAACATGGCAGGTCCCATACTGTACATGGTAAATATAACTTGGCAGGTCCCCTATTGTACATGGTAAATATAACATGGCAGATCCTATACGGTACATGGTAAATTTAACATGGCATATCCCATACTGTACATAGCAAATATAGCATGCCAGGTCCCATACTGTACATGGTAAATATAACATGGCAGATCCCATACTGTACATGGTAAATATAACATGGCAGATCCCATACTGTACATGGTAAATATAACATGGCAGATCCCATACTGTACATGGTAAATATAACATGGCAGATCCCATACTGTACATAGCAAATATAGCATGCCAGGTCCCATGCTGTACATGGGAAATATAACATGACAATGTTATATGTTTCCATTGGATTTAAACCTTCATCTCCTCCCCAATTCCACTTCCCAATAAGTTTGAACCTAATTTGTGCATATCATTTAACAAGTTTCTCTCCGCCATAACCTCACTCGTTACCTCACTTTTGACTTCCCTGGAGACTGACTAGTTCATAGTCCTAGTTGGACACAAACGTCACCACTATTCGTCTCTAGGCCCTCGGGTAGAGAGGACGTACTTGGAACTGTGCTCTGACCCCTGGTGGCAGGTGACAGTATTTTCGTCATGGCGGAGAGTGGCCGCAGACGTGTCAACACTGTTTGTTTAGAATTAGTGAGGGGCGTGCTCACTGCCCAGAATACCAACATGTTGCTGACGGCGATATTGCGGGATACGTACGGCATCGCTAATGAAGACCTTTATGGAGTTTCTCTGAATGGTGTGGCACGCATTTTCGTTAAGTTCCGGCTGAGCAGTACATATATAAACATGGTAGCCAAGTATCAGGAGGTGGTTAGTGTCCGTCTTCATGACGTATCAAGGTTCTACACCTGGGTCAAGGTGTGTAATGTACCTTTCGAGGCTGATGAGAGTGATTTACGGCAGGTGTTTGGAAGATATGGGACGATTCATATGGAGACATTGGGACGTTGACGAGATGGGCCACTAGTTGGCTTCCCTGAAGGGACGTTTTTCCTTAAAATGTCCCTAAGGCATCCTATTCCATCTTATGTGGGAATGGAGGACTTCTGGACTCAGGTGTACGTAACATACACAGGTCAGAGGCGTACGTGCCGTGTGTGTGGGGCGTACAACCACTTAGCACCGACCTGTCCAACGAGAAGTGGGAAACCTGACGCTGAGGCGGGGTCTGTTGGTACTATGGACCGACTGACTTATGCAACGGCAACGCAACATAAGCCTTCGTCACGGGAGGCGTGGAGTGTGGAGGTGGAGAGGGAGGAGGCGTCGTCGCCTGAGTGTGTGACACTCACTGGACTTGACGTGGACATAGCCTTGGTGTCGGCGAAGAGTGGTGAGAAGCCTGCAATTGCTCACCATGTTTTGGAAGCTACAATTCAGGAGGCCTGGACGACTAATGGATGTTTCGGTGTCTGGGGTCAATACTGGCTGGTGCTGTGGTGTAGAGGCTGAGGTGGGTGCCCTCAATGAGAAGGTTGGGGGAGTGGGGGGGGGCGGGCTCAGAGGTGGCGTGGAGTCCACGGGGAAGATCCCCGGAGGGGGGGAAGCATGGCTTGAAAGAGGACGGCTGTCATTTCAGATAGTAAAGGGTTTTGTTGCGGGCAAAGGATGGGAAAAGAAACCCTGGCAGATGTAAACCTTGAGATAAGGTGTTTAAAGATGTTTGCTGGCAAGGGGGAGGGTGGGAAGTGTGGGGGCGGGGTGGGGATTTCGCCAGGGTTCTAAGTGGTTAGGGTGTTTTAAGGGGGAAACCCCCCATTATGGCCTTCAGGTTTTTTTCTTTTAAAAGTTAATGGGTTGAAGGAGTGGGCAAAAGTAAAGTTTGGAGGGTTTTTGAGGGATATGTGCAATAAAGGGAGTTTGGGTTGGGAGACAGCAAAACCCCCCAGGGGAAATACTACCCTCCCGCCAGATGACTGTGAAAAAAAAACCCGTAAAATGTTTTTCTATGGAGGATTTTTCTGGGTTTTTTTTTTGTTCATTTAAAAACGCTAGAAACAGGGATTCTTGCTACTCCCACTTAAACTTTTGGGCACACTTCACAGACCGCACAGATATAAAATATTACTAATTGGTTTTTCTCCTTTTTCTAAATGCTTTGTTCTTTTTTATTTCTTCTATTTTCCATGGGGAAGTGGAAAAGAATCTTTCCCCCGTAAGCAGGTGTCGTATGAGGCGACTAAAATGCCGGGGCAATGGGTAGTAACCCTTCTCCTGTATACAATTACTAAAAAAAAGAAAAAGAAAAACTTTATAAAACTGGGGTTTCTTAAAAGTGCGGGATTAGGCGGGGTGACAAGAAACAGTGTTGCTGATGTTTTGAATGAAAAGAAGTTGGTGTCCTGGCCCTAAACGAAACAAAGGGGAAGGGGGTAGGAGAGTTTCATGGGGGGAAAAAAAAGGGGATTAAATCTGGGTTTGAGAGATTTGAGCAAAGGAAGGGGTAGCGTATGTTAAAGATCAGTTATGGAAGGAGAAAAGAGAATTGAATGTGTAAATTAAGAATTATTGTGGATTAAAGTAAAGGTTGGATGCGAGAAGTGGGTCATAATAAGCGTGTATGCACCTGGAGAAAAAGAGGAATGCAGGGAGAGAGAGAGATTTTGGGAGATGTTAAGTGAATGTATAGGAGCCTTTGAACCAAGGAGAGAGTAATTTGTGGTAGGGGACCTGAATGCTAAAGTAGGAGAAACTTTAGAGAGGGTGTGGTAGGTAAGTTTGGGGTGCCAGGTGTAATGATAATGGGAGCCTTTGATTGAACTTTGTATAAAAAGGGGTTTAGTTATAGGTAATACTTTTTTAAAAAAAAGAGGATAAATAAGTATACACGATATGATTTTAGGGCGAAATGACAGTAGTTTGTTGGATTATGTATTGGTAGAAAAAAGACTGTTGAGTAGATTCAGGATGTACATGTTTATAGAGGGGCCACAGATATATCAGATCACTTTTAGTTGTAGCTACACTGAAAAGTAAAGGTAGATGGGATACAAGGAGAATAGAAGCATCAGGGAAGAGAGAGGTAAAGGTTTATAAACTAAAAGAGGAGGCATTTTGGGGTTTAGATATTAAACAGCTATTGGGGATAGATGGGCAAATTGAGGGGCATAGGCAATGGGGGTCGAAGAGGTAGGGGGTAGGTTTAAAATGTAGTGTTAGAGTGTTCAGCAAAAGTTTGTGGTTACAGGAAAGTGGGTGCAGGAGGGAAGAGGAGCGATTGGTGGAATGATGATGTAAAGAGAGTAGTAAGGGAGAAAAAGTTAGCTTAGGGAGAAGTTTTTACAAAGTAGAAGTGATGCAAGGAGGGAAGAGTTATGGAGAAAAAGAGAGAAGTTAAGAGAGTGGTGAGCAATGTAAAAAGAGAGAATGAGAGAGTGGGTGAGATGTTTCAACAAATTTTTTTTGAAAATAAAAAAAGTTTTTGGATGAGATTAAAAAGTTAAGAAAGCTAGAAACAAATGGATTTTTCAGTTAAAAATAGGAGAGGGGTTATTAAATGGAGAGTTAGAGGTATGGGAGATGGAAGGAATATTTTTGGGGGGAATTTTTTAATTTGATGAAAATAGGGGAAACTGTTTGGGTTTTGTGTATAGGGCAGGAGGAATAACATCTTGTAGGAGTGGGAAGAGCCGTTTTGAGTTTGGGGGGGAAATTCGTGGGCGTAAAAAATGAAAGGGGGGGAAAGGGAGCCGGGTTTTATGGGATAAAGATAGAAATTTTAAAGCGGTGGGGGTAAGTTTTGGAGTTTGGGTTTGGGGCAATTATTTTAAAAAATGTATGGAAAGGGTAGGGACTAGGGATTGGCGAGAGAGCATAGTTCCTTGTATAAAGGCAAAGGGGATAAAAGGAGTGCAAAATTTTGGGGGGTAAGTCTGTTGGTTTTTTCCCCCCGGTAAAAGGGATGGTTTTTGTTTATAATTGAAAAAATTAAGAGTAAGACGGAGAATAGGATAGCGAGAAAAAGGAGGCTTTAGGAAAGGTAGGGGGTGTGTGGACCAGGTGTTTTCAGTGAAACATATAAGTGAAACAGTATTTAGAAAAGGCTAAAGAGGTCTTTGTGGCATTTATGGATTTGGAAAGGCGTATGACAGGGTGGATAGGGGGGCAATGTTGGCAGATGTTGCAAGTGTATGGTGTAGGAGGTAGGTACTGAAAGCAGTGAAGATTTTTTTACGGGATAGTGAGGTTTCAAGTTGAGTATGTAGGAAAGAGGGAAATTTTTTCCCAGTAAAAGTAGGCCTTAGACAAGGATGTGTGATGTCACCGTGGTTGTTTAATATATTTATAGATGGGGTTGTAAAAGAAGTAAATGCGAGGGTCTTGGCAAGAGGCGTGGAGTTAAAAGATAAAGAATCACACACAAAGTGGGAGTTGTCACAGTGCTCTTTGCTGATGCCTGTGCTTTGGGATTCTGAAGAGAAGTTCAGAGAGGTGGAAAGAATTTGGTAGGGTGTGCATAAGAAAAAAAATTTTAAAGGGGAATACGGAAAGAGTAAGGTTATGAGGATAACAAAAAGATTAGGGGTTTTAAAGATTGAAAATCAGTTTTGGGGGGAGAGAGTAAAGGGGGGGTGAACGTATTTGATTTTGGGAGTGGGTGTCAGGGAGGGTCTATGAAAGTGGGTGAATCTGAAAGATGAGGGGGAAAAAAGGGGAGTGGGCCTTAGGGGGTTGTGGAACAAAGAACTTTTCCTTGGAGGCAAAGAGGGGAGTATGAGAGTTAAAATTTTCCAACCCCTTTTATGGGTGTGAAGGTTGGGGATGAATGTTGAAACGAGGGAAGGCGGAGGGAGTGGAGATGTTGTTGAGGGCAAGTGTGGGGTGAAAATAATGAGAGAATTCGTAGTTGGAGTTAGGAGGGGTGCGGGATTACAAAAATGTTGTCCAGAGGGCTGAGGAAGGGTTGTTGAGGTGGTTCGGGCATGAGGAGAAAGGAGCGAAACAGAATGATTCAAGGTGTATCGTCTGTAGTGGAAGGAAGGGGGGGGGTAGGGGTCGGCCTAGGAAGGGTTGGAGGGGGGGGTAAAGGAGGTTTGTGTGCGAGGGGTTGGACTTCCAGCGGGGATGCGTAGCGTGTTTGATAGGAGTGAATGGGGACAAATGGTTTTTAAAATTGAGTGCTGTTGGGGTGTGGCAAAGTAACATTTATGAAGGGGGTTCAGGGAAACCCGGCAGGCCGGACTTGGTCTGGGATGGGAAATGACATGCCCATCTGAAGGGGGGGGTTAAAGTTTTCAGTTTAA
>NC_069416.1:3093891-3158891 GCF_026875155.1 Cherax quadricarinatus
GGAACATATCTCTGGTAATAAGTATAAGGTTAGAGAAATTAGTACTGGCAAATACAAAGAATCGCATTTAGATCATATGAAATTAGTATGCGATGTTGAGGATATTGCTACCCAGACTAATATGACAGATGCTGAAAATCCTCTTGACTCTGTACCCTCTACCTCAGATACTCAGTCAGATACTCAACCTGAATGTCGTTACTCCTTGCGTACTCGACAAGTAATGAGAAACCCACAAGTATCTTTTGTAGATACTCGTTTAGATCTCCCTCAGTCAAGGCATGTGTTAGCCATTGAAGAGGAATTCGAACCTCCCAGAGATGATAACCATTCTGCATATGTAAACATCACCCTCGCAGAATTGGGTTTAAATGTACATAGTCTGTATAACTAGATGTCCGAGATGAAGTAAATTGTCAACTGTTTGTTATTAACTGATTAGTTTTTTCAGAAATATTTTTTTTTTCGTGTTCACGTTCCCTCCGTATTCTGAGAATTTGACAGTAATAGTCTGAGTGCACCAGATGCTTTTGCTGTTAATTTCACCTTGTATATATATATTTATTCTTCCTCAGAATCCGTAGAGTGCTTGAATACAGATCGATCGATCAATTCCATCCATATTGTACAATGATTTGTTCTTATAGTTTGTAAAGCATTACGTAAAAACTCATTACGTTAACATCCATTACGTAAAACTCATGTTGTAACATCCATTATGATACCATCCATTAGTTCTAAGTTATATATGAATTTTTTATTGTATAGACTCAGCCCAGAACCGCCTGCCTGTTCAGCCTATAGATAGTAGTGTATGTCGAGACGACATACGAAACATGGCCGAGCTGTCAGCATAGTTGCTGATCCCTGTGTTATATAGCATAGCATATTAGTATCATCCATGTGCTTTAGATAGGAGATCCCTTGTAGGCCTGTGACTTTGTGTGACGTCACAGGATGCGCATGTGTAGGCTCGTACCTCTGCCTCTCACTCAGTCGGCGTAGACATCCAGGCTAGGACAGGCAGAGGCTGGGCTCCACATTCATCATCACAGTCTGACAATATATATGTTACCATCCAACAAGTGTGTCTACCTTCAACCCTCGATTTCTCCATTTAAGATCCCCTTACGATATGTAGTGTGAGTGGTGGTATGTAGTGTAAGTGATGGTATGTAGTGTGAGTGGTGGTATGTAGTGTGAGTGATGGTATGTAGTGTGAGTGGTGGTATGTAGTGTGAGTGGTGGTATGTAGTGTGAGTGATGGTATGTAGTGTGAGTGGTGGTATGTAGTGTGAGTGGTGGTATGTAGGGGAGTGAGGGTTTTGTTTTGTGAGGGGTGGTATGTTGTGTAAAGGGGTGGTATGTGTTGAGGGGTTTGGTATGTAGGGTGAGTGATGGTATGTACTGTGATTGGTGGTATGTAGTGTGAAGGTGGTATGTAGTGTCAGTGGTGGAAGTAGTGAAAGTGCGGGCCCTGTAGTGTAAAGGGGGGGGATGGTAGAAAGTGTGGGGGTTGGTATGTTTTGTGGGTGGTGGTATGTAGTGTGGTGGTGGTATTTTGTGTGAGTGTTGGTATGTGGGTGTGAGTGGGGTATGTATTGTGAGTGATGGTTTTGTAGTGTGAGTGAGGGTATGTAGTGGAGGGGTGGCTTTGTAGTGGGTGATGGTATGAAACGTGGTGGTGGTATGTAGTGTGAGTTGGGGGGTTGTAGTGTGAGGGGTTTTGGTATTTTAGTGGGTTGGGGTTTATGTAGTGTGGTGGGGGTATGTAGTGTGAGTGGTGGTATTTTAGTGTGAGTGAGGGTATTTTTAGCTGATTTGGTGGTATTTTGTGTGGGTGATGGTATGTAGTGGGAGTGATGGTATTTTAGTGTGAGTGGTGGTATGTAGGGGTGAGGGGTGGAAATGTAGTGGAGTGATGGTATGTAGTGTGAGTGGGGTATGTGTGTGAGGGTGGTATGTAGTGTGAGTGATGGTATGTTTTGTGAAGGGTTTGGTATGTAGTTTTGAGTGATGGAATTTTAAGTGTGAGTGGTGGAAAGTAGGGGGTTTTGGGGGGTTATGTAGTGTGAGGGGAGGGTATTTTTTAGTGTGATGGTGGATGTAGTGTGATTGGTGGAAATTTAGTGGAGTGGGGGTTATGTAGTGTGAGTGGGGGGAAAGTGGGTGTGAGTGGTGGTATTTGTGTGAGTGGTGGCATGTAGTGTGAGTGATGGTATGTCCCGGGTAAAGTGGTGGTTTGTAGTGTGAGTGGGGTTTATGTAGTGGGGAGTGTTATTGTAGGGGGGAGTTGTGGTATGTAGTGTGAGTGGTGGTTGTAGTCCCGGGGGGGTGGTATGTATTGTGAGTGATGGTTTTGGTAGCAGAGTGGGGGTTTATGTAGTGTGTGTGATGCTATGAGTGTGGTGATGGTATGAAAGTGGGGAGTGGTGGTATTTTGGTGTGAGTGGGGGTTTATTTTTTTGGTGTGAGTGAGGGGTATGTAGTGTGAATGGTGGTATGAAATTTGTGGTGGTTTTATGTACTGTGTGTGGTGGTATGTAGCGTGGGGGGTGGTTTTTTAGTGTGAGGGGTTTGGTATGTAGTGTGAGTGGGGGGATGTAGGTAAGTGGAGGTATGAAGTGTGAGTGGAGGTATGTAGTGGGGAGTGGTGGTATGTAGTGTGAGTGGGGTATTTTATGTCAAGTGGGGGTATGTAGTGTGGTGGAATTTATGTAGTGTGAGTGGTGGTATGTATTTGTGATGATGGTATGTAGTGTGAGTGGGGGTATGTAGTGTGAGTGGTGGTAATAGTGTGGGTGATGGCATGTAGTGTTAGGGTGGTATGTAATGTGAGTGGGGTATGTAGTGTGAGTGGTGGTATGTTTTGGGTGAGTGGTGGTTTTTTGGTGTGAGTGGGGGTTTAGGGACTGTGAGTGTGCTTTTATAGTGAAAATTGGGGGGATTTTGGGGGGAAAAGGGGGTATGAGTGTGGGGTGGCGGTATTTAGGTGGTTAGGGGTATGAAGTGTGAGTGGTGGTATTACTGTAAATTTTGGGGAATTTTAGTGTGAGGGGTGGTTTTGTAGTGTGATTTGTGGAAATGTAGTGTGAGTGGTGGTATGTAGTGTGATTTGTGGTTTTTTGTGTGATTTTGTGGTTTTAGGTGAGTGAGGGTTTATGAAATGTGAGATTGGTATTTTTTAGTGGGGAGTGGTGGTATGTAGAGTGATTTGGTGGTTTTTGAGTGTGAGAGGTGGTATGTAGTGTGAGGGGGTTGGTTGTAGTGAAGTGGGGGTTTATTAGTGTGAGTGGTGGAAATGTACGGTGAGTGGTGGTATGTAGTGTGAATGGTGGTGTGTGTGGAGGGGTTGGTATGTAGTGTGAGTGGTGGCATTTTTAGTGTGAGGGGTTTGTATGAAAAGTGGGGTGGGGTTTATGTAGTGTGAGTGGGGGGTATGTACTGGGGAGTGGTGGAAATTTTTGGGGGTGAGTGGTGGTTTGTAGGGTGAGTGGGGTTGTAGGGGTGATTTGGGGGCATGTAGTGTGGTGGTGGTATTTTTAGTGTGAGTGATGGTATGTAGTGTGAGGGGTGGTATGTAGTGGGGTGGGGGTTTGGGTTGTTGGGAAATGAGGGTTTATGTAGTGTAAAGTGGTGGTATGTAGGGTGGTGGTGGTATGTATTTGGGGAGTGGTGGAATGTGGGTTTTGAGCGGGGGGTTTTTTGGGTGAGTGGTGTTTTGTAGTGGGGAGTGGTGGTATGTAGTTGGGTGGTGGTATGTATTGGGGTTGGTTTAAGTAGTGTGAGTGGGGGTATGAATGTGGAGTGGGGGTTTAAGGTAGTGGAGTTGTGGTATGTAGTGTGAGTGGTGGTATGTTTTGGGTGATGGGGTATGTAGTGTAAGTGGTGGTTTGTAGTGGAGTGGTGGAAAGTACTGTGATTGGTAGTATGTAGTGTGAGGGGTTTGGTATGTGTTGATTGGGGTATGTAGGTGAGTGGTGGTATGTTGGGGTGAGTGATGGAAAGTAGTGTGAGTGGTTTTTTATGTAGGGTGAGTGGTGGTATGTTTTGTGGGGGTTTGGAATGTGTGTGAGTGGGGGTTTGTGGGGGGTGAGTGGTGTTTTTTTAGGGTGAGTGGTGGAAATGTAGGTGAGTGTTGGTATGTAGTGTGGGGTAGTGATATTTTGTGGGGGGGTGGTGGTATGTATTTTGTGAGTGGGGGTATTTTTGTGGGGAGTGGGGTATGTAGTGTGAGTGGTGGTATGTGTGTGAGTGGTGGTATGTGTGTGAGGGGTTGGTATGTATTTGTGATTGGTGGTTTGTATGTGAGTGGGGGGTATTTTGGGGTTGAGTGGTGGTTGTAGTGTGAGTGGGGGAATGAAGGGTGAGTGGTGGTACTTTGGGTGTGAGTGGTTGGTAGGGACGGGTTAGTGGTGGTATGTAGAGTGAGTGGGGGTTTTAGAGAAATTGGGTGGAATGTAGTGTGGTGGTGGTATGTAGTGTAAATTGGGGGTTTAGGTAGTGTGAGTTGTGGTAGGGTTAGTGTGATTGAGGGGTATGTAGTGTGAGAGGGGGTATGAGTGTAAGTGCTGGTTGTAGTGTGTTGGTGGTATTTTAGTGTGAGTGAGGGTATGGGCGTGAGGGGGTGGTTGCAGTGTAAAGTGATGGTTGTAGTTTTAGTAAATGGTATGTGGTGATTTAGGGGTATGTAGTGTGAGTGGGGGTTTATGTAGTGTGAGTGATGGTATGTAGTGTGGTGGGGGTTATGTAGTGTGAGGAGGGTATGTAGTGTGAGTGTTTGGTTTGTAGTGTGGTGGGGGGATGTAGGTGGTGTTTGGTTTTGAAATTTTGTGATTGATGGTAGGGTAGTGGGGAGTGGTGGTATGTAGGTGAGGGGATGGTATGTAGGGTGAGGGGATGGTATGTAGTGTGAGTGGGGGTTTTTGTAGTGTGAGTGATGGTATGTATTTGTGAGGGGTGGTATGTAGTGTAGTGGGGGGTTTTTAAAGTGAAAAGGTGGCATGTGTTTTGAGGGGAATGGTATGTAGATTTTGAGTGGTGGTTGTAGGGGTGAGTGGGGGTTTATGTGTTTTGATTTGGGGGTTATGTAGTGTGAGTGATGGTATGTGGGTGTGAGTGGTGGTATCCCGTGTGAGTGTGGTATGTAGGGAAAGGTGTGGTGGTATGTAGTGTGATTTGTGGTATGTAGTGGTGTGGTAGTATTTTGTGTGAGTGGGGTTATTTTAGTGGAGTGGGGGTTTATGTAGTGTGGGGGATGGTTTTTTGTGTGGTGATGGTATGTAGTGGAGTGATGGTATGAGTTTTTGAGTGGGGTATGTAGTGTGGGTGATGGTTTGTATGTGAGGAGGGTTTTTTAGTGGGGGAGTGAGGGTTTATGTAGGTGAGTGATGGTAAGTGGGGGTTATGTGTGTGAGGGGTGGTTTTGTAGTGTGAGGGGTGGTATGAGGGGTGATTTGGTTGGTATGAGTGTGAGTGATGGTATGGTAGTTGGAGTGTGGTATTTTAGTGTGGGGGGGAATGGGGGGGTGGTGATGGTATTGTGTGAGTAAAGGTATGTGTGTGGTTTGGGGGTATGTGTGTGAGTGGGGTATGAAAGTGTGAGTGGGGGTATGTAGCGTCAGTGATGGTATGTACTGTGAGTGGGGGTTATGTAGTGTGAGTGGGGGTTATGTAGTGTGAGTGGGGGTTTATGTAGTTTTGAGTGATATATTTGTAGTTTTGGTGGTGGTATTTTGCCGTGAGTGAGGGGTAGGTACTGTGAGTGGTGGTAGTAGTGTGAAGGGTGGTAGTATTTAGAGTGGGGGTTTATGTAGGTGAGTGGTGGTATTTTGTGTGAGTGGGGGTATTTAGTGTGAGAGGGGGTTATGTAGTGTGGGGGTTGGTAGCATTTGGTGTGGGTGGTATTTTGTTTTGAGGGGTTGGAAGTATTTTGTGAGTGGTGGAAATGTAGTGTGAGGGGTTGGTTTGTAGTTTGAGTGATGGTATGTATTTGTGAGTGGTGGAAATTTTAGTGTGAGTGGGGGTATTTTGTGTGAGTGAGGTATGTAGTTTTTGAGTGATGGTATGAGTGTAGGGGTGGTATGTGTGTGAGTGGTGGTATGTACTGTGAGGGGTTTGGAAGTAGTGTGATTGGTGGTTGAGTGTGGGGGTTTGGTATTTTAGGTGATGGGGTTTATGTGGTGTGAGTGTTTGGTTTGTAGTTTGAGTGGTGGTTTGTAGGGTGAGTGGTGGTTTTTAAAAAAGGGGGGGTGAGTGGGGTATGTGTGTGGGGGGTTTGGTTTTTTAGTGTGAGTGATTTTTATGTAGTGTGAGTGGTGGTATGAAAGGTGTGAGTGGGGGAATGTAGTGTGAGTGTTGAAGGTAGTGTGAGTGGGGGGAATGTAGAGTGAGGGGTTTGGGTAGTAGTGGATTGGGGGTATTCAGTGTGAGTGGTGGTATGTATTTAAAAGTGATGGTATGTAGTGTGAGAGGTGGTTTTAAAGTGTGAGTGATGGTATGTATTTGTGAGTAGAGGTATGTGTGTGAGTGGTGGTATGTAGGGGGAGTGATGGTAGTACTGTGAGTGGTGGTAGTAGTGCGGGGTGGTTTGTAGTGTGAGTGTTGAATGTTCTGTGAGTGGGGTATTTTATTTGTGATGGTGGTATGTAGTGGGGTTTTTGGGGGTTTATGTAGTTGTGAGTGATGGTTTATTTTACTGGAGTGGTGGTATGTAGTGGGAATGGTGGTATGTAGTGTCGTGGGGGTATGTAGTGTAAGTGCTGGCAGGTAGTGTGAGTGATGGAAAATGTAGTGTGAGGGTGGTATGTAGTGTGAGTGGTGGTATGTGTGTGATGGTGGTATGTAGTTTGAGGGGAGGGGTTTTATGAGTGTAGTGGTGGTATGTATTGTGAGGATGGTTTGTTGTGTGAGGATGGTTTTGTTGAGTGGTGGCATTTTTAGTGTAAAGTGATGGTTGTACCGTGAGGGGGTGGTATGAAAGTGGAGGGGTGGTATTTTGGTGTGAGTGGTGGTATGTAGTGGGTGTTGTGGTATTTAGTGTGAGTGGGGGTATGTAGTGTGAGGTGGTGGTTTTATTTGTGGTGTGGTAGTAGCATGAGTGGTGGTTTGTGTGTGTGTGAGGGAAATTTTGTTTTGATGATGGTATGTAGTGTGAGTTTTTTTTTATGTAGTGTGGTGGTGGTATGTAGTGGGAGTGATGGTATGTAGTGTGAATGGGGGGTATTTTTAGTGTGAGTGATGGTAGGTAGTTTTGAGTGGTGGTATGTGTGTGATTTGGGGGTAGTAGTGTGAGTGTTGGTATGTAGTGGAGTGGTGGCATGTGGGGTGTGATTGGGGGTTTATTTGGGTGTGAGTGGTGGTATGTGTGTGTGTGGTGGAAAGTATTTGGAGTGGTGGTATGTAGTGTGATTGGTGGCCATGTAGGTGAGGGGAGGGTTATGTACCGTGAGTGGGGGTATGTAGTGTGAGTGTTGGTTTTGTGTGGGAGTTGTGGTTTTGTAGTGTGAGTGATGGTATGTACCGTGAGGGGGTGGTATGTAGTGTGGGGTGAGGGTTTATGTACCGTGATTTGGTGGAAAGTAGTGTGAGTGTTGGAAATTTTAGTGGGATTTTGTGGTATGTAGTTGGGTGGTGGTATTTAGTTTTGAGGGGGTGGTTTGTAGGTGAGTGATGGTATGTAGCATGGGTTTGGTTTGGTATGTGGGGTGGGGGTGGTAGGGTAGGGGGTGATGTTTGGTTTTGTAGTGTTGGTGGTGGTATGTAGGGGAGTGGTGGTTTTAGTGTGAGTGTTGGTATGTAGTGTAAAATGGTGGGTATGTAAAAGTGTGAGTGATGTTATTTTACTGTGTGTGGTGGTTGTAGCTTTGAGTGGTGGTATGTAGGGGGGAGTGGGGTAGTAGTGTGAGTGGTGGTATGTAGTGAAAGGGTGGAGGTTGTAGTGGAGTGGAAGATGTATTTGTGAGTGGTGGTAGGGTAGTGTGAGTGATGGTATGTTGTGTGGTGGGGGGATTTTAGTTTTGGGTGGGGGGTATGTAGTGTGGGGTGGAAGTATGTACTGTAAAGTGTTGCTATATAGTGGGGTGGTGGTATGTAGGGTGAGTGGGGGTATGTTTTGTGATTGGCGGAATTTAGTGTGAGTAGGGGGTTGTAGTGTGAGGGGTGGTATTTTCTGTGAGTGGGGGGTTTTGTAGTGTAAAGGGGTTTTGGTTTTTGTAGTGTGAGTGGTGGTATGTAGTGTGAGGGGGGTGGTATGTAGTGTGAGTTGTGGTATTTTGGGGGAAAGTTGGGGTTTAGTAGTGTGAGTGATGGAAAGTGGTGGATGTGGTATTTTAGTGTAAGTGGGGGGTTGTAGAGTGAAGGGGTGGTATTTTGTTTGAGAGGGGGTTTTGTAGTGTAAAATTTGGTGGTATGTAGTGTAATTGGTGGTATGTAGTGTGATGGGGTTGTCTGGGGTGGTGGTGGTATGTAGGGGAATGGTGGTGTGTAGGGTGAGGGGGGGTATTTTATTTGTGAGTGGGGGCATGTAGTGTGGTGGTGGTATGTAATGTGAGTGGGGGTTTATGTAGTGGGGAGTGGTGGTTATGTACTGTGAGGGGTGGTATGTAGGGTGGTGGTGGTCTGTGTGTGAGTGGGGGTATGTAGTGTGAGTGGTGGTTTGTAGTGTGGTGGGTGGTATGTAGTGTGAGGGGGTTTATTGTGGTAAAGTGGTGGTAGTAGTGTGAGTGGGGGTTTATGTTGTGGAGTAAATGGTATGTAGTGTGGGGGTGGTATGTGGGGTGAGTGGTGGTATGTAGTGTGGGGTGGGGAATTTAGTGTGAGCGGGGTTTGTAGGGTGAGGGGTGTTTTGTAGGGTGAGGGGTGGTAGTAGGTGATTTGGTGGTATGTAGTGAGAGTAGTGATATTTTGGTGAGGGGTGGTATGTAGTGTAAAGGGGTTGGTATGTAGTGAGAGTTGTGGAAATTTTGTGTGAGGGTGGTTTTGTGGGTGTGAGTGGTGGTATGTGGTGAAAAGGTGGTATGTAGTGGGGAGGGGTGGTATGTACGTGAGTGGTGGTATGTAGTGTGAGTGGTGGTATGTAGTGGGAGTGATGGTATTTTGTTTTTGAGTGGTGGTATGTTGTGTGAGTGAGGGGATGTAGTGTGGGGTGGTGGTTTGAAAGGATGAGGGGTTTGGTATGTTTTTGTGAGTGGTGGAATGTAGTTTTGAGTGGTGGTTTGTAGGGTGAGTGGGTTTTGTAGTGTGATTTGGTTTGGTATGTAGTGTGAGTGGTGGTATGTAGTGTGGTAGTGTATGTAGGTGGTGGTGGTATGTAGTGTGAGGGGTTTGGTATGTTTGTGAGTGGGGGGTTTATTTTTACCGGGGAGTTTACCTGGAGAGAGTTTGGGGGTCAACCCCCCCGGCGGCCCGGTCTGTGACCAGGCCCCCGGGGTGGATCAGCCCCTGATAACCAGGCTGTTGCGGGGGCTCCCAGGCAACCCAACGTACGAGCCACACCCCGGTGATCGGGAAAACTGTTTAGGTGTTTGGGTCCAGTGCCAGCTTGAAGACTGCCGGGGGTTCTTTTGGAAATCCCCTTATGTGTGCTGGGGGGGAGTTGAACGCCCTTTTTTCCCTGACACTTTTTGGGTTTGGTCCCCTTAACGTGGGAGGGGGAACCCCCCTTTTTTCCCTTTGGGGGGGATGGTGAAATCGTCTGCCAAGTCTTTTGCTTTCTTTAGTGGTGTTTTTCGTGTCCCGTTCGGTACTATTCCCTCTAGGTTTTTCCCAAGGTGTTTTATAATCATGTATCTCTCCCCCCTGCTTTTCCGGGAATACGGGTTTTAAAAAAAACCTCAAGCGTCCCAGAAATTGAGGTTTTTTATCCCCGTTATGCGCCCCGTGAAAGTTTTGTACATTTTTGGGGTCGGAAATTTAAACCCTCCCTTTAAAAGGGTTTGTTTTAAAGATTGCGCAATTTTCCCAAAAGGCCTAGATAGAACAAGTGACCTGAAGGTGTTTTTCATGGGTTTGGCCCTCCCTTTTTTTGAAGGTTTCATTACCCAACCCTGTCTTTTTTTTAGCGATGCGATTGTTACAATGTTATGGCCCTTTAAAGGGTGAGACCCTCCGAATAATCACCCCCAGGTCTTTGACTTTGGTTTGTTTCCCCTCTATTTTGTGGCCAGAATTTGTTTTTTACTCTGATAAAGATTTAATTTCTCTGTTTCCCTTTATCTGAGAAATTAAAATTTCTCATCGTTGAACTTCTTATTTTTTTTCTGGGGCCCACTAAAAAGATTTGGTTGATTTTCCCCCTGGAGCCTTGCGTTCTGCAATGGAAGAAAATGTATGCAGATTCGGGTGCATTGAAAAGGGAAAGGGACACGGTGCTGTGGCTGACATCCTTGTCTATGTGGGTTTTTGAGGATGGGGGAAAAAACAAGAGGGGAAAGTTTGGGAACTGTTGCCTTGGGGGAACAGAGCTTTTCACCGTAGCTGCCCCGGACTTTACCCGTTGGGCGATACTCTCTGTGTTCTGTTAGTTTAGGAAATTATAGATCCATCGACCAAAATTTTCCCGTTTTCCTTTAGCGGCCCTTTTGTGCGCTATTTTCGCCCTGGTCACACTTTTCGAAGGTTTTGGGAAAATCTGTATATATTTAAACTGCATTCTTTTTGTCTTCTAATGCATTTAGGGGTTGTCGTAGTGATCCAGTAGTTTAGCGACAGGGGGCGAAACCGTTCTAAACCCATGTTTTCCCTGGGTTTTGTAACTGTGGGTTTTTAGATGGGTGGTGTTTTTGCTTCTTAGGGGCCCTTTCAAAGATTTTTATGATATGGGATTTAGTGATTGGTTGTAGTTTTTTTCTGTTGCTTTACGCCCCCCTTTTTGGAGTTGGGGGGTATGTCTGTTGTTTTTAGTAAATGGGGGGACGAAACCCCCTGTCCCTGTCCCTTCCATAGGAGGAAAAAGGGTCGTGATAGGGGGGTTCTTGCAGTTCTTGATGAACACAGAGTTCCATGAGTCTGGCCCTGGGGCAGAGGCATGGGCATGTCATTTATTTGCCTTTTTCGAAGTCATTTGGCGTCAGGATTTAAAAATCGGATAGGGTTGTGTTAAAACAAAAATTTTTTGGCTCTTCATAAAAAAATTATTTTTTCTTCGGGCTCTTGTCTGGTTAGCGGGCTTGCTAAAACTGAGTCATATTGGGGGCTTGAGAGTCACTTTATTTCCTTGTGTCATCTGTGGTTGGGGCCCATCTTTTTTAAAATAGGGGCCCCAAAAACTGGACGGTTTTTCTCGTTTTTTTTTGGCCCCCGGAGAAGAAATACTTTTGGGGTTTTTTTCGATTTCATTTATGGCCCTTTTTGTTCTTCCCGCGATTCCTGGGGCCCAAAGGATTTTTTAGTTAAGTTTGTGCTTGTATTTTTTCTGACCGTGTCTCCCCGCGCATTTCTGATATATTGACCCCTTTTTGCCCCTCTGTTATTCTTTTCCCTCGCCTGGTTTAAAAGGGGGCGCCGTTCTTTCTATTTTTCATCTATCCCCTTTTTTTTAGAGGAATAAGCCCTTTTGCATACATCGATTTCCACCGAGTTAATCTGTTTAGGCATAAATTTGGGTCTGTGTTGCTTTGTTTTATTTCCCACTTATATCGGTTAGGAAATTTTGGGTTTTCTTTGGGCCCCCCTTTTTTGTTTTTGTTTTTGAAAATTGAATTTGGTGAATGCTCCCTCGGACTAGTCCCCATTTTGGGCGGTCTGGGGCTCCAGCATTTAAAATGTTGAACCTCAAATTTGGTTTTTGATTGAGTATATTGTTTTTTATATGGTGCATTTCTTATCAGATCATCCTTGTTTGGGGAAAATGAGGTTTTTGTGTTTTTCTCCCGTTTGGTAGGGGTCTATTTTTTTGGGTTTAAATTTTATTTTGTGGGAGAGATTTAAAAGCTCGTGTGAGTTTGAGTTTTCATCCGAGTTTCCTCCCGGTGTTATTAAGGGAACAATATTATTTGTTTATTCCCCCATTTTAGGTGCCTTAAATTGAAATCCCCCCGGAGCAAAAATGTTGGGTGCAGGAGCTGGGGAAGATTTTTCCAGAAGTGGTAATTTTTAAAAAGGTGTTCCTGGAATTGCTGGAGGTTTCATCCCGGGGGTTGTAGGGCTCCCCCAAGACTTGGTTTTTTGGTTTTTCGACCCCTTTTCTGCCCAAAAATTCCCCTTTCGTCATTTGAGGGGGTTTTTCAGTTTGGGGCCAAAAAAAGGGACTCTGCAATGTACAGGCCAACCCCCCCCCCTTTTTTCCTGTTCACTCTGTACATTGTATAGGTTGTAAAATGGGATCCCTATTTCGTTGTCCCAAATGATTTCCCTTTTGTGGGTCTCAGTGAAAACCCCGAAAATTTTCCTTTTTCCTTGCAAGCGTCCACGGAGAAAGGGGGTTTTTTTGTTTATTGCGGGGGTTTTTCCCGTATATTTGCAAAGAAAAATGTTATCGGGCTGGGGGTATTTGGGTTGGGACTGGGGGGGGGTTTTTTTTCCCGGGATTATTATCTGAAACTGTTGGGTTTTGGGGTGGAGGGGCCCTGGACTGTGGTTTTTCCCCTCCGGAAAGACGGGTTTGGGGGGGGTTTTTTTGCCTTTTCCTGCCCGTTTTTTTTTCCCTTCCCGGCACTAAAAAACCTCTCCCTCTTGAGTGGCTGTGGTACCCGGGTTTTCCCCTGGCCTGGATGTTTTGTATCTTTTTGTCCCCCTTTTGATGGTATGCCCGGGAATTTTTAAAATTTTAGCACAGTCTTTCCCGTACTGAAAAGGTACCATTTCGGGTGAAAAAAAAAAACTTCAGGAAGGGAGTTTGCATTTTTCCCGTTGTCATATGGGCATGGGCATTTTTAGGGTGGGCTAGTTGCATGTCCCCCCTCGTTTTTCCAGATTTTTCCCCTGCCCGCCGAATTTCCAAGGCTTTGAAAGGGCACAGGGTTGGTTTCCCTTTGCCTTGGGGTTTTTGTGGGCTTTTAAATTTCCCTTTTGGGGGATGTTTCCCTGTCTTTTTCCTATCCCCCTTAGCACCCCAAAAAGGGGGGCTCCCCCAGTTGTTTTGGTAATTTAAACCTACTATTGCTTTGGGTCCTCTTGTTTTCTTTTTTCCCGCGGTATTTCTTTGGGTTTTCAATATTGGTTTTATCTTATCTTTGACTACACTTGTTTCCCACTATGGCCCCCTGTCCTCTATGAGGTTTATTTTATGTATTCCCTTTCCCGCGGGATAATTTCCCCACTTCCCGGACAAAATTTTCGCTTTTACCATTAAATGTCTACCGGACAGTTTTTCCCGCTTCACCCTTTTTGTTCCAGGGGGCGCACCCCCCGCTTCACCAATTACGGTCTTTCCCCGGACAGTTTTCTCCAGGTTTACCTTTTCTGTTTCCCCGGAAAAAAAATCCGCTTCCCCTTACTTTTTCCCAGGACAGCATATCCGCCCTACATTTACGGGCTTCCAGGAATCACCTCCAGCCTTACAGTTTGGGACTACATGGGCCGTATCAAGGGCAGTCATTTAGCCGGACCCTTTTTTGTTTTCCCCTCTGTTGTAGAAAGCTTCCCGGGTTTTTTATGAAAAAAAGCTTTTTTATGTTTTCCTCTTTTTTTACCCTTGTGTTTTTTGTTTCCCCAGATTTTCTCATTGGGGGGGTTTCCAAAAAAACTTTCTGGTTTTTAAAACTGCTTGTAGCTAGTTCGGGGTATCTCAAGGAAAGGGGACACCAAATTTTCCCCAAAAAATGACAATTTATCCTTTTGGTAGCCCCTTTGTTTGAGGGCCACAGACTCCACAGCTTCAAATGATTTGAATGGTTGATTTCTGCAAGGGCTACTAGCAACCTCTTTAATATTTTTTAAAAACCTTAAATGAAGCCTTTGCTATTTGTATTTTCCCGTTTTAACTCTTTTTGGGATTTGGACAGCTTACCGTCACGTTCCCGATTTTTAAAGTTTTTGTTTATAAGGGCGCCCCACAAAACCCCTCCTTTACAGTTGCTTTATTGTTCCCAACGAAATGTTTTTAAACCAGTCCCCGGGGTTTGGACGTCAAGGGGTTTGGAACCCGTCGATCTGCTCTGATCAGTGGGGGCAAATTAAATTTAAAAAAAATTGGTCGGTGATTTGAGCTAACACATGAAGGGGTCTACTGGAAATTATCTTCCCGAGTAAATTTTGTGATTTGCTGATACAAAAAATATAACTTGCGTTTTTTTGAAGGCCCCGGAAATTGGCAGCCCCCTACAATGAGTACAGTTTGACCCCTTTTTTTTATCAAAAAGCTGTATCTGGTTTTTTTTTTGTTTTTCCGTCTCCCCACAATAAATGCTTTATTTTCACTATAGTTTTTTTGGTGAAAAATTTTGGGGAAAGGAAAGGGTTTTTTTTGTAGTTTTAATTGCTTCTCGTTGTGTATTTTTGCGGCCCTGGAACTAAAAGGTTATATGGAAAAATTTACCCGTTTAACCCTCTCGTTTTCAAGAAAATGAAAATAATGAAAGTCACTCCACTCCCCTAAGTACATTATAATTTCTTTGGGTTTGTTTTCTACTACAACACTGTTTTTCTGCTATTCACTGGTATCACCCAGATTATAGCGGGGTACACCCAGCAGGGCCCGGAAAATTTTTAAAAACAGTGAAACCCGTGGTAAGTTTCTGGGGAAAACTTCTGGCACCCCCTTGGGGCCCCTAAGGCTTATCACTTCATTTTCCCAAAATTTACCTGTTTTCAAATCACTTTAGCCTTTTCACAATATTTCTAGGGAAACCACCGTAGAACCCCTATTTCACTATGTATACTCAATGCTTTCAGGGAGCTTTTTTTTCCTCTGACACAAGTTCAAAAAAATTTTTATTTTTTTCACACGGGGAAAAAAAGGGCCCAGATTTTCCCCCTGGCAGTAAATCTGCTAGGTAATGCACACTAAATTTTCCTTTTTTGACAGTATATAATGTTTTCCCCCCAAGATTGGTTACCAGTACCCTTTTTAAATTATTTTGAAACGTTTCGCCCGCCCAGGAGGCCCTTTTTGGTTTGTTTACTGTATTCACACTTCTTACATTGACGCTATGGAGCCAAGCTTTCCTTCAAGTAGTTAGAGGCTGGTTGTAGTGTGGAAAGGGAATTGATTGGAAAAATTTAAATTTTAAATTGGTATTTAGGGTTTCGGGGGGGAAATTAATTTTTAAATGGTTTTTTAAAAATTGTATTTGTGTTTTGAGTGGAAATGGTGGGATTTTCTTGTGATGGCTTTTTAAGTTGTTTTTGTATTAAGGGGAAAAATGTGAAATTGAGTGTATTGTTTTAAGAAGTGTTAGTTTTTTATGTTTTTTTTAATGATTTTATTTAGCTTTTTTAAGGTTTTATGTATAGATTTTTTGGTTTTTTAATTTTTATTTTGAATTTGAATATATGGAATGTATTTTTATTTGTTTTTAATTGGGGGGTTTTTTTTAGTTTTTTATTTATTAGTTTTAAATATTTTTTGTTTTTAATTTTTTTAAAATTGGGTTTTTATTATTTTATTAATTTATTTTGGGGGTTTTTTTAATTTTATTGGTTTTTATTTTTGTTTTGAAAGGGGGATTGGGCTTTGATTTTATGTAATGAAAATTATTTTTTTATGTTTTTTTTAAGTGGGGGAATGTAGTGTGAGTGGTGGTATGGGGTGTGAGTGCCCGGGTTTTTAGTGTGAGTGGTGGATGTAGTTTGAGTGGGGGGGTTTTTAGTGTGAAATGGGTTGGGATGTAGTGTAGTGGGGGTTGTAGTGTGGTGGGGGTATTAGGGTGAGTGGTGGGATTAGTGTGGGGTGGTGGTATGTTGGGTGAGGTTTCGGGATGTAGCGTTTAGTGGTTTGGGATGTTTGTGTGAGTGGTTGTAGTCCCGGGGAGTGTTGGTATGGAGTGTTAGTTGTGGAAGTTTGTGTGAGTGGTGGTTTTGTAGTGGTTGTGGTATGTAGTGTGAGTGGTGGAAGTAGTGTGAGTTGTGGTATGTGTGTGAGTTGTGGTTTGTAGTGTGGTGGTGGTTTGGGGGTGAGTGGGGGTATGGGAGTGTGAGTGGTGGTTGTAGGTGAGTGGGGGTATGTTTCCATGGGGTGGTGGTATGTAGGTGATGATGGTTTTATGTGAGTGGTTGGGATGTATATGGTGGTGGTATGTACTGTGGGGTTTATGGGAAAGTGTGTGGAGGTGGTTTGTAGCGTGAGTGGTGTTATGTACTGTGAGTGGTGGTTTTTGTGTGGGTGGTGGTATGTAGTGGGGAGTGGGGTATGTGTGGGGAGGGGTTGGGGGTTTTGTTTTGTGATGGTTTGGGATGTAGTGTGAGTGGTGGATTTTAGTGTGGTGATTATATGTACTGTGAGTGGTTTGGGATGTGTGTGAGTGATGGTATGTGTGTGAGTGTTTGGGATGTATGTGGTGATGGGATGAAGGAGTGAGTGGTGGTTTTGTAGTGGGGTGGTGGTATGGTGTGAGGGTGGTATGTGTGGGGTTTGGGATGTAGTTTGGGGTGTGGAATGTGTGTGAGTGATGGGATGTAGTGTGGTGATGGTATGAAGAGGGAGTGGTGGTTTGGGAGTGTGATTGGGGGTATGTAGTGTGAGTGGTGGAAAGTAGTGTGAGTGATGGAATGTATTGGGTTTATGGTATGTAGTGTGAGTGATGGTTGAAGAGTTTTAGTGGTGGGATGTAGTGTGAGTGGTGGTTTGGGAGTTGTTGAGGAGGGGTTTTAGTGTGGGGTGATGGAATGTAGTTTTGAGTGATGGTATGTAGTGTGATTTATGGTATGAAGAGTGAGTGGTGGTATGTAGTGTGAGTGGTGGTATGTAGTGGGTGGTGGGGTTTAGTGTGAGTGAGGGATGTTTGTGAGTGATGGTATGTAGGTGAGTGTTGGTTTTAAGGTGAAATGGTGGTATGTAGTTTGAGTGGTGGTATGTAGTGTGAGTGGTGGTTGTAGTTTTGGTGATGGTATGTAGTGGGGGTGTTTGGGATGTAGTGTGAGTGATGGTATGTAGTGTAAATGGTGGTATATAGTGGGGAGTATGGTATGAGTGTGAGTGATGGGGATGTGGGTGAGTGATGGTATGTAGTGTGAGTGAGGTATGTAGTGGGGAGTGATGGTTTTGTAGTGTGAGTGGTGTTAAGTGTGTGGGGTGGTTGTATGTAGTTTTGAGTGATGGTATGCAGTTTTGAGTGGTGGTAGTAGTGTGGGTGGGGTATGTACTGTTGGGTTTTGGTATGTAGTGTGGTGGTGGTATGGAGTGTGAGTTGTGGTATATACTCTGAGTGGTGGTATTAGTGTGAGTGGTGGGATGTAGTGTGAGTGGGGTACGTAGGTGAGTTGTTGAAGTAGTGTGAGTGGGGGGTATGTTCGGGGATGGTTGATGTAGTTTTGAGTGGGGGGGTATGTTTGTGTGAGTGGTGGATTCACTGTGAGTGGTGGGCGGCTGTGTGTTTGGTCTGTGTGAGAGGGCGATATGGTGTGTGGGGGAGGTTGGGGGGTGCATGTGGAGTGGGAAGGGGCGATTTTGGTGTGTGGGGGGATGGGGTTTGGGGCGGGGTTTTGGGGTACCCCTGTGGGGGGTGCTGCGGGGTGGGTGGGGCAATTTTAGCGGGAAAATTGTTGTTGGGTTTGGGGTTTTTGGGCGGCGGGGTGTAGAGTGTTTTAGTGAGAAAAGAAGATATGGTGGGTGGGGGGTGAAAGGGGGGCGGCGGGGTTTTAGAGTGTTGGGGTGACGGAAGATATGGTGTTTGGGGTGTGAGGTGGGCGGCGGGGTGTAGAGTGTTGAATGACAGAGAAGATTTGGTTTTGTGGGGTGTTTTAGTTGGGCGGCGGGGTGTTGAGGTTGAGTGAGAGGGGAAGATATTGGTGTGTGGGGTGTGAGGTGGGGGGGGGGGTTGTAGAGTTTTTGAATGACAGGAAAATATGGTGTGTGGGGGGGGTGAGGTGGGCGGGGGGGAGGAGACTGGGTCAGTCTGCCTTTACCCTTTTCCTTGAGGGAAAAAGATTTAAAGAGCAACGTGCAAAAAACTAAATGAATTAGCTGCCTTCCAGTATTATTTGTTTCTTGGACTTTTCTTCCCGAACACTGGTCACCACACCTTTCGTACACTTTTTAAAAGCAGTGTCAAGAATTTTCCGAATGTTCCATCAGCTTGGAGGGGAGAATTTATGGATCTTGAGGATACTTAATTTCTCATAAAAATTTTTGGAGCTCATGCTGCGCCCTCCTTTTTGATTTATTTGAAGGATTAAAAGTAATAAACAGTCAGAGAAGGATAATTCGCCTATTTGACTTCTATTTTCCTTTTTGGGAAAATCGAAAAAAAAGATTCTGCCCTTTTTCTCATAAGTGAATATTTGATGGCCCCTAAAGTTTCTCCACAATGTGGGCTTTTTCTCATTTTCTTGGGACTCCCGAATGGAAAGGGTTTTGAAAGCATTGAGATAAAAAAAAGGTTGAGGGGAGCCTTGCTTGTTGGAGATGTGGTGAAGATTATTTTTTTTGTTGGGCCTTTTTGGGGCGGCTTCCTGTCCAATTTTCCCCTTTTAAAAGTATTATCGGTCTTTAGAAGAAAAACACTTAGAGGTAGGATTGGGGTTATTCATTCCCCCTTTTGGATGAAGGGGATGGATGGGTTTTCTACGAGTGAATTTTGTCAAGTCCAGTCGCCCCCAGGATGTTTTTCACGCAACGAAAACCCCTTGATTCGACTTTGGGATTGTATTTTTAAGTGATACCTCTCGAGGTATTACACAAGTAGAAGTTTTCTAAAAGTGTTCTCAAAGGGGAGCCCCCAAAACCCAAATTTATTTTTCTACAGTGTGGTACCAAAAAACAATAAATTGGACTTCTTAAAGATATCTATAAAACTTTACGAAATTCGTTATGCAGTCTTTCCTCTCGAGTTTTTTTTTCCCGTAAAGCTGAGTCTTCCCTTTCCCCGATCTTACTTTTCGGTATTTATTTGATTTTGTCCATCTGTTTTTGCCCTCTCTCGTATTATATATTTTATTTATTTTTTATATATATATATATATTATATTTTTATATATATATATATATTTATATATATATGCAAAACAACCACTTGAAAAAAAAAGAGAAATTTCCCCAAACGCTTTCGTGACTACTCAAATTATCAAGGAAAAATTGAAAGTAAAGCATCCAAAGGGAAACTATTTAGGGGGCAGGCCAGCACCCACTATCGGGTCCCACAAAAGGTTTAAAAAAACCCAACGCGCGCCCACCAAAATTGGGGTAGGTTTCCCTTTGGGACAATCACCCACCCAAAAAATTTTACCCAAGGGAAAAATTTAAAAAAAAATTTGTCCCGGTATTTTTAAATTTTTCCCCAAATTCTATTAATTTTTAAAAGGAACTAAATTTTATAAACAAAAGGAAAAAATTTTATTTTTGTCAAAACTGCTTTTTAGAAACAAGATTCAATTATATTTTTGTCGACCCTGGACTTGCTTGATACTACTTTCTCAACTTTTTTTAAAATCAATTGGATGGTTAAAAATTTTCCCTTTTTTGAATAAATGAGCTTGGAATCTTGTCCAGTTCTTTAAAGCTATTTTTTATGTTTCTTTACCAGTTTGACCATAATAAACTTTATCGCAAATTTTACAAGGAATCTTATAGACACATCCATCAGCATTTTGGGGGGAATTCTATATCAAAAGTTTTTTTTACTGTATCAAGATTTTTGAATACAACTTTAATATTAAAAGTCTTAAGAAGAGAAGGCATATCAACCAAGTTTTCATGGTAAGGGAGAACCAACTAAAAATATGTTGGTTCTCCCTTACCATGAAAACTTGGTTGATATGCCTTCTCTTCTTAAGACTTTTAATATTAAAGTTGTATTCAAAAATCTTGATACAGTAAAAAAACTTTTGATAAAGAATTCCCCCCAAAATGCTGATGGATGTGTCTATAAGATTCCTTGTAAAATTTGCGATAAAGTTTATTACGGTCAAACTGGTAAAAATCTCGAACTAAGATTAAAACAACATAAATATAGCATTAGAACTGGACAAGATTCCAATGCTCTATTTATTCATGTAAGAGATTTTAACCATCCAATTGATTTTCAAAAAGTTGACAAAGTAGTATCAAGCAAGTCCATGGTCGACAGGAATATAATTGAATCTTGTTTCATAAAAAGCAGTTTTGACAATAATATGAATATTTCCTTTGGTTTATATAAATTAGATCCATTTATAATTAATAGAATTTGGGAAGAATTTAATAATACACTGGACAAATAATTTTTAAATTTTCTTGGGTAGAATAGTTTGTGGGGTGAGTTGTGCAAAGGACCTATCCAAGTTGGGTCGGCGCGCGTCAGGTGTTTAACCGTTGTGGGATCTGATAGTGAGGTGCTGGCCTGACCCCTTATATAGCTTCCTTGGATGCTTTACTTTCATAGTTCCTTGATAATGTGAGTAGTCACGAAAGCGCTTGGAATTTCTCTATTTTTTCAGAGTGGTTGTTTTGCATATTCCGAAATCACCTGTTTACTGTGATCTTATTGCATATATATATATATATATATATATATATATATATATATATATATATATTATATATATATATAATATATATATATATATATATAATATATATATATATATATATTATATATATATATTTTATATATATATATATATATATATATATATATATATATAAAATATATATATATATATATATATATATATATATATATATATATAATATATATATATATATATATATATACATATATATATATGTATATATATAAATATATATATATATATATATATATATATATATATATAATATATATATATATATATATATATATATATAATATATATATATATATATATATATATACATAAATATATATATATATATAAATATATATATATATATATATTATATATATATATATATATATATATATATATATATATATATATATATATATATATATATATATATATATAAATGAACAGTATTTAGACAAGGCATTTATGGATTTGGAAAAGACGTATGACAGGGTGGATAGGGGGGCAATGTGGCAGATGTTGCAGGTGTATGGTGTAGGAGGTAGGTTACTGAAAGCAGTGAAGAGTATTTACGAGGATAGTGAGGCTCAGGTTAGAGTATGTAGGAAAGAGGGAGATTATTTCCCAGCAAAAGTAGGCCTTAGACAAGGATGTGTGATGTCACCGTGGTTGTTTAATATATTTATAGATGGGGTTGTAAGAGAAGTAAATGCGAGGGTCTTGGCAAGAGGCGTGGAGTTAAAAGATAAAGAATTGCACATAAAGAGGGAGTTGCCACAGTTGCTCTTTGCTGATGACACTGTGCTCTTGTGAGATTCTGAGGAGAAGTTGCAGAGGTTGGTGGATGAATTTGGTAGGGTATGTAAAAAAAGAAAATTAAAAGTGAATACATGAAAGAGTAAGGTTATGAGGATAACAAAAAGATTAGGTGATGATAGATTGGATATCAGATTGGAGGGAGAGAGTATGGAGGAGGTGAATGTATTCAGATATTTGGGAGTGGACGTGTCAGCGGATGGGTCTATGAAAGATGAGGTGAATCATAGAATTGATGAGGGGAAAAGGGTGAGCGGTGCACTTAGAAGTCTGTGGAGACAAAGAACTTTGTCCTTGGAGGCAAAAAGGGGAATGTATTAGAGTATAGTTTTACCAACGCTCTTATATGGGTGTGAAGCATGGGTGATGAATGTTGCAGCGAGGAGAAGGCTGGAGGCAGTGGAGATATCATGTCTGAGGGCAATGTGTGGTGTGAATATAATGCAGAAAATTCGTAGTTTGGAAGTTAGGAGGAGGTGCGGGATTACCAAAACTGTTGTCCAGAGGGCTGATGAAGGGTTGTTGAGGTGGTTCGGACATGTAGAGAGAATGGTGCGAAACAGAATGACTTCAAGAGTGTATCAGTCTGTAGTGGAAGGAAGGCGGGGTAGGGGTCGGCCTAGGAAAGGTTGGAGGGAGGGGGTAAAGGAGGTTTTGTGTGCGAGGGGCTTGGACTTCCAGCAGGCATGCGTGAGCGTGTTTGATAGGAGTGAATGGAGACAAATGGTTTTTAATACTTGACGTGCTGTTGGAGTGGGAGCAAAGTAACATTTATGAAGGGGTTCAGGGAAACCGGCAGGACGGACTTGAGTCCTGGAGATGGGAAGTACAGTGCCTGCACTCTGAAGGAGGGGTGTTAATGTTGCAGTTTAAAAACTGTAGTGTAAAGCACCCTTCTGGTAAGACAGTGAAGGAGTGAATGATGGTGTGAAGTTTTTCTTTTTCGGGCCACCCTGCCTTGGTGGGAATCGGCCAGTGTGATAATAAAAAAAAAATAAATATATATATATATATATATATAATATATTATATATTATATATATATATATATATATATATATATATATATATATATATATATATATATATATATATATATTACCTTAGGGAGCATCCTAGTTGGCATCACCTTTCGTTTTATGCTCTTAGGGTAGTTGTTGGCTTTGAAATTATTCGTTTGCTGTTTTTTTTTTTCTTTCAAGCTTCTCTCCTTTTTTCATCCTTTCTATTTCACTTCCAATTTTCTATATTACAGAGTGAAGTGAAGTATGAGCAAACACTCGGTGTAAGGCAACATGCTTCTTATTTTCAGTTTCTTCTGCCACTACACTTCAGTCAAGATTTTCATCATTGCTGCATAGTCTCCTCTTCTAAAATTTGTTTACTCTGTTCCTTTCCCTGTTGTTTCTTTTCATGTATTGTCATTAGAATCCATAGGTCTCTCGAATTATATATTTCCCATACAAGATGCACTTAAGAAACAACTTTAGTACAGTCATACATGTTCATACCCTTCACTCTAACTGGTTGAGTCTTGGACTTGCCTAAACAAAATCTTCTCTGTCATCACCTTCATCATCTCAGTCCTCCATCTTTCTGCATCTCTGTGTGAAGTCGTTGTTTCCAGTAATTTAACTTTACAGTTAAGCACTCACATAATTATTTACGTTACTTTAGTTAAGTGGGCTCCTCTTGCTACTTCAGATATAGTGTCTAGCACTCTAGTGGTTTTTGCACTTCTGTCTTGGTCTCCCTTTACTTGGTGGACCTGGTAACGTTAGTGAAATTATTACTGACGTAGTATATTGCTGAATGTTTCTTCTGTGTAGCAGTCTGACACTTCTTTCTTCATCCTCTGATTGTCTCATCTGATTAGCACTGCTACACCACAGTCCGTTCTCTTAAACATTTCCTCAGAACTCAGTAAAATGTTCTATTTTTATGAGTGAGTGTGTGTATTCACCTATTCGTGGTTGCAAGGGCCGAGATACAGCTCCTGGCCCTGCCTCATCGTTGGTCGCTGCTAGGTTCACTCTCTCACTGTTCCATGAGCTTTATCGTACCTCTTCTTTAAGCTAGGTTTGGCTCCTTCCTCCATTACATCACTTTCCAAATTGTTCCACTTCCTGACAATTCTGTGGCTGAAGAAATATCTCCTAACATCCCTGTGACTTCTTTGAGTTTTCAGCTTTCAGCTGTGACCCCTTGTTGCTGTGTCCCATCTCTGGAACATCCTGTTCCTATCCACCCTGTTAATTCCTCTCAGCATTTAGGTGTCGTTATCATGTTCCCCCTGTCTCTTCTGTCCTCCAGTGTCGTTAGGTTGATTTCCGTTAACCTCTCCTTGTAGGATACCTTAGCTCGAGTACTGACCTTGTTGCAAACCTTTGCACTTTCTCTAATTTCTTGACGTGCTTGACCAGCAGTGGGTTCCATACTGGTGTTGCATAGCCCAGTATGAGCCTGAGGATCAACTGGAGTTTACCTGGAGAGGGTTTCGGGAGTTAACGCCCTCGTGGCCCTGTCAGAGACCAGGTCTCATGGTGGATCAGGGTCTGATCAACCAGGCTGTTACTACTGGCCGCACGCAAGCTGACGTGCGAACCACAGCCCGGTTGGTCAGGTACTGACTTTAGGTGCCTGTCCAGTGCCTTCTTGAAGACAGCCAGGGGTCTGTTGGTAATCCTCCTGATGTATGCTGGGAGGCAATTGAACAGTATTGGGCCCCGGACACTTATTGTGTTGTCTCTCAGTGTACTCGTGGCGCCCTGCTTTTCATCGAGGAAATGTTGCATCTCCTGCCGAGTGTTTTGTTTTCATTGGGAGTGATTTTCGTGTGCAGGTTTGGTACCAATCCCTCCAGGACCCTCCAAGTGTATATTATCATGTATCTCTCTCGCCTGCGTTCGAGGGAATACAGATCAAGGACCTTAAACCGTTCCCAGTACTTTAGGTGCCTTATCGCACTTATGTGTGCCGTGAAAGTTCTTTGTACACTCTCCAGGTCAGCAATGTCGCTAGCCTTGAAGGGGACCGTTAGTGTACAGCAGTATTCCAGCAAAGAGAACAAAAGCAATTTGAAGAGAATCATCATGGGTTTGGCGTCCCTAGTTTTGAAGGTTCTCATTATCCATCCTATCATTTTCCTAGCGGATGAGATAGATACATTGTTGTGGTCTTTGAAGGCGAGATCCTCTGACATTATCACTCCCAGGTCCTTCGCATTACTTTTCCGCTCTATTATATGGTTAGAATTTGTGGTATTCCCTGACACATTTTTAATTTCTTCAGGTTTTCCACATCTGAGTAGTTGAAATTTCTCCTCGTTTAACTTCATATTGTTTTGAGTGGTCCATTCGAAGATTTGGTTGATGTCCGCTTGGAGTCTCGCAATGTCTTCGATGGAGGTCACTGTCATGGTGATCTGGGTGTCATCCACAAAGGAAGACACGGAGCTATGGCTTACATCTCTGTCTGTCAGAAATGAGGACGAGGAATAGAATGGGAGCGAGTACTGTGCCTTGTGGAACAGAACTTTATACCATGGCTGCCTGGGACTTTACTCTGTTTACTATTACTCTTTGTGTTCTATTTGTCAGGAAGCTGTAGATCCATCTACCAACTTTTCCTATTATTCCTTTATCAAGCATTTTGTGTGCTATTACACCATGTCACACTTGTCGATAGCTTTTGCAAAAGTTTGTGTATACTACATCTGTATTTTGTTCATCCTGTGCAGCTTGCAGCTTGCATAGTGGTCCAGTAGCTGGGACAGACAGGAGCGACCTGCTCTAAACCCGTGTTGCCCTGGGTTGTGTAACTGATGGGTATCTAGGTGGTTGGCGATCTTGGTTCTTAAAACCCTCTCAAAGATTTTTTATGATGTGGGATGTTAGTGCTTATCGATCTGTAGTTCTTTGCAATTGCTTTACTGCCACCTTTGTGGAATGGGGCTGTCTTTTGTTTTTAGTGTGTGTGGGATGACCCCTGTGTCCATGGTCCCTCTCCATATAAATGCTGAAGGCACGCGATAAAGACTTCTTGCAATTCTTGATGAACACGGAGTTCCACGAGTCTGGGCCTGGGGCAGAGTGCATGGGCATGTCATTAATTGCCTTTTCAAAATCTTGTGGAGTTAGAATAATATCCGAGAGTTTTGGGATGACCAAATTTTGGGTTTCGTTCATAAAGAATTCATTTGGATTGTCTACCCTTAGAGTGGGCAGTGTATCGTTGAATACTGAGTCATATTGGGACTTTAGTATCTCACTCAGTTCTTGGCTATCATCTGTGTATGTCCCATCCCGCCTAAGCAGGGGTCCAATAGTGGATGTTGTTTTTTCCTTAGATTTGGCATAAAGGAAGAAGTATTTTTTTTTCAATTTCCTTTATGGTTTTTAGTTCTTCCTGTGATTCTTGTCTCCTATAAGATTCCTTCAGCGTACGTTCGATATTTGCAATTTCATTGACAAGTGCCATCCTTCATATTTCAGATATATTGACCCCACTCAGCAGCTCTGTGACTCTTCGCCTTCGTCTGTAGAGGGAACGTCTCTCTCTTTCTAGTTTACATCTTCTCTTTCGTTTTCTTAATGGAATGTCTCTTGAGCAGATGTTAAGAACCACAGAATTCATTTTTTCAAGGCAAATGTTCGGATCCGTGTTGTTTAGAATATCTTCCCAGCTTGTTTCATTTAGGACATGGTTTACTTGATTCCATTGTATGTTTTTGTTATTGAAATTGAATTTCTTGATGAGACCGTCATGACTGCTCACATTTTGCTGGTCCGGAGCCCTGTGGATACATGTCTGTACCTCTATTATGTTGTGATCTGAGTGAATTGTCTTTGATACAGTTATATTACGTGTCAGATCGTGTGTATTTTCTAGTCTTGTAGGCTCTAATATTTGCTGGTTTAAGGTGAATTTGTAGCAGAGATTTAATAGTTCGTGTGTGTGTGAATTTTCATCATAGCTGCCTCCCGGGGTGATCTCTGCTAAAACATTGTTTGCTATACTCCTCCATTTTAGGTGTCTCAAGTTGAACTCTCCCAGTAGTAAGATGTTTGAGACAGGAGTTGGCAGATTTTCCAGACAGTGGTCAATTTTCTCAAGCTTCTCCTGGAATTGCTGGGAAGTTGCATCTGGAGGCTTGTATACTACCACAATGACAAGGTTTTGGTTTTCGATCTTTACCGCCAAGACTTCAACTACATCATTTGAGGTCTTTAGTAGTTTTGTGCAAATGAGCGACTCTGTGACATACAGGCCTACCTCCCCTTGTTGCCTGTTTAGTCTGTCGCATCGGAATAGGTTATATCCTGGGATTCATATTTCGTTGTCATAATGATCCTTTATGTGGGTCTCTGGGAATGCTGCAAAAATTGAATTTGACTCCGTGAGCAGTCCCTTGATGTAAGGAATTTGTTGTTTTTTGACTGCTTTAGACCCTGTATGTTTACAAAGACAAATGTCATACTGGTGTACAGTCTTGAATGATTCATTATTCAGGTGTCGAGAAGCTATTCTTAGGTTTGCCAGTCGCCCATATGCTGCAGCAGTTATTTGGGTGATGTATTTCATGTGATCTCCCTTACTCCTTTCACCATTTTGATTACCTGAGTTTTTACTGTTGTTTTCCTCCTGATGTGGATGTACAACAGCTTTGGTCAGATTTGGCTGTTGATGCTACATCATTCTTGTATTGCCGCTGGGCCTCCCTCCTTATCCGTGCGTGTTCATTTCTGGCTCGTCGGCTTATCTTGTTTTCTTGGTCCTTTATCTTCAACACTTTTTTGGGTACGAATCTATCCTGTGCCTTCTTGTATTTTGTGATCACATATTCTATTATTTCAATTACTGTTTTTTTTTCCCACCAACTCTCTTTCTCATTGTACTGCATACAGAATATTCCTAATGCCTGTGTAGTCCCCTCTTTTGTAGTTTGGCTTCTCTCCGACTCGAGCTGCTTCACTGTCCACTTTTAGCACCTCATTGTGTTCGAAGCTCAAGACATCGTGATCGTTGGCTCCAAGGGGTTTTTCATGTGTGATGTCCTCAATGTCTGTGTGGGTTGAGGAAGGGGAAGACCCGGCTGGATATTATGGGGGGTAAGGGGCTGCTGTGAAGGTGAAGTGTGGTGGAGAGTTTGGAGCTGTGGATATGGAGTGTGGGTTGTTTTGGGTTAATTTGTTTGGCTGCGATTGGGTTGTGTTTGCTCTTCCTCCTGTGTATGGAATTCCTTGGACCTCTCCATCGTTGACTATCTTTCCTGTCCCTTGCATCTTTGTACCCCCCTCCCCTCAGTTTCTGTCTCTCTGTCCATGTTCTGTCATTGTTGAGGTACACCCACTGGTAATTTTATGAGCCCCAAAAAGTCGTGCTTTCTTCTGGAGGATCCTCTTTCGCACCGTTTCTGACTTGAAATCAATTTGATTGGACTGTTTCTTTCCCTTGAGATCCCCCATATTCTATGAATAGCGCGCGCGCGCGCGCGCGTGTGTGTGTGTGTGTGTGTGCTCAGCTATTGGTACTCACCTATTTGTTGTTCCAGGGGTCGATTCATAGCTCCTGGCCCCTCCTCTTCTCTGGTCGCCACTATTTCCACACTTTCTCTGCTCCATGAGCTTTATCGTACCTCTTCTTAAAGCTATGTATGGATCTGCCTCCACTACATCACTCTCCAGATTATTCCACTTCCTGACAACCCAGTGACTGAAGAAATGCTTCCTATTATTAATATGACTCATCGACATGTCCCATCTATGTAACATTCTGTCCCTGTACTCCTTTGCAATTCCTCTCAGAATTTTATATGACATTATCCCTCTTGTCCTGCAATTTCGTAAGGTGTATATCCTAGTAGGATATACACCTTAGCTTCAGAACTAGTTTTACACTTTCTCCATTCCTTAACGTGCTTGACCAGTGTTGATTCCACATTGGTGCTGCATATACCAATATGAGCCTGATGTACACGGTGTAAAGTCTCGTAAATGACTCCTTACATAGATGTCAAAATACTATGTTTGTCAGATGCCCATATGCTGCAGCAGTTATTTGGTTGCTCTGTGCCTCAACGGATGTTTGGTGTTATGTTCACCCCAAGATTCCTTTCCATGAGTGAGGTTTGCAGTCTTTGCCCACCGAGTATGTACTCCATCTGTGATCTTCTTTAGCCTTCTTAAAGCTTTATGACGTATCACTTGCTGGGGGTTAAACTCCAGTAGTCATTTGTCAGAACAGGTCAGCAACCGGTCCGGATCACTGTGTAGGCTTGAATCCTGTGTATTAGCTTCATGTAGCCTGAAAACAGGAACACCTCTGAATCCGTCTCTATCGTCATGTCATTCACATATTCCAGAAAAGCATCGGCCCTAAGACTGACCCCTATGGAATCCCACCAGACTCATGCGCCCATTCTGACACCACTTTACATACATCACTCGTAGTTTCCTTCTTGTCAAGTGTGTGTGTGTGTGTGTGTGTGTGTGTGTGTGTGTGTGTGTGTGTGTGTGTGTGTTCACCTATTTGTACTCACGTATTTGTGGGTGCATGGGACAAGTCATAGCTCTGGCACCGCCTCTTCACTTATCGCTACTATGTCTTCTCTCTCCCTGATCCATGCACTTCATCTAACCTCATTTTAAAACTTTATATAGTTCCTGCCTTCACTTCACTTTCCAGGCTATTCCGCTTCCTGACAACTCTATGACTGAAGAAATACTCCGTAACATCCCTCTGACTCATCTAAGTCTTCAACTTCCAATTGTGACCCCTTGTTTCTGTGTCCCATCTCTGGATCATCGTGTCTCTGTCCACCTTGTCAATTCCTCGCAGTATTTTATATGTCGTTATCATGTCTCCCCTAACCTTCCTGTCCTCCAGCGTCGTCAGGCCGATTTCCCTAAACCTAAACCTTTCTTTGTATGACATTCCCCTTATTTCTGGGACTAGTCTTGTTGCAAACCTTTGCACTTTCTCTAAGTTCTTGATGTGCTTGAGGAGGTGTGGGTTCCAAACTGGTTCTCCATACTCCAATATGGGACTGACACACACGGTGTACAGTCTTGAACGATTCCTTACTGATGTATTGGAACGCTATTCTCAGGTTCGCAAGGCGACCATGTGCTGCAGTACTTATCTGGCTAATGTGCACCTCAGGAGATGTGCTTGGTATTATACTCACCCCAAGAACCTTTTCCTTGAGTGAGGTTTGCAGTCTTTGGCGACCTAGCCTATACTCTGCCTGCGGTCTTCTTTGCCCTTCCTCGATTTTCAATTCGCGGTTAAATTCTAGGAGCCAGTTGCTGGACCCCGATTGCAGACTGTCCAGATCCCATTGTAGTCCTGCCTGATCCTCATCAGATTTGATTCTCCTTATTAACTTCACATCTTCTGCAAACAGTGACACTTCTGAGTCTATACCGTCCGTCATGTCATTCACATATACCAAAAATAGCACTGGTCCTAGGACTGATCTCTGACACCCACTCTGACACCTCGTCAAGTACCATGACACAATGACTCGTTGTTGCCTCACTGTCAGCTATTCTCCGATCCATTGCAGTGTCTTTCCTGTTATGCGTGCCTAATCCTCTAGCTGCAGTAATCTCTTGTGAGGAACTGCGTTGAAGGCTTTCTTGAAGTACAAGAAAATGCAATCAACCCACCCATCTCTCTCGTGTCTTAATTCTGCTACTTTCTCATTAAACTCTAGTAGGTTTGTGGCACAGTATTTCCCTTCCCTTAAATCGTGTTGATTGTCGTTCATAAACTTGTTCCTTTCTATGTGCTCCACCACTCTCCTCATGATAATCTTCTCCATGACTTTGCATACTATGGACGTCAGTGACACTGGTCAATATTTTAATTCCTCTTGTCTGTCTCCTTTCTTAAAAAATGAGACTACATTTTCCGTCTTCCATACGTCAGGTAGCTGCCCAGTTTCAATGGATGCGTTGAAGATTGTTATTAGTGGCACACACAGCATCTCTGTTCTCTCTCTGCAGACCCATGGAGAGATGATGTCCGGCCCCACCGCCTTTGAGGTATCAAGTTCACTTAGCAGCTTATTTCCCTTCTTCTCGGTTGTGTGTATTTCATCCTGCACTTGTTGGTATATCTCTTGTTGGTGTATCCCCACTATTCTGACTTCCCAGAGTCCTTTCCGTCTCCACTGAAAATACTTCTTTAAATCTCATGTTAAGCCCCTCACATAGTTTTTGGTCATTCCTTGTGAGTGCTCACCTTCCTTCCTTTTCCTGATTACCTGGTCGTTGACCGTTGTTTTCCTCCTGATGATGCTATACAACAACTTCAGGTAAGACTTGACTTTCGATACTAAGTCGTTTTTGTACTGTGCCTGGGCCTCCCTCCTTCAACTAATCTCTTCATTTTCCCTGTAAATTTTCCATTCTCTAACACACTTAGTTTTAGCCTCCCTACACCTTTCGTTGAGTCAAGCGCTCGTTCTGGTCTTCCCATATTTCTCTTGCCTTGGGAACAAAACTCTCCTCTTCCTCCTTGCATTTTGTTGTCATGTATTTCATCATTTCGACAACTGAATTTCCTTACAATTCTCTTTCCCACCGAACTTCTTGCAGTGTAGTCCCCCTTTTGTAATTTGGCTTTTCACATCATACTCCTGTTACCATCTCCACTTGTAACTCTACTATATATACAAAGCTCAGAACCACGTGACCACTAGCTCTGAAGGGCCTTTCATATGTGATGTCCTCGATATCTGAGTTACTCAAGGTTCATCCTCACCTCTCTCTCTGGTAGTGTCCCTAACATGTTGTTGCGTGAGGTTTTCCAGTACCACATCCATCATCACTGCTCTCCATGTTTTGGGACCCCCATTTGGCTCCAGATTTTCATAATCAATCTTCTTGTGATTGAAATCACCCATACCTACTAACTTTGCTCTACCTGTGTAAGCTCTTCTGGCCACCTCGGCTGGTGTGCCCACCATTTCTCTGTTGTTCTCTTCATATTCTTCTCTTGGTCTGCAGTTCTATGGCAGGTTATTCATCACTACAGTTACCACCTTACGTCTCCCAGGCTTAATTGTTCCTAGTATATAGTCTCTTTCACCTATTCCATCCATTTCTTCCATTTTGTTAAATCCCCATCGGTTTTTAATTAGCAGTGCAACTCCTCCTTCCCCTCTGCTCCCTCTGTCTTTCCTCAGGGTTTGATATCTGGTTGGGAATATTGCATCTATTATCATCTGTTGAGTTTCATTTCTGTGAGTGCTATGATGTATGGGTACGTCTCCTTGATTCTTTCATGCCACTCCTCACATTAGTTTATTTGTTTGTCCATATTCGTTTACCAAACTCTCAACTTCTTTTCTGAAACTATGGTCTGGGGACAACATTGGGGTTGGGGGAGCGGGAAACCTTGCAGGGAACTATAGACGGTTGCTGTGAGGGTGGAGTTAGTAATGAGGGGTTGGGGATAGTGGGTACAGTGTGTGGGTTTTGGGTTAGATTGTTTGGTTGCATTGGGGTTCTCGTGCAGGATCTTGTTTTGAGCCAATTCTGTCTTGAAAATCACTTTGACTGGACATTTGTCAGATGGGCCATATAATTCTCTCCCATTGCTTTCATTATACCTTCAATAGCTTTTTTCTCACTCTGTCTTCTTGCTTCATAAGTTTTCCCTTCTACTTCCTGAAACCCATAAACAAAGGCTGACCTCTCCCTTTCATCCTCCCACTGCATTTCCCTATGTATCTCCTAAGTCGATTTACTTGCCTCTATTGCAGTTTTCCTTTCTTCAGTCTCTTCTTTATCCGATGTCCCTGTGCCCAGTCGTCTGTCATTTTCTCTTCTCAGCTTTTCCTGAGCACTGATGTGGTCTGTTAGGGCTTCTACATAAAGCATAGCTCTTTCATTTTCTTCAGTCCTCTCGTTTGTTCCTGGTGTGCTCCTCGTGTTTTCCCGGGCTTCACGGTGGTCTGATAGGGCCTCTGTGTGCAGAATAACTCCCCTGATACCTACAGTCCCCTCGTTTGTGACTGATGTAGCAATTCCCGATGCCATGCCGGTACCGCTCTTTGTTTTTTCAGACTGTTTCAGATTTTTCAGTTTCTCTTCTGAGCTCTGTATTTAAGGGTTTCCTGCTGTGGCTTGTAGCTCCCATTTACTGCTCTCAGCAGCTATCCTCTCCTCCATTTTTTGATAAGCTTTTGTGGCTTCCTTTCCCACTCTTATTCCCTTTTCAAGAGCTCTGCTATCCAATCTTCCTTACCACATTCATCCACCAGTTCCCTGGATTTCCAGACTCATCCACCAGTCTCCTGGCTTTCCGGACTCATCTACCAGTCCCCTGGTTTTCCAGACTCATCCACCAGTCCCCTGGCCTTCCAGACTCATCCACCAGTCCTCTCATCCACCAGTTCCCTGGCTTTCCAGATCCATCAACCAGTCCCCTGGATTTACAGATTCATCTACCAGTTCCCAGCTATCCAGACTCATCCACCAGTCCCCTGGCTTTCCAAACTCATCCCTCAGTCCTCTGGCTTTCCAGACTCATCCACCAGTCCTATGGTTTTCCAGACTCATCCACCAGTCCCGTGGCTTTACAGACTCATTCACCAGTCCCCTGGCTTTCCAGAATCATCCACCAGACCCCTGGCTTTCCAGACTAATCCACCAGTCCCCTGGCTTTACAGATTCATCCACCAGTCCCCTCGCTTTCCAGTCTCATCCACCAGTCCCCTGTCTTTCCAGACTCATCCACCAGTCCCCTAGCTTTCCAGACTCATCCACCAGTCCCCTTGCTTTTTAGACTCGTGGCCTTCCAGACTCATCCACCAGTCCCCTAGCTTTCCAGACTCATCCACCAGTCCCCTTGCTTTTTAGACTCGTGGCCTTCCAGACTCATCCACCAGTCGTCTGACTTTCCAGACTCATCCACCAGTCTCCTGGCTTTCCAGACTCATCCACCAGTCACCTGGCTTTCCGGATCCATCCACCAGTCCCCTGGCTTTACATATTCATCTACCAGTCCCATAGCTATCCAGACTCATCCACTAGTCCCCTAACTTTCCAGACTCATCCACTAGTCCCCTGGCTTTTCAAATTCATCCCTCAGTATTCTGGCATTCCAGACTCATCCACCAGTCCCATGGTTTTTCAGACTCATCCACCAGTTCCCTGGTTTTACAGACTCATCCACCAGTCCCGTGGCCATACAGACTCATCCACCAGTCCCCTGGCTTTGCAGACACATTTTCCAGTCCCGTGACTTTCCAGACTCATCCACCAGTCGCTTGGCTTTCCACATTCATGCACCAGTCGCTGGCTTTCCAGACTCACCCACCAGTCGCCAGGCTTCCCAGATTCATCCACCAGTCCCCTTGCTTTCTAGTCTCATCCACCAGTCCTCTGTCTTTCCAGACTCATCCATCAGTCCCCTTTCTTTACAGACTCATCCACCATTCCCGTGTTCTTCCAGCTCATCCACCAGTCCTCTGGCTTTCCAGACTCATCCACCGGTCTCCTGGATCTCCAGACTCATCCACCAGTCCCCTGGCTTTCCAAACTCATCCCCTAGTCCTCTGGATTTCCATACTCATCCACCAGTCCCCCTGCTTTCAAGTCTCATTCACCAGTAACCTGGCTTTCCAGACACATCCACCAGTCCCGTGGCTTTCCAGACTCATCCACCAGTCCTCTGGCTTTACTGACTCATCCACCAGTCCCCTGGCTTTCCGGAATCATCCTCCAGTCCCCTGGCTTTCCAGACGCATCCACCAGTCCTCTGACTTTACAAACTCATCCATCAGTCCCATGGCATTCAAACTCTTCCCCCAGTCCTCTGGCTTTTCAGACTCATCCACCAGTCCCCTGGCTTTCCAGATTCATCCACCAGTCTCCTTGCTTTCAAGTCTCATCCACCAGTCCCTTCGCTTTCCAGACTCATCCAACAGTCCTCTGGCTTTACTGATTCGTCCACCAGTCTCCTGGCTTTCCAGACTCATCCGCCAGTCCCGTGACTTTCCAGAATCATCCAAAAATCCCTTGGCTTTCCAAACTCATCCAACAGTCCCCTGGCTTTCCAGGCTCATCGACCAGTCCCGTGGCTTTCCAGATTCATCCACCAGTTCCGTAGCTTTCCAGACTCATCCACCAGTCCCCTGACTTTCCAGACTCATCCACCAGTCCCGTGGCTTTCCAGAGTCATCCACCAATTCCCTAGCTTTCCAGACTCATTCACCAGTCCCCTGGCTTTGCAGACTCATCCACCAGTCCCGTGGCTTTCCAGATTCATCCACCAGTTCCCTAGCTTTCCAGATTCATCCACCAGTTCCTTAGCTTTCCAGACTCATCCACCAGTCCCCTAACTTTCCAAACTCATCCACCAGTCCCCTGGCTTTCCAAACTCATCCATCAGTCCCTTGGATTTCCAAACTCATCCATCAGTCCCCTGGTTTTCCAAACTCATCCACCAGTCCCCTGGCTTTCCAAACTCATCCACCAGTCCCCTAACTTTCCAAACTCATTCACCAGTCCCCTGGCTTTCCAGACTCATCCACCAGTCCCTTGGCTTTCCAAACTCATCCATAAGTCCCCTGGCTTTCCAAACTCATCCACCAGTTTCCTGGCTTTCCAAACTCATCTACCAGTCCCCTGGCTTTCCAAACTCATCCATCAGTCCCCTGGCTTTCCAAACTTATCCATCAGTCCCCTGGCTTTCCAGACTCATCCACCAGTCCCTTGGCTTTCCAAACTCATCCATAAGTCCCCTGGCTTTTCAAACTCATCCACCAGTTTCCTGGCTTTCCAAACTCATCTACCAGTCCCCTGGCTTTCCAAACTCATCCATCAGTCCCCTGGCTTTCCAAACTTATCCATCAGTCCCCTGGCTTTCCAAACTCATTTCCACCAGTCCCCTGGCTTTCCAAACTCATCCATCAGTCCCCTGGCTTTCCAAACTCATCCATCAGTCCCCTGGCTTTCCAAACTCATCCATCAGTCCCCTGGCTTTCCAAACTCATCCATCAGTCCCCTGGCTTTCCAAACTCATCCACCAGCCCCTGGTTTTCCAAACTCGTCCACCAGTCCTCTAACTTTCCAAACTCATTCACCAGTCCCCTGGCTTTCCAAACTCATCCATCAGTCCCCTGGCTTTCCAAACTCATCCATCAGTCCCCTGGCTTTCCAAACTTATCCATCAGTCCCCTGGCTTTCCAAACTCATCCATCAGTCCCCTGGCTTTCCAAACTTATCCATCAGTCCCCTGGCTTTCCAAACTCATCCACCAGTCCCCTGGCTTTCCAAACTCATCCACCAGTCCCCTGGCTTTCCAAACTCATGCACCAGTCCAGTGGATTTCCAAACTCATCCACCAGTCCCCTGGTTTTCCAAACTCATCCACCAGTCCCCTGGTATTCCAAACTCATCCACCAGTCCCCTGGTTTTCCAAACTCATCCACCAGTCCCCTGGCTTTCCGTCCTACTCTCTGGCAACCCATTTTTTCACAACACGAGGAAAAACTTTTGTGTTCTCGTGTGGTCATGTGTGTGTGTTTGTGTGTGTGTGTGTGTGTGTGTGTTTGTGTGTGTGTGTGTGTGTGTGTGTGTGTGTGTGTGTGTTGTGTGTGTGTGTTTGGTGTGTGTGTGTGTTTGTGGTGTGTGTGTGTTTGTGTGTGTTTGGTGTGTGTGTGTGTTGTGTGTGTGTGTGTGTTGTGTGTGTGTGTGTGTGTTGTGTGTGTGTGTGTGTTTTGTGTGTGTGTTTGTGTGTGTGTTTGTGTGTGTGTGTGTGTGGTGTGTGTGTTTGTGTGTGTGTTGTGTGTGTGTTTGTTTGTGTGTTGTGTGTTTTGTGTGTGTTTTTTGTGTGTGTTTGTGTGTGTGTTTGTGTTGTGTTTGTGTGTTGTGTTGTGTTGTGTGTTGTGTATGTGTGTGTGTGTGTGTGTGTGTGTTTGTGCTGTTGTGTTTTGTGTGTGTTTGTGTGTGTGTGTGTGTGTGTGTGTGTGTGTGTTGTGTGTGTGTGTGGTGTGTGTGTGTGTGTGTGTGTTGTTGTTGTGTGTGTGTTTTTGTTGTGTGTTTTGTGTGTGTGTTTGTGTGTGTGTTTGTGTGTGTGTTTGTGTGTGTGTGTGTGTGTTGTGTGTGTGTGTTTGTGTGTGTGTTTGTGTGTGTGTTGTGTGTGTTTTTGTGTGTGTTTGTGTGTGTGTTTGTGTGTGTGTGTTGTGTGTGTTGTGTGTGTGTGTGTGTGTGTGTGTGTGTGTGTGTGTGTTGCGTATGTGTTTTGTGATTTTGTGTGTGTGTGTGTTGTGTGTGTGTTATGTGTGTGTGTGTGTTGGTGTGCTTGTGTTTGTTGTAGTTTGTGTGTGTGTTTGTGTTGTGTGTCTGTCGTTGCTGTTGTCCATGTGTGTGTGTAGTGTGTTTGTACTGTGTGTAGTGTTGTTGTGTTGATGTTTGTGACTGTGTTGTGTTGTGTGTGTACTCACCTAATTGTTCTCTCCTAATTTTGGTTGCATGTGTCGAGACTCATCTCCTGGCCCCGCATCTTCACTGACCGCTGCTAGGTCCTCTCTCGGCTTCCTCAGCTTTGTCGTACCTCGTATTAATGCTATGTATGGTTGCTGCCTCGACTGCATCACTTGCTAGGCTATTCCACTTCCTGACTACTATGTGACTGAAGACGTACTTCCTAACGTCCTTATGATTCGTTTGAATCTTCAGCTTCCAATTGTGACCCCGTGCTTCTGTGTCCCCTGTCTGGAACATCCTGTCCCTGTCCACCTTGTCTATTCCACGCATTATTTTGTATGTTGTTATCATGTCTCTCCTGACCCTCCTGTCCTCCAGTGTTGTCAGGCCGATTTCCCTCAACCTTTCTTCGTAGGACATACCCCTGAGCTCTGGAACTAGCCTTGTTGCAAAAATTTGTACTTTCTCTAATTTCTTGACGTGCTTGATCACCTGTGGGTTCCAAACTGGTGCTTCGTACTCCAGTATGGGCCTGACGAACGCAGTGTACAGAATCTTGAACGATTTCTTACTAAGGTATCGGAACGCTATTCTCAGGTTTGCAAGGCGCCCATGTGCTGCAGCAGTTATCTGGTTGATGTGTGCCACCGGAGACGTGCTCATTGTTATGGTTACCCCAAGATATTTCTCCTTGAGTGAAGTTTGCAGCCTTTGTCCACCTAGGTTATACTCTATCTGCGGTCTTCTTTGCTCTTCCTAATCTTCATGACTTTGCATTTGGCAGGGTTCAATTCGAGAAGCCAGTTGCTGGACCACGTGTCCAGCCTGTAAAGGTTTCTTTGAAGTCCTGCCTGATCCTCATCCGATTTATTCCTTCTCATTAGCTTCACATCATCAGCGAACAGGGACACTTCAGAGTACTATCCCTTCCATCATGCATACATCAAAAATAGCACAGGTCCTCAGACTGACCCCTGTGGGACCCCGCTCGTCACAGGCGCCAACTGTGATACCTCGTCTCGTACCATATCTCGTTGTTGCCTCCCTGTCAGGTATTCTCTGATCCATTACAGTGCCCTTCCTGTCATACGCGCCTGATCCTCCAGCATCTGCAATAATCTCCTGTGAGGAACTGTGTCGAAGGCCTTCCTGCAGTCCAGGAAAATGCAATCAACCCTCACCTCTCTCTCGTGTCTTACTTATGTTACCTTGTCATAAAACTCCAGAAGGTTTGTGACACAGGATTTTTCTTCCTTGAATCCGCACTGGTTGTTGTTTATAATCGTGTTTCGTTCCAGTTCCTCCACCAGTCTCCTCCAGATAATCTTCTCTTTGACTTAGCATATTATACACGTCAGAGACACAGGTCTGTAGTTTAATGCCTCTTTTCTGTCTCCTTTCTTAAAAATGGGGACTACATTTGCCGTCTTCCATACCTCAGGTAGTTGCCCAGTTTCAAGGGATGTATTGAAGATTGTGGTTAGTGGCACACACAGCATCTCTGCTCCTTCTCTAAGGATCAATGGGGAGATGTTGTCCGGACCCCTCACCTTTGAGGTATCGAGGTCACTTAGCAGCTTCTGTACCTCCTCCTCTGTTATTTGAATGTCATCCAGCAACTGTTGGCATATTCCCTGTTGGTGTTCCCTTCTGTGCTCTCTTGTCTGAGCCATTCCTGTACTACTGTAAATACTTCCTTAAATCTCATGTTGAGCTCCTCGCATACCTCGTGATCGTTTCTTGTGAATTCCCCACCTTCTTTCCTCAGCCTGATCACCTGGTGTTTGACTGTTGTCTTCCTTCTGATGCGGCTGTACAGCAGTTTCGGATCAGACTTGACTTTCGATGCTATGTTATTTTCATACTGTCACTGGGCCTCCCTCCTTACCTGTGCATACTCGTCCCTGGCTATTCGACTAATTTCCTTATTTTCCTGTGTTCTTTGCCTTCTGTACTTTTTCCATTCTCTAGTGAACTTGGTTTTTGCCTCCTTACACTGTCGGGTAAATCAGGGGCTCGTTCTGGTCTTCCCATTATTTCTGTTGCCCTTGGAAACAAACCTTTCCTCTGCCTCCTTGCATTTTGTTGTTACGTAATCCATCAATTCATTTACCGACTTTCCTACCAGTTCTCTGTCTCATTGAGCATCCCGCAGGAAGTTCCTCAAACTTATGTAGTCCCCCCATTTATAGTCTGGCTTTTCCCATTCAACTCCTGTTACATTCTCCACTTCTAACTCTACTGTGTATTCAAAGCACAGAACCACGTGGTCACTAGCTCCTAGTGGCCTCTCAAATGTGATGTCCTTACTGTCTGATCTGCTCAGGGTGAACACAAGGTCCAGTCTTGCTGGTTCATCACCCCGCTCTCTCTCTGGTAGTATCCTTAACATGTTGATGCATGAGGTTTTCCAGTACCACATCCATCATCTTGGCTCTCCATTTTTCGGAACCCCCGTGTGGCTCCAAGTTTTCGCAATCGATCTCCCTGTGATTGAAATTGCCCATAACCAGTAACTTTGCTCTGCTCGAGTGAGCTCTTCTTGCCACCTCAGCCAGTGTGTCCACCATTGCTCTGCTACCCTCTTCATATTCCTGTCTTGTGTGTGTGTGTGTGTGTGTGTGTGTGTGTGTGTGTGTGTGTGTGTGTGTACTCACCTAATTGTACTCACCTAATAGTGGTTGCAGGGGTCGAGACTCAGCTCCTGGCCCCGCCTCTTCACTGATCGCTACGGGATCCTCTCTCTCTCTGCTTCCTGAGCTTTGTCATACCTCTTCTTAAAACTATGTATGGTTCCTACCTCCACTACTTCACTTGCTAGGCTATTCCACTTGCTGACAACTCTATGACTGAAGAAATACTTCCTAACGTCCCTGTGACTCGTCTGAGTCTTCAGCTTCCAGTTGTGACCCCTTGTCCCTGTGTCCCCTCTCTGGAACACCCTATCTCTGTCCACCTTGTCTATTCCCCGCAGTATCTTGTATGTCGTTATCATGTCTCCCCTGACCCTTCTGTCCTCCAGTGTCGTCAGTCCGTTTTCCCTTAACCTTTCCTCGTACGACATTCCCTTGAGCTCTGGGACTAGCCTTGTTGCAAACCTTTGTACTTTCTCTAACTTCTTGACGTGCTTGACCAGGTGTGGGTTCGAGACTGGTGCTGCATACTCCAGTATGGGCCTAACATACACAGTGTACAGTGTCTTGAACGATTCCTTATTAAGGTATTGGAACGCTATTCTCAGGTTTGCCAGGCGCCCGTATGCTGCAGCGGTTATTTGGATGATGTGTGCCTCCGGTGATGTGCTCGGTGTTATGGTCGCCCCAAGGTCTTTCTCCGAGTGAGGTCTGTAGTCTTTGTCCACCTAGCCTATACTCTGTCTGCGGTCTTCTTTGCCCCTCCCCAATCTTCATGACTTTGCATTTGGCTGGATTGAATTCGAGAAGCCAGTTACTGGACCACATGTCCAGCCTGCACAGGTCTCTTTGCAGTCCTGCCTCATCCTCATCCGATTTAATTCTTCTCATCAACTTCACGTCATCTGCGAACAGGGACACTTCAGAGTCTATTCCTTCCATCATTTCGTTCACATATATCAAAAATAGCACTGGTCCTAGAACTGACCCCTGTGGGACCCCGCTCGTAACAGGCGCCCACTGTGATACCTCTTCACGTACCATGACTCGTTGCTGCCTAACTGTCAGGTATTCCCTTATCCATTACAGTGCCCTCTCTTTTACGTGCGCCTGATCCTCCAGCTTCTGCACTAATCTCTTGTGGGGAACTGTGTCAAAGGCCTTCCTGCAGTCTAGGAAAACGCAATCTACCCACCCCTCTCTCTCGTGTCTTACTTCTGTTACCTTGTCATAAAACTCCAGGAGGTTTGTGATACAAGATTTGCCTTCCATGAACCCATGCTGGTTTTCATTTATAATCTTGTTCCTTTCCAGGTGTTCGACCACTCTCCTCCTGATAATCTTCTCCATGACTTTGCACACAATACATGTCAGAGACACAGGTCTGTAGTTTAGTGCCTCGTTTCTGTTTCCTTTCTTAAATATGGGGACTACATTAGCTGTCTTCCATTTCTCAGGTAGTTGCCCAGTTTCAAGGGATGTGTTGAAGATTGTGGTTAGAGGCACGCACAGCATCTCTGCTCCTTCTCTAAGGACCCATGGGGAGATGTTGTCCGGTCCCATCGCCTTTGAGGTGTCAAGGTCACTTAAGAGCTTCTTCACCTCCTCCTCAGTTGTTTGTATGTCATCCAACACTTGTTGGTATATTCCCTCTTGATGTTCCCTTCTGTGCTGTCTTCCCACAGCCCTTCCTGTCTCTACTGTAAAAACTTCCTTAAATCTCCTGTTCAGCTCCTCACATACCTCCTGATCATTTCTTGTGAGTTCTCCACCTTCTGTCCTTAATCTGATCACCTGGTCTTTGACTGTTGTCTTCCTCCTGATGTGGCTATACAACAGTTTCGGGTCAGTCTTGATTCTCGATGCTATGTCATTTTCATAGTGTCGCTGGGCCTCCCTCCTTTCCTGTGCGTACTCATTCCTGGCTCTGCGACTGATCTCCCTATTTTCGTGTGTTCTCTGCCTTCTGTACTTTTTCCATTCTCTATTGCACTTTGTTTTTGCCTCCTTACACCGTCGGGTAAACCAGGGCTCGTTCTGGTCTTCCCGTTGTTACTGTTGCCCTTGGGAATAAACCTTTCCACTGCCTCCTTGCATTTTGTTGTTACATATTCCATCATTTCATTTACTGGCTTTCCTGCCAGTTCTCTGTCCCACTGGACCTCCCGCAGGAAGTTCTTCAACCCTATGTAGTCCCCTCTTTTATAGTCAGGCTTTTCCCATTCAACTCCTGTTATTCTCTCCACTTGCAGCTCTACTATGTATTCAAAGCACAGAACCACGTGGTCGCTAGCTCCTAGGGGACTCTCATACTTGATGTCCTCAATATCTGAGCTGCCCAGGGTGAACACAAGGTCCAATCTTGCTGGTTCATCCTCCCCTCTCACTCTGGTAGTGTCCTTAACGTGTTGGTGCATGAGGTTTTCCAGCACCACGTCCAACATCCTGGCTCTCCATGTTTCGGGACCCCCATGTGGCTCCAGGTTTTCCCAGTCAATCTCCCTGTGGTTGAAATCCCCCATAACCAGCAACTTTGCTCTGCTGGAGTGAGCTCTTCTTGCCACCTCAGCAAGTGTGTCCACCATTGCTCTGTTGCTCTCTTCATATTCCTCTCTTGGCCTCCTGCAGTTCTGTGGTGGATTATACATCACTGCAATGACCACTTTGTGTTCCCCAGACTGAAGTGTACCTGCTATGTAGTCTCTTTCTCCCGTCTCATCTATTCCTTCCATTTTCTCGAATTTCCATCTGTTTTTTATGAGCAGAGCAACCCCATCTCCCCCCCTGCTCCTTCTATCTTTCCTCATGATCTGGTATCCTGGTGGGAAGATTGCATCTGTTATTGTCTCCATGAGTTTTGTTTCTGTAACTGCTATGATATCTGGGGACTTCTCATTGATTCTTTCTTGCCATTCCTCTTGTTTATTCGTTAATCCATCTGCATTTGTGTACCAAACCTTCAGTTTCTGTTCTAATACTGTAACTGTGGTGCGGGGGGTGGAAAACAGAGGGATGGGTGTGTGATGGTTGGTTTGGATTGTTCAGTTGCCTTGGGGGTGTCGTGGCTGGAGTCCTTCTGCAGGTGTTTCTGGGGGGGGGCGCTTGTCCTTCCCACTTGATCCTGGGTTATTTGCTCTCCTTTTTCATTTCCTCCCATTTCTCTTTCGTTTTTAAAACTCTCCTCTTTCTTTGTCTTCCTTTCGTCCGTGTTCTGTCTCGATCGAGGTACACACTCCGGAACTCCTGCTTGCCTCTCAGCCGTGCTTTCTCCTGCAGGATCATGGTTCGGGTTGATTCTGCCTTGACAATTACTTTGAGAGGCCGATTCCTTTTCTTTGTGAACCACCCAATTCTCCGAAAATTTGCCACCTGGGTCATGTCCCCCTCGCCTATCACCTTCATGATATCTTCAATCGCTTTTTTTCTCCTCCTGCTTTCTTTCATCATAAGTTTCCCCTTTAGCTTCGTCTAGCCCATAGACAAACACGGATCTCTCCCTTTCCACCTCCCACTGTGTACGCACCTATTTGTACTCACCTATTTGTGGTTGCAGGGGTCGATTCACAGCTCCTGGCCCCGCCTCTTCGCTGATTGCTACTAGGTCCTCTCTCTCCCTGCCCCATGAGCTCTATCATACCTCGCCTTAAAACTATGTATGGTTCCTGCCTCCACCACATCACTTTCTAGGCTATTCCATGGCCTGACTACTCTATGACTGAAGAAATACTTCCTAACATCCCTTGTTTCATCTGAGTCCCTTTAACTTCCAATTGTGACCTCTTGTGTCTGTGTCCCATCTCTGGAACATCCCGTCTTTGTCCACCTCGTCTATTCCGCGCAGTATTTTATATGTCGTTATCATGTCTCCCCTGACCCTCCTGGCCTCCAGTGTCGTCAGGGCCCATTTTCCCTCAACCTTTTTTCATAGGACAATCCCCGTAGCCTTTGGGACTAGTCTTGTTGCAAACCTTGCACTTTCTCTAATTTCTTGACGTGCTTGACTAGGTGTGGATTCCAAACTGGTGCTGCATACTCCAGTTTTGGGCCTGACGTAGATGGTATACAGAGTCTTAAGCGAATCCTTACTGAGGTATCGGAACGCTATCCGTAGGTTTGCCCGGCGCCCGTTATGCTGCAGGCAGTCATCTGATTGATGTGCGCCTCAGTAGATATGCTCGGTGTTATGCTCACCCCCAGATCTTTTTCCTTGAGTGAGGTTTGCAGTCTTTGGCCATCTAAACTATATTGTGTCTGGTCTTCTTTGCCCTTCCCAATCTTCATGACTTTGCATTTGCAGGGTTAAATTCAAGGAGCCAGTTGCTGGACCAGGCTTGGTAACCTGTCCAGGTCTCTTGTAGTCCTGCCGGATCCTCGTCCGAATTATCGTCTCATTAACTTCACAGATCTGCAAACAAGACACTTCTTTCTATCCCTTCCTATTCGTTCACGTAATACCAAAACAGCAAAGCATGTCACAGGCGCCCATTCTGACACGCTCGTCGCGTAACCAATGACTCTTTGTTGCCTCCCTGTCAGATATTCTCTAATCCATTGCAGTGCCTTTCCTTGATATGTGTGCCTGGTCCTCTTACTTTTGCAGTAACCCTCTTGTGAGGATCTGTGTCGAAGGCCTCTTGCAGTTCCAAAAAATACGCAGTCGATCACCCCTCTCTCTCTTGTCTTACTTCCTGTCACCTTGTCATAAAACTCTAGTAGGTTTGTGACACAGGTGGAATTTTCCTTCCCTGAAACCGTGCTGGTTGTCAATTATACACGTTGTTTTCTTTTCCAGGTGGCCCCACCACTCTCCTCCTGAGTATCTTCTCCGCTGACCTTTCATACCTATACCGACTTAGTGATAAAGGTCTGTCAGTTTAGTGCCGCATGTCTGTCTCCCCCCTTTTTTAAAAATTGGGACTACTTTGCCATTTTCCATACCTCAGGAGTTGCCCAGTTTCAAATGTTGTGTGTTGAAATCGTTGTTAATGGCTCACAGCAAAATATCTCTGCTCCCTCTTTAAGGACCCATGGAGAGATGTTGTCTGGTCCCACCGCCTTCGAGTGTCAATTCGCATAGCAGCTTCTTCACCTCCTCCTTGGTTATATTACCTCCCCCCCATCCCGCACTTGCTGGTTTGCACCCCTGTTCTGATTTCTTGGAGTCCTACTGGTTCCACTGTAAATTACCTCTTTTAAATCGTGTGTTGACCCTGACATACTCTCGGTCGTTTCTTTGTGATTTCCTTACCCATCAACCCTTCCTCATTCCTGATGACTTGTCCCTTGACTGTTGTTTTCCTCCTGTTGTGGTCTGTACAACAGCTTCGGTCAGTCTTTACTTTTGATGCTAGTCGTTTTCATATTGTCTCTGAGCTCCCTTTCTTATCTGTGCATATTCGTTTCTGGCTCCTTCGGCTGATTTCTTTAATTTTCCTGATTCTCTGTCTTCTGTAACTTTTCCATTCTCTAGTACACCTAGTTTTGCCTCCCTACAACCTTTGGGTGAACCAAGGACTCGTTTTCTGTTCTTTCCCATTATTCTGTTTTCCCTTGGGAACAAACCTCTCCTCCTGCCTCCTTGCATTTTGTTTGCTACATAGTCCCATCATTCTGGTACTGGTTTTCCTTCCATTCCCTCTCCCACTAATGTTTCTTGAAGGAAGTTCCCTCAGCCTGAGTAGTTCCCCCTTTTGTATTTGATTTTTCCAGCCTATTCCTGCTACTCTCTCCACTTGGAGCCTCAACTAATGTATCGAAGCATCTGAACCACAAAGATCACAGCTCCCAGGGGCCTTTCCATACATGATACCCTCGATGTCCGAACTCACTCAGGGTGGAATACAAGGTCCAACCTTGCGTGTTCATCCTCTCCTCACTCTCTGGTAATGTCTCTAAACATGTTGATGCAGAGTTCTCCAAGTACCACATCCATCATCTTGGCTCTCCATGTTTTCGGGAACCCCCATGGGGCTCCAGGTTTTCCAGTAAATCTCCTTGTGATTGAAATCACTCCAGAACTAGTATCTTTGCTCCCCCCATGTGTGCTCTCTTCCTGGCCACCTCGGTATGTGTCGATCATTGCTTCCTGTTGCGCTCATCGTATTCTTCTCTTGGCCCTCCTGCAGTCTGGTGGTGGGTTGGTACATTATGCAAATTATCCACCTTAATGTCCTCGGACTGGATTGTTTCCTACTAAGTATCCCTTTCGCCCATGGCCATCCATTCCTCTTCCAATTTCGCTTTCAAACCCCCACTGGGTTTTTAATGAGGCAGTGCTACTCCTCCTACCCCTCTCCTCCCTCTGTCTTTCCTGAGGATTTGATATCCGATTGAAGATTTGAATCTGTTTATTATTCTGGTGAGTTTTTGTTTCTCTGTGAGTGCTATTATGTCTGGGATGTCTCTTTGATCTTTCGTCCACTCCTCTATACTTTTTTTGTTAGTGCCATCTGCATTTATTTACCACAGACTTCAACTTCTTTTCATAGACTGTGGTCTGGGAGGTATATTGGGTTGGGGAATTGGAGACGTGAAGGAACGAATGGTTTGTTGCTGTGGGGTGGAAGTTTGTAATGTAAGTGTGTGGGGGCATTGGATGTGGCATGATTGTGGGTTTTGATTTGAGTGTTTGGTTGCACTGGGGTTGACCGGTTGGGAAGCTTCTAATAGGAAGTTTGTGAGGGAGGCTCGGTATTTGATCTTCTTCCTGGTCTGGGATCTCCTGTCTGTCTTCTTCCATCCACCTCTCTTCCTCCTTTCCCTTTTGTACCATCTCTCTCATTTTTCTCCTTTCTTCTTGTGTTCTGTCGCGGTCGAGATACACCTTCCCTGTATGCCGTCATGTCCCTTAAACGTGCTTTCTCCTGCTGATCCTTGGTCCGAGTCGCTTTCTTCCTGCTTGAAGGTCAACTCTCACTGCCGGGTTCTGTTTTTCTACAACCCCCCTATTCTCCGAAAATTTTTCCAGCTGGGTCTTATCGTCTTCTTCCAATTGATTTCATGATGCTTTCAGTTTCTCTGCTTTTTTTTTCCCCTTGTTTTCTTGCTTCATATGTTTTCCCCTCGACTTCCTGGAGCCCATACACAAAGCACTGACCTCACCCTTTTCATTCTCCCACTGCATATCCCTGTGATACCCCTCATTTGATTTTGGATTCCCCTCCACTGCACTCTTTCCTTTATCAGTTGTTCACCACTGCTGACGTACTCGGGCGCAGTGCCTGTCATTTTCTTCTCCTCGGCTTCCTTGGCTCTGGTTTGTTTGTCTGTTAGGGCCCCACATAAAGCTTAGCTCTTTCATTTGCTACAGTCCCTCGCTGATTGAGCATCTTCTCCATGCAGTTTGTGCCCCTTCTTTCCCTACAGTCCCCTTTATTTGTGCTGAAGGTAGGCCAAGGTCTCTGTTGGTCAATCCCAATGTTCTTTAGTTCTTTAGGCGTTTCAATTTTTCAATTCCCTCTTCTAAACTCTGATCCTAGCTTCGCTGCTTGACATGCACCTCCCACATTCCTGCTTTCCATATCGAATCCCTCTCTCCATTCTCATGCTAAGTTCTTCTAGTTTCTTTTTCCCATTCATGATCCCTTTTTATGACTGTGTGTGTGTGGTGTGTGTATGTGTGTTGTGTTTTGGGTACTCACCTAGTTGTACTCGCCTAGTTGTACTCACCTAGTTGAGTTGCAGGGGGGTCGAGTTTCAAGCTCCTGGTCCCGCCTCTTCACTGACGCTACTAGGTCACTCTCCCTGACCCGCGGCTTTTATCATACCGCTGCTTAAAGCTATGTATGGATCCTGCCTCCACTACATCGCTTTCCCAAACTTTCCACATGCTGACGTACTCTGTGCTGAAGAAATACTTCCTAACAGCCCTGTGATTCATCTCTGTCCCTTCAACATTCCCACTGTGTCCCCCTGTGTTTTGCGTGTCCCAATCTCTGGAACATCCTGTCTTTGTCCACCTTGGTCAATTCCTCTCAGTATTTTGTCTGTGCGTTACCATGTCCATCCCATTGTCCGCAAGGTTGATTTCCCTTAACCTCTCCTCGTAGACATACCTCGTAGCTCGGACTAGTCCTTGGTTGCAAACCTTTGCATTTTTCTCTAGTTTCTTTACGTGCTTGGCTTATGTTTGGGATCAAACTGGTGCCGCATACTCCAATATGGGCCCTAACGTACACGGCGTACAAGGGTCCTAAAACGATTCCTTATTGATGTCGGAATGGTGTTTCTGAGTTGCTAGGCACCCATATCTGCAGCCGTTTATTTAGTTGATGTCGCCTTTCAGGAGATGTCCTGTGTATACTCCACCCCAAGATCTTTTTCCTGAGTAAGGTTTGTAGTCTTCTGCCCCATAGACTGTACTCCGTCGGCGGTCTTCTTTGCCCCATCCCCAATCTTCATGACTTTGCACTTGTGGGATTGGTGTATAAATGGAAAACAGGATAAATAAAGGGGATGTAAACTAGCGTGCTGAAAATTTCCCAGCCAAGACAGGACTCGCACAATGGTTCAAGTTGGAAAAATTGCAGAATTCCGGATGGATTTAGGAAAGCCACATGCTTTGGTAAGAGAGTTGTGGAAAATGGAACAAACTCCCCGAGTAACAGTTATTCAGGCTAAAACGTTTTTGAGTTTTAAAAATAGGTTAGATAAATGCATGAGTGGGGGTGGGTTGTGGTGAGTTGGCTGTGTGGTCATGGGCTAATCCGGGGGGGAGGGTCATGGGTCGTTAACATATCTGGGGGGGGGGGACATGGAACTGCTCCGCGTGGGTCAGTAGCCCTGTTGCAGTGTTCCTTCTTTTTTTTGTTCTTATATTCTTACTCAACTCCAGGAGCCAATTGCTGGACCATGTCTGCAGCCTGTCCAGATCCCTTTGTAGTTCTGTGTGTACTCACCTATTGTACTTCGACCTAATTGGGTGGTTGCAGGGTCGAGACCAGCTCCTGCCCCGCCTCTTCACTGATCGCTACTGGATCCTCTCTCTCTCTGCTTCCTGAGCTTTGTCATACCTCTTCTTAAAACTATGTATGGTTCCTGCCTGCACTACTTCACTTGCTAGGCTAATCCACTTGCTGACAACTCTATGACTGAAGAAATACTTCCTAACGTTCACTGTGATCGTCTGAGTCTTTCAGCTTCCAGTTTGTGACCCCTTGCCCCGTGGTCCCCTCTCTGGAACAATCCTATCTCTGTCCACGCTTTTCTATATTCCCCGCAGTATCTTGTATGTCGTTATCATGTCTCCCCTGACCCTATCTGTCCTCTAGTGTCGTCAGTTCCGATTTCCTTAACCTTTCCTCTACGACATTCCCTTAGCTCTGGGACTACCTTGTTGCAAACCTGTGTACTTTTCTCTAACTTTCTTGACGTGCTTGAACCAGGTGGGTGGGTTCCAGACTGATGCTGTATACTCCAGTATGGCTAACATACACAGTGTACAGTGTCTTGATCGATTCCATATTAAGGTATCAGAACGCTATTTTAAGGTTCCAGGCGCCCTATGCTGCAAGCGGTTATATGGTTTGATGTTTCCTCCGGTGAAGGCTCGTGTTATGGCACCCCAAGTTCTTTCTCCCTGAGTGAGGTCTGTAGTCTTTGTCCACCTAGCTTATACTCTGTCTTGCGGTCTTCTTTGCCCCTCCCCAATCTTCCATAGACTTGCATTTGTCTGGATTGAATTCGAGAAGGCCATTACTGGACCACATTCCAGCCTCTCCAGGTCTCTTTGCAGTCCCCCTGGCCATCCGCGTCCGGTTTAACTTCTTTCTCAGCAACTTCACGTCATCTGCGAAAAGGGACACTTCAGAGCGTATTCTTTCCATCATGTCGTTCACATATATCAAAAATAGCAAAATGGTTCCGTGAACTGACCCCTGTGGGACTACACCGCTCGTAAACAGGCGCCCACTGTGATACCTCCTTCACTACCATGGACTCGGTGTCTGGCCTCCCCTTCAGGTATTCCCTTTCCTTTGCATGCCCTTCCTTTTACGTGTGCCTGATCCTTCCAGCTTCTGCAACTAATCTCTTGTGGGGAACGTGTCAAAGGCCTTCCTGCAGTCAAGAAAACGCAATCTACCCCAACCCTCTCTGTTCGTGTCTTACTTCTGTTTACCTTGTCCATAAAACTCCAGGAGTTTGTGGATACAAGAAGTTGCCTTTCCATGAACCCATGCTGGTTTTTCCTTATAGCTTGTTTCCTTTCCAGGTGTTTCGACAACTCTCCTCCTGATAATCTTTCTCCATGACTTTGCACACGATACATTCAGAGACACAGTCTGTAATTTAGAGTGCCATCTTTCTGTTTCCTTTCTTAAATTTGGGACTAACATTAGCTGTCTTCCATTTCTCAGTAGTTGCCCTTTTTCAAGGGATGTGTTGAAGAATGTGGTTTAGAGGCACCGCCCAGCATCTCTGCTCCTTCTCTAAGACCCATGGGGAGATGTTGTCCGGCCCATCGCCTTTGAGGTGTCAAGGTCCCCTTAAGAGCGTCTTCAACCTCCTCCTCAGTTGTTCGTATGTCATATCCACACTTTGTGGTATATTCCCTCTTGAATGTTCCCTTCTGTTCCGGTTCTTCCCACAGCCCTTTCCTGTCTCTACTGTAAAAGCTTCCATTAAATCTCCTGTTCAGCTCCTCACATACCTCCTGATCAGTTTCTTGTGAGTTCTCCACCTTCTGTCCCTTAATCGGTCACTGGTCTTTGACTGTTTGTCTTCCTCCTGAGTGCTATACAACATTTCGGGTCCGTCTTGATTCTCGATGCTATGTCATTTTTCATACTGTCCGTTGGGCCCTACCTCCTTACCTGGTGCGTACTCATCCTGCTCTGCGAAACTGATCTCCATGTTCGTGTTTTCCTGGCCTTTGTACTTTTTCCCATTCTCTATTGCACTTGTTTTTTTTTGCCTCCTTACAAACCGTTCCGGGTGAACCAGGGGCTTGTTCTGGTCTTTCCCGTTGTTTACTGTTGCCCTTGGGATATGAAGCCTTTCCTCTGCCTCCTTGCATTTTGTTGCAACCTATTTCCATCATTCATTTACTGCTTTCCTGCCAGTTCTCTGTCCCCTGGACCTCCCGCAGGAAGTTTCTTCTACCTATGTAGCCCCTCTTTTATAGTCAGTTTTTTCGTGCCCCATTTCTACTCCGGTTATTCTCTCCACGTGCAGCTCTACTATGTATTCAAAGCACAGAACCAACGTGGTCGCTAGCTCCTAGGGAACGCTCATACTTGATGTCCTCAATGTCTGAGCTGCCCAGGGTGAACCCAAGGTCCAATCTTTGCTGGTTCATCCGCCCCTCTCACTCTGTATGTCCTTAACTATGATGTGCATGAGCTTTCCCAGCACCACTCCCCAACATCCTGGCTTCTCCATGTTTCGGGACCCCCATGTGGCTCCAGGTTTTCCCAGTCCATCTCCCTGTGGTTTGAAATCCCCCATAACCAGCAACTTGGCTCTGCTGGATGAGCTCTTCCTTGCCACCTGAGCAAGTGGTGTCCACCATTGCTCTGTTGGCTCGCTCATATTCCTCTCTTGGCCTCCTGCAGTTCTGTGGTGATTATACATCACTGCAATGACCACTTTGTGTTCCCCCGACTGAAGTGTTCCTGCTATGTAGCTCTTTCCTCCCGTCTCATCAGTCCTTCCATTTTCTCGAATTTCCATTGTTTTTTTTACGATCAGGAGGCACCCCACCTTCCCCGCCCCCTGCCCTCTGTGTGTGTTGTGTGTGAGTGTGTTTGTGTGTGTGTGTGTGTGTGTGTGTGTTGTGTGGTGGGTAGAGTGTGGTGTGTGTGGTGTGGTGTGTGTGGGTTGTGTGTGTGTGTGTGTGTTGGAGTGTTACTCTCCTAGTTGTACGCACCTATTTGTGGTTTCAGGGGTCAGTCCAGCTCCGGCCCCCGCCTCTTCACCGGATTTGCTACATAGGCCCCTCTCTCCCCGCTCCATGAGCTTTATCAACCCTCGTCGTAAAACTGTGTATGGTTCCTGCCTCCACGTACGTCATTTTTTCTAGGCCTATTCCACTGCCCGTTACAACTCTAAATGACTGAAGAAATACCTTCCTAAGCTATCTCTCGGACTCATTTGTGTCCTGCAACGTCCAATTGTGGCCTCATGGTTTCTATGCCCCTCCCCTGGAACATCAATCCTGTCCCTTGTCCACCTTGTCTATTCCACGCAGTAATTGTAATATGTCGTTATCATGCTCCCCTGACCCTCCCTGTCCTCCAGTGTCGTTCAGGCCGATTTCCCTTAATCTTTCTTCATAGGACATCCCGCTTAGCTCTGGAACTAACCTTGTTGCAAAACCTTTGTACTTTCTCTATTTCTTGACGTCTTTCTCATGTGCGGGTATCCAAAACAGGTGCTGCATATCCGTATGGGCCTGACATACACGTGTACAGTGTCTTGACTGATTCCTTACTAAGGTACGGAAAGCGTTCTCAGGTTTGCCAGCGCCCATATGCAGCTGCAGTTATCTGATTGATGTGTGCTTCCGGAGACTGCTCGGTGTTATACTCACCCCCAAGATCTTTCCTCCTTGAGTGAAGTTTGCCAGTCTTTGGCCACCTAGCCATACTCTGTCTGTGGTCTTCTGTTCCCTTCCCTACTCACTGACTTTGCATTTGCAGGATTATATTCGAGAACCTTTGCGCTGTCCCAGGTGTCTCATCTGTCCACGGTCCTTTGAAGTCCTGCCTGGTCCTCATCAATATTTTAATTCTCCTCTTAACTTCAACATCATCTGCAAAACGGGACCTTCTGATCTAACCCTTCCGTCATGTCGAGTTCACATATACCAAGAATAAGCACTGGTCCTGGGACCGACCCCTGTGGGACCCCGCTCGTCACAGGTGCCCACTGTGATACATCATTACGTACCATGACTCGTTGTTGCCTCCCTGTCAGGTATTCTCTGATCCATTGCAGTGCCCTTCCTGTTATATGCGCCTGATGCTCTAGCTTCTGCACTAATCTCTTGTGAGGAACTGTGTCAAAGGCCTTCTTGCAGTCCAAGAAGATGCAATCAACCCACCCAGGTATGTTTGTGTGTTTGTGTGTAGGTGTGTGTGTTTGTGTTTGTTGGAGGGAGGGAAAGGTGGAAGAAGGTAGGGAGTGGGATAGAGAATGGGAGGGGGAGACAGTTGGAAAAGGGGAGAGAGATGGGGAAAGAGAGGAGATTATGGGGAGAGATAGAAAAAGGCATAGGGAGCGAGAGGGAGAGGTGAATAAGGGAAGGGAAAGAGATAGATAGATAGAGAGAGAGAGAGAGAAGAGAGAGAGAGAGAGAGAGAGAGAGAGAGAGAGAGAGAGAGAGAGGAGAGAGAGAGAGAGGAGAGAGAGAGAGAGGAGTGGGAGAGAGAGAGAGAAGAGAGAGAGAGAGAGAGAAGAGAGAGAGAGAGAGAGAGAGAGAGAGAGAGAGAGAGAGAGAGAGACAGGCTGCTGGCCCACAGATGGCTCCAACTTCATCCTGTTCCCTACTTGTATGTCTCATAACAATAAAAATGTTTTCAAATGAGCTGATGTAGGTAACAGCTCTTAGCTTGCCAATAAAGTTAGGAATCCTTAACCTGTAAATAGCTGTCAATAAAGCTAGGGATCCTTAACCTTGTCAAACCCTGTGTAAAAAAAAAAAAAAAAGAGAGAGAGAGAGAGAGAGAGAGAGAGAGAGTGAGAGAGAGAGAGAGAGAAAGAGAAAGAGTCTTTGTAAGTATGTGTGTGTATGTGAGTACTCTGCTATATGTTAACCTTGATGTTGCTTCAGGGGTCGATTCATAGCTCATGGCCCCGCCTTTTCACTGGTCGATACTACGTCACTCTCTTCCCGCTCCTAGAGCCTTATACCTCTTCTTAAAGCTATGTATGAAACTTTCTTCACTTTTTCACTCTCCAGATTATTCCACTTTCTGATAACTCTAAGGCTAAAGAAATACTTCCTAGCTTCCCTATGGCTCATCTGGGTTTTCAATTTATAATTGTGGTCCCTTATTCCTGTGTGCCATCTCTGAAACATAAGAACATAAGAACACAAGAAAGGAGGAACACTGCAGGAGACCTGTTGGCCCATACTAGGCAGGTCCTTTACAATTCATCCCACTAACAAAACATTTGCCCAACCCAATTTTCAATGCCACCCAAGAAATAAGCTCTGATGTGAAAGTCCCACTCAAATCCAACCCATCCCACTCATGTACTTATCCAACCTAAATTTGAAACTACCCAAAGTCCCAGCCTCAATAACCCAACTAGGTAGACTGTTCCACTCATCAACTACCCTATTTCCAAACCAATACTTTCCTATGTCCTTTCTAAATCTAAACTTATCTAATTTAAATCCATTACTGCGGGTTCTCTCTTGGAGAGACATCCTCAAGACCTTATTAATATCCCCTTTATTAATACCTATCTTCCACTTATACACTTCGATCAGGTCTCCCCTCATTCTTCGTCTAACAAGTGAATGTAACTTAAGAGTCTTCAATCTTTCTTCATAAGGAAGATTTCTAATGCTATGTATTATTTAGTCATCCTACGCTGAATGTTTTCTAACGAATTTATGTCCATTCTGTAATATGGAGACCAGAACTGAGCTGCATAATCTAGGTGAGGGCTTACTAATGATGTATAAAGCTGCAGTATGACCTCTGGACTTCTGTTGCTTACACTTCTTGATATAAATCCCAGTAATCTATTTGCCTTATTACGTACGCTTAGGCATTGCTGTGTTGGTTTAAGGTTGCTGCTTACCATAACCCCCAAGTCCTTTTCGCAATCTGTATGGCTAAGTTCTACATCATTTAACTTATAAGTACTAGGGTTATGGGCACTCCAAAGCTTCAGAACCTTGCATTTATCTACACTGAACTGTGTCTGTCACTTTTCTGACCAAGAATAGAATTTGTTTAAATCCTCCTGAAGTTACATAACATCTACGTTTGAATCAGTTATCCTACCTATCTTTGTGTCATCGGCGAATTCGCTCATATCACTAGTAATTCCCTCATCAAGATCATTGATATATATTATAAACAACAACGGGCCCAAGACTGATCCCTGTGGAACGCCACTTGTTACAGATCCCCACTCGGATTTAACCCCATTTATGGACACTCTCTGCTTCCTGTCAGTGAGCCATGACTCGATCCACGAGAGCACTTTTCCCCCATTGCCATGAGCTGCCACTTTCTTTAACAGTCTATGGTGCAGAACTCTATCAAAAGCCTTACTAAAATCTAAGTAAATAATATCAAATTTCTTTATCGTGGTCAACAGCCTCAAAAGCTTTACTGAAGAAAGTTAATAAATTAGTTAGACAAGACCGGCCTCTTGTGAATCCATGCTGAGTATCATTAATCAAGCTATGCTTATCGAGATGGCTTCTTATAATCTGAGCTATAATTGACTCTAGTAATTTGCCTACAATTGAGGTCAGGCTTATTGGGCGGTAATTTGACGGTAACGACTTGTCCCCTGTTTTAAAAATAGGAATTACATTAGCCATCTTCCACATATCAGACACTACACCTGTTTGAAGAGATAAATTAAAAATATTAGTTAATGGTTCACTGAGTTCCATTTTGCATTCCTTAAGAACCCTTGAAAAAACCTCATCAGGACCCAGCGACTTATTTTGCTTCAGTCTATCTATCTGCTTCACAACTATTTCACTAGTGACTGTGATGTTACATAATTTATCTTCTTCTAGCCCACTATAAAAATTAATTACTGGAATATTGTTAGTGTCTTCCTGTGTAAAAACTGAGAGAAAATAATTATTAAAAATCGAGCACATTTCATTCTCTTTGTCAGTAAGGTGCCAATAGTTATTTTTAAGGGGATCTATCTTATCTCTAACTTTTGTTCTATAGACCTGGAAAAAACTTTTTGGGTTAGTTTTAGAATCCCTAGCAACTTTAATTTCATAGTCCCTTTTAGCTTTTCTATCCCCTTTTTAATGTACCTCTTAATGTCAATAACTGATTCATAAGATGACCCTCACCTCTTTTGATACGCCTATAAATTCCTTTCTTATGCCCTAGTAGAATTTGAGCCTATTATTCATCCATTTTGGGTCATTTCTATTTGATCTAATTTCTTTATATGGGATAAACGTTCTTTCAGCAGCATGTATAGTGTTCAGAAAACTGTCATATTGATAGCTCACTTCGTTACCCCCAGTCAACAGATGATAAGTGTTCTCTAAGCCCATCGTAATCTGCTAAGGCGAAAATCTGGGACGGTTACTGAGTTATCGCTACTATCGTACTTCCATTCAATGCTAAATGTAATTGATTTGTGGTCGCTAGCACCCAGTTCCTCTGAAATTTCTAAATTATTAACAAGGGATTCATTGTTTGCCATAACTAAGTCAAGCAGGTTATTTCCCCTTGTAGGTTTCTGTCACAAACTGCTTCAAAAAACAATCCTGAACTACTTCTAAGAAGTCGTATGATTCTAAATTCCCAGTCAAGAAATTCCAATCAATATGACTAAAGTTAAAGTCTCCTAGAATTACTACATTATCGTGCCTTGTGGCCTTAACAATTTCCTCCCATAGTAGTCTCCCTTGGTCCCTATCTAAGTTTGGGGGACGGTATATCACTTCTAAAATCAGTTTTTCATGCCCCTCTGAAAATTCTATCCAAACAGACTCTGTATGTGTTACTTCAGACTTAATACCCGTTTTTATGCAACAGTTCAAGCGATCTCGGACATACAATGCCAACCCCACCCCCCTTCCCGATACTTCTATCTACTTTGAACAATTTAAAACCCTGAATATGACATTCCGCAGGCATGTCCAGACTTTTTTAGTTAAACCACGTCTCAGTTAAGGCAAATACATCAATGTTACCTGCACTAGCAACTAATCTCAACTCGTCCATCTTTTCCTAGCACTACGGCAATTAGCATAATAAACATTGAAAGACTCTCCTTTTCTCTTTAACCCTTCCTGCTCATTTCTGTTTTTCTACTAAACCTATTACTGTCGTTATCACCCAAAGTCCCTGGCTTTTCAATATCTACCTCGTTCTGCTTATTACTAGTTCCCCTAGAACTCGTAATATTACTACACTGGGACTTCACTGTTTTCCTGCTAAAACCCATACCACTAACTATTCCTAGTTTAAAGTCCTAACTGCTCCCTCCACTGCAGTTGCCATGCTACCCACCCCAGACCTAGATAAAGTGAACCCCATCCCTGGCATACATGTCATTTTTTTGCCATAGAAGAGGTCCCAGTTGTCAATGAATGTTATCGCATTTTTCTTACAGTATTTGTCCAGCCAGCAATTGAACCAATTGCCCTGGACAACCATATCATTTCCAACTCCTCTCCTTGGCAAATACCACAAATGACAGGGTTCCCACCCTTACTCCTAATTATTTCTATTGCTGACCTATACCTGCTAATCAGGTCTTCACTCCTACGTCTGCCAACATCGTTGCCTCCAGCACTGAGACAGATAATAGGATTGCTCCCATTACCTCTCATGATGTCATCCAGATGGCTAACAATATCCTCCATCCCAGCCCCAGGAAAGCAAACTCTCTGTCTTCTACTCCTGTCCTTCAAGCAGAACGCCCTATCCATATACCTAACTTGGCTATCCCCAACAACAACAGTATTCTTACCTTCCTTGGTGCCGTTCGTCGTGATGTTCCCAGTAGTCGACTCACATTCGTCGGGTAGCACTGAGAATGTATTAGATGTTTCCACAACAGTTTCCACGGCAGTCTCTTTCTTCATCATCGTTTCTACCTTTCCATTCGTCTTCTTGATCGTCAACTTCGTTCCCTGCTGTCCAGCCACTGACCAGTTTCCCTTCTTGACCTGAGGACTCAAAACAGGAGGACTACTACGAATCTTCTTGTTTTCCTCGGTCAGTCGCCGAATCTCCAACTTCGCCATCCTCAATTCTTCCTTAAGCTGTTGGTAAAGTTGCTCGATGGAGGGCATCTTGCTTCAATTCGTAGAGACGCGCAAACAGGTCTTAACAGAGCTAAGTACACGTCAACACTGCGCAAAAGCCAACTCAATCAGGAGCTACTGCGCACCACGTCTGCACGGCCCAATAGCGATGCGAACATTCGGGCCCTGTCCACCTTATCAATTTCTCTCAGTATTTTATTCGCTGTCATCATGTGTCCCCTATCCCTCTTATCCTCCAGTGTCATCTGGTTGAGATCTCTTAACCTCTCCTTGTAAGACATACCCCTCAGTTCCAGGACTAGTCTTATATCAAACTTTTGCACTTTCTCCAACTAACTGACGTGTTTGACTAGGTGTGGGTTCCAGACTGGTGCTGCAAACTCGTATGGCCTTGATGTACACGGTGTACAGTTTCGTGAATGACTCCATGCTTAGATGTCGAAATGCTATTCTCAGGTATTTGACTGACATGTGCCTAAGGGGACTAGCTCGATATAATGCTTATCCCAAGATCCTTTTGTTTGAGTGAAGTTGGCAGCCTTTCCTTCCCTAATCTGAAAGCCGTCTGCGGTGTTCTTCATGACTTTGCACTTTCTGGGATTAAACTCCAGGAGCCATTTGTCGAACCAGATTTGTAACCTATATAGATCTTCTTTAGTCTTTCCTGATCCTCGCCCGTTTGTATTCTCCTTATCATCAGCGACCAGTGATATTTCTGAATCCATTAATTCCATCATGTCATTCACATATACAAGGAACAGCACTGGATTTAGGGCTGGCCCTTGTGGAACACCACTCGTCACATGCGCTCACTCTGACACTTCATCACGTACCAACACTCGTTGTTTCCTTCCTGTTATGTATTCCCTGATCAATTGCAGTACTTTCCCTACTATTCATGCCTGCTCCCCCAATTTCTTGCAGTTCATAAAGGTGCAATCTACCCATCCCTCACTCACCTGTCTTACTTCTTTTACCTTATCTTAGAACTCAAGTAGATTTGTGATACAGGATTTCCCATCACTAAAGCTGTGCTTATTGTCATATAAGAGCCTAATCCTTTCAATGTGCTCTACCACTCTTCTCCCAATAATCTTTTCCATGACTTTACTTACTATGCACATCAATGACACTGGTCTGTTAACGCTGCCTATCTGTCTCCTTTCTTAAAAATTGGAACTGCATTTGCTGTCTTCCACACCTCAGGCAATTGTCCTGTTTCGACAGATATTATTGAAGACTGCTGCTAGCAGCACACACAGTTCCTCTGCTCCCTCTCTCAGAGACCATGGAGGTATGTTATCTGGGCCCACCGCCTTCGAGGTATTTAGTTCACCTAGCAGTTTCTTCACCTCTTCCTTGGTTATGTGTATTGTGTCCAACCCTTTCTGGTGCAACCTGCCTCTTCGGTTTCCTGGAAGCATTTCTGTCTCTACTGTGAATACTTCTCTAAATCTTCTGTTAAATTCTTCACATACTTCCAGGTCACTCTTTGTGAGTTCCTCGCCTTCTTTCTTCAGCGTGATTACCTGGTTCTTCACTGTTGTTTTTCCTAATGTTACTGAATACAACTTTGATTCAGATTTGGCTTTTGATGTTATGTCAGTCTCTTATTGCCTCTGGGCTTCTCTCCTTATCCCTAAATATTCGTTTCAGGTTCTTCTGCTCAACTCCTTGTTTTCTTAAATCCTTTGCCTTCTATACTTTTTCCATGCCTAAACACAATTGGCTTTGGCCTCTTTACACCTCCAGTTAAACCATGGATTCTCTCTAGTATTACCATATTCTGTTACCCTGCACTTAGTGCTCACAAGTTCCATCATTTCATTTCCTGTCTTTCCCTCTAGCTCTCTTTCCCACTGTACTTCATGCAGGAATCTTCTTATGCCTATGTAGTCCCCTTTTTTAAAGTTTGGCTTCTCCCATTCTTCTCGTGTTGCTGAATTCTCCACTGTTAACTCTATAAGGTATTCAAAACTCAGAACATCGTGATCACCAACCTTGTTGCAATATCCTCTACACTCTCGCTGGTTATATCCTTAACATGTTGGTGCATGAATATTTTCAGAACTGTCCCCAGCATCTTAGCCCTCCACCTTTCTGGTCTCCCTAGTCTGTCTCTTTATGACTGAAATCCTCCATAATAAGTAATTTTGTTCTACCCATATGAACCCTCCTGGCCACTTCAGCTACTGTATCCATCATTGCTCTATTGCACTCATCATTCTCTTGTCATGGCTTCCTACTCTTCAGTGGTGGGTTATACATCACTTCTATCATCACCTTTGGACCCCCAGGCTGAAGTGTTCCTACAATGAATTTACCCATTTCCCCTCTGTCAATTCCTCCCATTTCCTAAAAATTCTACTGGTTTTTGATGAGCATTGCCATTCCTCCTCTGTTATCTCTGTCTTTCCTCAGGATCTGATATCCAGTTGGGTAGATTTCATCTGTTATCATCCCTGTAAGTTTTATCTCAGTTAGTGCTATGATGTCAGGGGATGCATCAACGATTCGTTCTTGCCACTCCTTGCTATTATTAGTTATTCCATCTGCACTGGTGTGCCATACCTTCAGCTTCCTTTCCAGTACTGTATTTTGAGAGATGGAAGAGGATGGTCCAAGCTAGGGATGTGGGAGACAGGGTAGAATATTATGGGAGGCTGCTGTGATTGTGAAATTAGTGATTTGTTTCTGGTTATTGTGTTTAGTTGGTATGTGGTGACAAGTGTTGAAGGGAATCTGTAAGCATTTGTGTTTCGTGTTCCCCCAGAGGTTGAACTTTCCTGTCTGTCGTTGCCTGTCCTGTCTCTCCTTCCACTGGTGTTTTCTTACTCTCACGCTCAGTTGTTCCCTTTCTTTTTGTGTTCTCTCTCGATCGAGGTACACTCGTTGATATTCTTGTGTGTTCTTTAACAGTGGCTTCTGCTGAAGTAACCTGTCCTGTACCACTTCTGTCTTGAATTTCAATCTGATTGGTCAATCTTTTTCCCTCGTATACCCCCAAGTCTGTGAAAATTTGCTAACTGAGACATGTCCTTCTCTCCTGTTATTGTAATGATGCTCTTAATCTCATTTCCTCCTGATGCTTTCTTTCATCATAGGTCTTCCCTTCAGCCTCCTGAAGCCTCATTATGAATACTTAATAACCTCTCCCTCTCTTCTTCGCATTTCCTTCCCCTCCATATCTCTGGATTTGATTTAAGCATCTCCTTTGTTGTTTCCTTTATCTCCCAGACACCCTAATAGCCTGATATTACTTCTGCAAGGGACTTCTTAGGACTTCTAAGCTTCATCCCCTCCTTCAATCCCCTTGCTGTCTGCTGATGTTCCCATTTCCATCACCTTGCTCCTTTCGAACCACACCTTTATATCCTGCTTTAGCACATCCAGCTCTTCCTCCAATTTCTGTATCTTTGCCTCAGTTGCTACAGCTCGTGATTCCCACTTCTTGTTCTCTGCAGATAGTTTCTCTAACTTGTTATTGCACAGCTCATTTAGTGTTTTTCTCCAGTCTTGATCCACTCACTCTTGAGGCTTTATACCCATTCTTCCCCTCCAGAACAGCCATCCTCGGTTCCCTTGCCTCTGAGTGTGTGTGTGTGTGTGTGTGTGTGTGTGTGTGTGTGTGTGTGTGTGTGTGTGTGTGTGTGTGTGTGTGTGTGTGTGTGTACTCACATAGTTGTGGTCACAGGGGTCAAGTCAGAGCTCATGGCCCCACCTCTTCACTGGCCTCTACTGGGTCACTCTCACTGCACCACGAGCTTTATCATACCTCTGCTTAAAGCTACGAATGAATCCTGCCTCCCCACTACATCGCTTCCGAAACTATTCCACTTCCTGACTACTCTGAGACTGAAGAAATATTTCCTAACATCCCTGTGATTCATCTGTGTCTTCAACTTCTAACTTGTTGCTGTGTCCCATCTCTGGAACATTCTGTCTCTGTCCACCTTGTCATTTCTTCTCAGTATTTTATATGTCGTTATCATGTCCCTCCTGTGCTCCAGTGTCGTGAGGTCAATTTCCCTTAACCTATAATTGTAGGACATACCCATTAGCTCTGAGACTAGTTTCGTTGCAAGCCTTTGCACTTTCTCTAGTTAACGTGCTTGACTAGATGTGGGATCCAAACTGGTGCCGCATACTCCATTATAGGCCTACCGTACACAGTGTACATGGTCCTCAAAGATTACTTATTAAGATGGCAGAATGCTGTTCTTAGGTTTGTTAGGCACCCATATGCTGCAGCAGTTAATTGGTTGATGTGCGCCTCAGGAGATGTGACTGGTGTTATACTCACCCCATGATCTTTTTCCTTGAGTGAGGTTTGTAGTCTCTGGCCCCCCTAGACTGTACTCCGTCTGCGGTCTTCTTTGCCCATCCCTAATCTTCATGACTTTGCACTTGGTGGGGTTGAACTCCAGGAGCCAATTGCCTGACCAGGCCTACAGCCTTTCCAGATATCTTTGTAGTTCTGCCTGGTCCTCGTATGATTGAATTCTTCTTATCAGTTTCACATCATCTGCAAACAGGACACTTCGGAGTCTATTCCTTCCGTCATGTCGTTCACAAATACCAGAAACAGCACCATCCTAGGACTGACTCCTGTGGAACCCCACTCGTCAGTGGCGCCCACTCTGACACCTCACCTCGTACCATGACTCGTTGCTTTCTTCCTGACAGGTATTCCCTGATCCATTGTAGTGCTTTCCCTGCCATCTCTGCTTGGTCCTCCAGTTTTTGCACTAATCTCTTGTGTAGAACTGAGTCAAAAGCCTCCTTACAGTACAAGAAAATGCAGTCTACCCACCTCTCTCTCGTCTTACTGCTGTCAATCTGTCATAGAACTCCAGCAGGTTTGTGACACAGGATATCCGTCCCTGAAACCATGTTGGTTGTTGTTGATAAGCTCATTTCTTTCTAGGTGTTCTACCACTCTTCTACTGATAATTTTCTCCATGACTTTTGCATACTATACATGTCAGTGAGATGTGTGTGTGTGTGTCTGTACTCACCTAGTTGTACTCACCTAGTTGAAGTTGCAGGGGTCGAACCCAAGCTCCTGGCCCCGCCTCTTCACTGGTCGCTACTAGGTCACTCTCCCCGAACCATGAGCTCTATCGTACCTCTGCTTAAAGCTATGTATGGATCCTGCCTCCGCTAAATCGCTTCCCAAACTATTCCACTTCCTGACTACTCTGTGGCTGAAGAAATACTTCCTAACATCCCTTTGATTCATCTGTGTCTTTAGCTTCCAACTGTGTCCCCGTGTTGCTGTGTCCAGTCTCTGGAACATCCTGTCTTTGCCCACCTTGTCAATTCCTCTCAGTATTTTGTAAGTCGTTATCATGTCTTCCTTTTCTCTCCTGTTTCCTCCAGTGTCGTTAGGTTGATTTCCCTTAACCTCTCCTCATAGGACATACCTCTTAACTCTGGAACTAGTCTTGTTGCAGACCTTTGCACTTTCTCTAGTTTCTTCACGTGCTTGGCTAGGTGTGGGTTCCAAACTGGTGCCGTATACTCCAATATGGGCCTAACTACACGGGGTACAGGGTCCTGAATGATTCCTTTTAAGATGTCGGAATGCTGTTCTGAGGTTTGCTAGGCGCCCATATGCGCAAACAGTTATTTGGGTTGATGTGCGCTTCAGGAGATGTGCCTGGTTTTATACTCACCCCAAGATCTTTTTCCTTGAGTGAGGTTTGTAGTCTCTGACCCCCTAGACTGTACTCCGTCTGCGGCCTTCTTTGCCCTTCCCCAATCTTCATGACTTTGCACTTGGTGGGATTGAACTCCAGGAGCCAATTGGTGGACCAGGTCTGCAGCCTGTCCCGATCCCTTTGTAGTTCTGCCTGGTCTTCGATCGAGTGAATTCTTCTCATCAACTTCACGTCATCTGCAAACAGGGACACCTCAGAGTCTATTCCTTCCGTCAAGTCGATCACAAATGTGTGCTTGTGTGTGTGTGTGTGTGTACTCACCTAGTTGTCACCTAGTTGAGGTTGCGGGGGTCGAGTCTGAGCTCCTGGCCCCGCCTCTTCACTGATCGCTACTAGGTCACTCTCCCTGAGCCGTGAGCTTTATCATACCTCTGCTTAAAGCTATGTATGGATCCTGCCTCCACTACATCGCTTCCCAAACTATTCCACTTACTGACTACTCTGTGGCTGAAGAAATACTTCCTAACATCCCTGTGATTCATCTGTGTCTTCAGCTTCCAACTGTGTCCCCCTTTTTACTGTGTCCAATCTCTGGGAAAATCCTGTCTTTGTCCACCTTGTCAATTCCTCTCATATTTTGTATGTCGTTATCATGTAACCCCTATCTCTCCTGTCCTCCGTGTTGTCAGGTTGATTTCCCTTAACCTCTCCTCGTAGGACATACCTCTTAGCTCTGGGATAGTCTTGTTGAACCTTGCACTTTCTCTGTTTCTTCACGTGCTTGGCTAGGTGTGGGTTCCAAACTGGTGCCGTATACTCCCAAAATGGGCCTAACATACACGGTGTACAGGGTCCTGAATGATTCCTTATTAAGATGTCGGAATGCTGTTCTGAGGTTTGCTAGGCGCCCATATGCTGCAGCAGTTATTGGTTGATGTGCGCTTCAGGAGATGTGCCTGGTGTTATACTCACCCCAAGATCTTTTTCCTTGGTGAGGTTTGTAGTCTCTGACCCCTAGACTTTTACTCCGTCTGCGGCCTTCTTTGCCTTCCCCCAAACTTCATGACTTTGACTTGGTGGGATTGAACTCCAGGAGCCAATTGCTGGACCCGGTCTGCAGCCTGTCCAGATCCCTTTGTAGTTCTGCCTGTGTGTGTGTGTGTGTGTTGTGTGTGAGTGTGTGTGTGTGTGTGGTTTTGTGTGTGTGTGTGTGTGTGTGTGTGTATGTGTGAGTATGTGTGTGTGCGGTGGTGTGTGTGTTGTGTGTGTGTTTTTTGGGGTATGTGTGTGTGCGTGTGTGTTTTGTGTATGTGTTTTGTGTGTGTGTGTTGTGTATGTGTGAGTATGTGTGTTTTGTGTGTGTGGTGTGTGTGTGTGTGTGTGTGTGTGTGTGTGTGTGTGTGTGTGTGTGTTGTGTGTGTGTGTGTATGTGTGAGTATGTGTGTGTGCGTGTGTGTGTGTGTGTGTGTGTGTGTGTGAGTATGTGTGTGTGCGTGTGTGTGGTGTGTGTGTGTGTGTATGTGTGAGTATGTGTGGGGTGTGTGTGTGTGTGTGTGTGTGCGTGTGTGTGCGTGTGTGTGTGTGTGTGTGTGTGTGTGTGTGTGTGTGTGTGTGTGTGTGCGGTGTGTGTGTGTGTGTGTGGTGTGTGTGTGTGTGTGTGGTGTGTGGTGTGTGTGTGTGTGGTGTGTGTGTATTTTGTGTGTGTGTGTGTGTGTGTGTGTGTGTGTGTATGTGTGAGTATGTGGGTGTGTGGTGTGTGTGGTGTGGTGTGTGTGTGTTGGGGGTGGGTTGGGTGTGTTGGTGTGTGTGTGTGTGTGTGTGTGTTTTGTGTGTGTGTGTATGTTTTTGTGTGCGTGTGTGTGTGTGTGTTTTGTGTGTGTGGTGTGTGTGTGTGTGTGTTGTGGTGTGTGTGTGAGTA